>CM024269.1:17290-487197 GCA_013621005.1 Aeschynomene evenia | reverse complement strand
TATAATGATGTGATTAAAGTATGTGTGAATTACTTCTTGTAGACAATGGCAAAATCACCTAAAAAACCAACCTCTTCTGATGCTGAAGTTCGTAGTGATAAAAGGAGGGGACAAAAGAGGCAGCAAAGGTAAGCGCAAAAGTTCTATGCTGTGAGAATTTTTCTGAGAATGTGTGAGTTATTTTGTGTATAAGTATGACAAAATAGGTTTTATACCAAGAGCTTGTTAGTATATGAAAATGTGTTATTTGGTGTATATGAAACTGTGAGCAATAAAGTTTAAAACAGTGAGCAAAAAGTTGAAAAACTGTGCGCAACAAATTTAAACTGTGAGGAAATTGTCTTTAAAATGTGAGCAAGAAGGTTTAAAAACTGTGAGCTAAAAGGTTTCAAACCGTGAGCTTTTTAGTATGATTGTTGTAATTTTTAGAGTGGTGTGTGATGTTGATTTAAAATTGTGAGCATTTGAGTATAACTTAGTGTGTTAGATTGTAAATTTTAATTAAAATTATCTTATATATTGATTTTTTATTTTTATATGCAGAGATTAAACATCTCTAGGTGCTCACCAACAGCTGTATTAAGTTTGTTTCAAAAATTCACTGCTGAACAAAAGCAACAAATAGAGGACATGGGGTTTGCCGGGCTTGCTAGCTTGGCAGATTGGAAAGTGAAGCATAAGTTGTTTACAGCACTTGCAAAAACTTACAACACAGAAACTCACACGCTTGATGCTCCGGCCATAACTTTCAAGGTTACCCCGGAGTTGGTCGGCAAAGCGCTTGGGCTTCCTTACACAGGTATACAAATACTTGTATTTTTTATACCAAGAGCTTCTTAATATAGGAAAATAGGTTTTATAACAAGAGCATGTTAGTATGAATGTGTTATTTGGTGTATATGAAAACCGTGAGCAATAGTATTTATAACTGTGAGCAAAAAGTTTAATAACTGTGAGCAAAACAGTTTCTGTGCAAAACAGTTAATAAGTTATTTAATTTATTAACTTAGTTATTTCAATTATAATTGTTATGACTAATATATTTAATATAATAGGGAAAGTTTTTGCCGACCCTGTAAACGATGAAGAGAAAAGTGTTGTGCAAAGGTACAAAGCTTCCAGAATTGGTGATTTAAAGGCCAATTTGCTCTCTAATAGGATGAGGTCAGCTGCTGAAATTACTGATTTCAGAAGGACCTTCATTTTGGTGGTGTTGAAGACCTTTCTGTGCCCCACAACCGTCCAAGCCACACAACCATGGCACCTCCAAACAATTATAGATGTGGAGAACACCTCCGATTACAATTGGGGGCGGTACATACATAATTGCTTGGAGTCTGGTATTGCAAAATACAAGCGCGGGGGACAGAGGCAATTGATGGATGTTTGCACGTGCTCATGGTGAGTAAAGGTGTTACTTTATTTAAATTAACTAAGATTTTTGAATGTTCTAATGTTCTATCTTTGTGATTGCTGTCATTTTTCAGATTCTATATTTCATGTTCTCCGATTTGGAAAACCTGAAAATTACAATGATCCACCATCCATGGATTGCACATTGGAAGGAAGCCGACATCTCAACAGTGATAAAGGGACGAAAAAAAATTAACAACTGTATGTCTTATATTAGTTTTTTAATTGTATGTTAGCAACTATTATTATTATATAACAGATTTCCTTTTTACTCACACTAATAACTGAATTTATGTGCAGGGATTATTATTTCTGAGAAGAAAAGAAAAATTTCACCTGCAACACCAAAAGAAAAAGGACAAGCAGAAAGCACTAAAACTGCAGCAGTTAAGAGACCAAAAACAGTGAGAGTTGGAGGGAAAGAACAAGAGGAAACAAGCAAAAAAACAAAAACAACAAAAAAGAACAACCATCAACACCTGCTGCCAAAAGAAGACAGAACCAGAAAGAAACAATCATCAACATCAACACCAAAGAAGAAGAAAAAAACAAGTGGAGGAAAGAAAGAAAGTACAACAAGCACAACAAGCAGTGAAGAAATTACACTGAAGTCTTTCTGGTAAAAATAATATAGATTTTTTTTTAGATATCAATATGAGAGAATAAAATTGTAATAGATTTTTAGTTTATTATTTGACCATTGTTATATGATTCTGTGAGCAATTGTCATTGAAACTGTGAGCATTATTGTCTGATTCGGTGAGCTTGTTTCACTGAAACTGTGAGCAATAAATCTAGTTCTGTGAGCAGTTTCGCTTTATTCTGTGTGCTATAATATTCATTTCTGTGAGCAATTTTAACATTTAATCTTTTGAACAGCGATGAACACAACATTCCTTTCCCACCAATGAAGCACCGCTCTCGTGATGGTATGACCAGTGTATCAGCAAGGTAAATTCTTATATATCACTTATCTCATCAATTAAATGTTATTGATCAGAATTAAGTTAATTTGTGATTAATTAAATGTCATAATTTATGATGTAGGGGGAATGATGATCTAGATGATATTGAAAAGGTAGCAGAGGAGTCCACTTTGGCTGCGTCTGAAAGCAAAGAAAAGGATAAAGTAGTAGAGAGGTAAATTAAAAATATTATCAACATGTGAGCAATGTATCTCATCATTCTAATGTTATTGATTAGAATTAAGTTAATTTGTGATTAATTAAAACATTGAAATTAATTTATGATGTAGTGGGAATGATGTTGTGGATGATATTATACAACCAAGCTTAAAATCATGGATGGACAATGAGAAGGAAAATCAACAAGTGGAGGGAGAGAAACAAGCAAAGGTTGTAGAGGAGTTCATGTTTGGTGGGTATGAATCCAAAAAGAAGGACAAAGTTCAAGAGAGGTAAATTAATATTAATTATTTTTAAATTGATCACAATGATACTAAAAATTAAGAAATAAGAGAAAAAAAACATAATGATATTGTTTCTGTGTCTTCTCATTATAATATGTGAGCGAGCTATCATAACAGTGAAACTTAAATTGTTTGTAGACCATCATTTGACTTGGGTATTGAATTTCACATTCTACCGCATGAGACAATGATGTACGTTGCATTTTTATGGTTGAGTTATATATTGATTTTATTTGTGCTAAAATTGAGGAAATAATAGAAAAAACACATATTGAATTTATTATTTTTCTGTGTCTTCTCATTATAATATGTGAGCAAGCTATCATAACAGTGAAACTTAAATTGTTTGTAGACCATCATTTGACTTGGGTATTGAATTTCACATTCTACCGCTTGAGACAATGATGTACGTTGCATTTTATGGTAGAGTTATATATTGATTTGATTTGTGCTAAAATGTCAGCAACTTATGAACATCATGTGAGCTATATATTATAAAACAGTGAGCAATTTGTCCAGTATGTGAGAGCAGAAAGTTATTTCTTGAGATATTGTTTTTGCAATAGCTAATGCAAATTATGTTAAATAACATGACATAGAGATGAAGAAAAAGACATGGAACAACTTGATGATAATGCTGATGATGATTATGATCTTGATCATGAGTTTGAGAGGGCTTTTGCATCATTCTCTGATGAAGAAAAAAACAACATGCAAATTGTTCTTTATGAAGGACCACTACAAAAAAATGCAGAAGTAGATGATGCTCAATCAGTGCCAATAGTTGATGAAGAACCAGAGTTGCCTGAAAAGATGATCAAACAACTTGTAAGTTGGGCATGGGACTTAAACGATGGTAAACAGACAACACTTGGCAAGATTGTCAACAAACAAAATGTGATCATAGCAAGAGAACTGATTATTTAACATTGTTCAATCAAAAATGAACTTACTCTATTTAACATTGTTCAATCAAAAATGAACTTCACCTACAATATTACATATTTTTTAAAATCTGTACACTGAAGCAAGCTAAAATTTCACACAGCTTTAAATTTTGAAAAACTTAATTCTCATTTCCCTGCATTCATTGACAATGTGTGTACTTAGAACATATTTATAGGAATTTAAAGAAACTCCAAAATTTATCATGTGTGTAATACATCATGGTTTTTGAGAATATAAAAGAAATACTAAAATAAACCTCTATAAACTATTACAAGTTGTTAGTTCTAGTGGTCAAAGATATTTAAGCATCACTTGGAGGGTCGTGTGGTACTGGTAGCTGTGTAGGTGCAAAGGAATATAATAATGTTGTAAATGAACCAACACCAACTTGAGAAGGCAGATGTAGTGGAGTAGGTGTCATGTTGTCAATTGAAGAATCCTCAAATTGCTGTCAAATACATATCATACATTTTTTTGCATTAATTACTATCATTAAAATACCATAACTATAAAAATGAGATTTTTATGCATTAATAACTAGAATACCTCCAAATTCAAAGAACACTCCACTGAGTTTGATGTTGAGTAATATTGCAATAGTTGTAATTCACATGATACCTGCACATACTTTAAAAGTGTGAGCAAAGAAAGAGATAACCGAGAGTAATATGTCAAATATGTGTGAGCAATACTGATATTCTCTAAAAATGACCTGTTTAGCTATCTTTTTTTTTCTTTCTCTTGTCTGCCTTTGCTCTTTTGGTTAATTTCTCATCAAAAACTGATTGTTTCCTTTTGTTGGACGGTCTTCCACGTGTAGTAGCAAATGGAGGTGCATGTATGTTCCCAATTTCATTTTCTTTACTTTTCTCATGGCAATCACTTACTTTTTCAGCAAAATGTGAACCAATTTCAACCACCGCAGCATCCAACGCACGGTGCATAATGCCAGCAGCCTCATCAGAATCAATAAATGCTTCAGCCACATTGTAAAAGTGTGAGCACAGATCATTATAGCGCATCTTGCTTGGTTCCGAGCGGCTTGAGTCATGACTACACTTTATATTTGAGTGCTTACGTTGAACATTTTTGCTCCATCGTTCCAAAATGTATTTTTCTGGAACTTTTTCAACAGATTCTTGCCCCAGAACACAAAGTGAATGACGACACATAATACCACGTGATTCAAACATTAAACATTGACATTTAATGTCAATTGAAACAGAATCATACACTACTTCATACTCCTTTCTCTTAGTAATGTCATTAAACTTGTTCAGATCAACAACCTTGTATGATACATTTGACCCTTCTATTTTTATGAAGTAGGTGTAGCAATTAATCATTGATCTAAATTCACTTTGTAACTCACCAAACTTGGAGTGTGTGTATACATCTTGAAATTGCTTCTCAATGGATGATGTTGTGACACAAGGAATAATAGTCTTGAAAGAGAATATGTCCGCTTCAACTCTTTTTGAGCCTTATCCGCAAGAGCATTATCATATTGTCTAACAAACAAGCACAAATTACTCTTCTTTGTCAAGTACTTGTCAAAAAAAGCATGCATGCTCTCACTTCTTTGGGTACTCCGCATTCCAGCCCAAAACTCATGCTCAAGAAAAATAGGGACCCATCTATTCCTTTCATTGTACAATGCTGAAATTTGAAAATTATAAATTTTGGTGAACACAAATTTTCTAAAGTGTGAGCAGTTTCAGCCAAAACAGTGAGCAAATTGCATATATTTGGTGAGCAAAATTGTTATACTGTCAGCAAAATACAGAATATGCAGTTTATACCAGTAAGCAATGTAATTCTTGTCTATAAAACTGCCAGCAAATACAGAATATGAACAGAGTTTATAACAAAAATGTACCTTTTAGCCACTCATTTGATTGAAGTTGATTCTTCTCTATAAAACTGATCCATGAAGATTCAAATGACTCTTTAGATTGAGACTCCCACACAATACATTTCATCTCTTCTTTTATTTCTTTGTATAGAGAGTATCCCCGTAATTTTTTTGGAATCTTCTTCATTATATGCCATATGCACCACCTATGACGTGTCACAGGTAGTGCAATTTCAATGGCGTTCTTCATTGCCATAACTTGATCAATCAACATTGCATCTGGAGCTCTCCCATTCATACATTCAACCCAAGCCTTGAAGAGTCAAACAAATGTTTCTGTATCCTCACACCTCACCAAACCATAACCAAGCAAGATAGAATTGCCATGGTGATTAACACCAACAAACGAACCAAATGTCATCCCATATTTATTGGTGTTATATGTTGTGTCAAATGACACAACATCACCAAAATATTCATATGCAGCTTTACTCCTAGCATCAGCCCAAAATAAATTCTTCAATCGAGTATTTTCATCGACATCAATTTTAAAGTAGAAATTTCTATTTTGCTCTTTCATCCTTGTGAAATAATCCAACACAGCCATTACATCACCATCTTCTACAGGATTTTTACGTAAGCTCCTATTGATATAATTACGTACATCCTTCTCAATAAATGACAATTCAGAGTAACCACCAACTCCATGGACAAGAGTTTGAAAAGTTTTATTTGGCCTTACCCCTGCTTCATCATTTATTTCAATAACTTGCTTTGCGTGCATACTCAAGTGTCGATTTTCCTTGAAGAATTTGACCTTCTCTTCAGACAACTCATGAGTGTGATCCAACTCCGCAACCGTAACAACCCACGTACAATCTCTGTCAAGTCTGACCACCATCCTTGCCTTGCAATTTGCTGCTGATATGGGTTTGTTCTTCTCCAAACTGGCAGCAGCAGACCCCCTTGTACCCTCTCTGCCACATGTATATGTTTTTTGTTTGACTGTTCCATCAGCATCTTTCTTAGAGGAACGTGTTCTACAAGAAAATCCAACTTTCTTTGCATAGTTTGAATAAAACAAATTTGCATCGTGATCTGAAATGAATCGCATTCCCGTCTGTGGATACTCTCCCTTCTCAATTGAACAGCTATTATGGACCTGTGTCACAAAATATTGTGTTAGCAAAACGCATTGTTAATATGAGTAGAAAGTAGAAAAGGTGTGAGCAAAACATTCATTTTCTGTGAGCAAACAATTCAGTTAGTGTGAGCAAACGTGTCCCTGTTTTCTGAGTCAATGAAATAAATCAGTCTACAACACAAAGTTTAATAAAAATCGAGTACCTCAAGCATCTTTTCGCTAACAATCTGATCAAGTAAATCAACATTTTCCTCCATTAAAATTTCCCCATTTGAATGTTCATCCATCACAGCAAAAAATGGCGTTTATGAAAAAAAAAAGGAATTGAAATAGGGATTGAATAAAAATGAGAACACGAAAAGAGAAAGAAATCGTAAATGAAAAATGAGAAATAAAGCTTGTGCGATGTGGAGAATCGAAGAAATCGCAGCTCGAGATTGTGTGATGTGGAGAATCGAAGAAATCGAATCTAAAAAAAATGGTTACGCGAGGGTTGAAGAAGATGAAGGTTATTGGTTTGGGCGTTGAGGATTCGTGTTTCTCTAGGCGAAGAAATGGCAGCTCGTGTTTATCTGAGAGTTGAGGAAATCGCAGCTCAAAAAACGGTTACATGGGGATTGGGCCAAGAAGATGATAGTTGCAGCTCGCAGCTCGTGTTTCTCTGGGCGAAGAAGGTGAAGGTTAGTTGGGTTTGGGCGTTTTTGGTTTAGGCTTTCTCTGGGCCTGAACGAATGGGCTGGGCACGTGGGATCATATAATCAAGATAGGAGTAAAATACGGAGCACAGTATATGCGGAGTACTCTTGGCTTTTCCGGTAGGAATCTATGTTCCTTTTTTCCCTCTTGCGATTCAAAATGTTTTCATCATCATCATCTCCCACGTCTCAGTCACTGTGACAGAAAACAAAAACCCCTTCCCTCCCATAAACCCTAAAACGTAGTGTTGCTTCATCGCTAAGCATGTTTTCTTCGGTTACGAAGAAGAAGAAGCAGAGGAGCACCAATGCGAATGGCAGCGTCCATTCTCCGGAGACTCCTCAGACTCAACAACGAAGCTCACTCTTCAACGACGGCGCCGTCCCTAATCGCCCTATCACCGGCACCCCCGCTCCCTGGGCTCCTCGTTTATCCGTCCTCGCAAGGTAACTCACCTCACTCACTTTCAATCGCGCTTTTCATATCTCAAAATCGCGTTCTGCTTCTCGCTTTTCTAATTCTTGACTTCTGTTTTTGTTTCTTTCCCGCTTTTTTAGGGTTCCTCAGGTCGATAGAAGTGGAAAAGGGGACAATACGGATCCGATTAAACCCGTTTTTGTCGCGGAGTTTCCCCAAGTGGTTCGCGATGAGCAAGCTACCTCGCTTCATAGACGAGCTCCTGGTAAGAGAGTGCATTTTTTTCTCGATTTCATCGGCTAATTTAATTGCATTTAACTTCAGAGAAGTTTGATGTTTTTGAGGTGTGCTTTGACTTGTGTGATTCAGCTGAAGATTTGGCTTGTGGTGGGATTGACAAGAGCACATCCCTTGCTTGGATCATTTGTGGGAAAAGGGTTTTCGTTTGGAGTTACTTGTTGCCTGCATCGTCTATGAGATGTGTTGTTCTTGAAATTCCATTGAATGTTTGGGATGATGGCAGAAATGATGATAGGGGGAGCTGGTTGCTCTGCGTTGTTAATTGTGACAGTGTGTCTGAGGGAACTAATAAAGTTGCGAAGCATTGTAACTCTGTTGCTGTTGTTATGTGTAACCGGAAAACTCGGGCTGTTATTTACTGGCCTGATATATATTCTCAATCTAACAGTGCTCCGATCACTAGCCTTGCATCTTCTGATGAGTTGGAGGCTGTTTCAACTCCTAACTGGAAAACAAGCTCTGGCAAGCAACGGCTACAAAGTAAGCCGGGCAGTAGCATGAATGGATTGCACACATTTAACTCTTTGATTGCTTCTGTAGTTACTGGTTGTGAGTTTGTCTGTTTTGCCCTTGCTTGTAGCTCAAATGCTGAACTTTGGCAGTTTCACTGCAGTCCTGCTGGCATCCATCGAAGGAAAGTATATGAAAATATTATGCGTTTCCCTCACCAAGGAGGTGATTCAGGACAAACTGTGAGCAACAAATGGTATCCAAGGTCTCTTACGTGGTGTTTTTCACATCATTCTACTAAGGAATCATGTCGGCAATTTTTGGTATTGACAGACCATGAGATACAGTGTTTTAAGGTAGAACTTAGTTCTGATGTACACGTTTCAAAGCTTTGGTCACAGGAAATTATTGGTACAGATGCTGATGTTGGCATTAAGAAAGATCTGGCTGGTCAAAAGGCGATATGGCCTCTTGATGTGCAGGTGAGTGATCACGGAAAAGTGCTTACCATTCTTGTTGCAACCTTTTGTAAGGACCGGGTTAGCAGTTCAAGCTACATGCAATATTCTCTTCTAACCATGCAATATAAATCTGGGTTGGTTGTGGAGCCTACAAATGACAGGATTTTGGAGAAAAAGGCTCCCATTGAGGTGATAATCCCAAAAGCAAGAGTTGAAGATGAAGACTTCTTTTTTTCCATGAGGCTTCGGATAGGGGGCAAGCCTTCAGGATCTACAGTTATAATATCTGGGGATGGAACAGCAACAGTCTCCCATTATTATAGGAATTCTACTCTACTCTACCAATTTGATTTACCCTATGATGCTGGAAAGGTTTTAGATGCTTCGGTCCTTCCTTCTGCAGATGATTTTGAAGAAGGTGCATGGGTTGTATTAACAGAGAAAGCTGGAATATGGGCAATACCAGAGAAGGCTGTCATACTTGGTGGAGTTGAACCACCTGAGCGGAGCTTGTCACGCAAAGGCAGTTCAAATGAAAGATCTGGACAAGAAGAGACAAGAAATCTTACATTTGCGGGTAACTTTGCTCCTAGAAGGGCTAGCTCTGAAGCATGGGGTACTGGCGACAGACAAAGGGCTGCTTTGAGTGGGGTTGCACGTCGAACTGCACAAGATGAAGAATCAGAAGCTTTACTCAATCTTCTTTTCAATGAATTTTTATCATCTGGACAAGTTGACAGGTCACTGGAAAAGCTAGAAGTTTCTGGTTCATTTGAAAGGGATGGGGAAACAAATGTTTTTGTGAGGATGAGCAAATCCATCATTGACACCTTAGCGAAACACTGGACAACAACACGAGGAGCCGAGATTTTGGCCATGGCTGTTGTTTCCACCCAACTTTTGGAAAAGCAGCAGAAGCATCAAAAGTTCCTTCACTTTCTTGCATTATCCAAATGCCATGAGGAGCTGTGTTCTAAGCAGAGTATGAAATCTATAGCCTATTCACCAAAAGCTCATTTGTTTTAATTTGATCATCAAACCATTCCTTTTACTGTACTACTGTATCAAATTAACTTTTTTGCTCATGTTTAAAGCCTATTGTTACATGATATTTATGGGTGATTTGAGTAAAATTATGGTATACTCAACAACCTGTTTTTCAACTTTCTTTTTCCCAAAAATATTGGCCACCTTAATAGTATCTATGGTTTTCATCGTTTAAGGGTTGTTATATCTAGATGTCATTTGGACTGTAGGGATGGGACTGAATATGAGGAGTATGTTTAGGTTGTGATTTAGCTAATGATTATAGCTTCCTTCTTTAAAAAAAAATTATTAAATTAATTAGGTAATAGAACTTATTATTATAGGTTTACAAAAATTGAAGAAAAACAGCACATATTGAACAACAGGTGGATAGTTCATGAACTGAATTGTATATATTTTTGCCAGGACATGCCTTACAAATTATCTTGGAACATGGTGAAAAGCTATCTGCAATGATTCAACTGAGGGAACTGCAAAATCTGACTAGCCAGAATCGTTCAACTAGTGCTAGCTCCTTAAGCTCTAATTCAGATATTCAGATGTCAGGTGCTCTATGGGACCTTATACAATTGGTTGGTGAGAGAGCACGTCGAAATACTGTCCTTCTGATGGATAGAGATAATGCTGAAGTATTCTACAGTAAGGTTTCAGATCTTGAAGATTTCTTTTACTGCTTAGATGCAGAATTGGAATATGTTATTAGACCGGAGCACCCATTTGGAATTCAGATTCAGAGGGCATGTGAACTCTCAAATGCATGTGTTACCATAATTAGGACATGCTTCAACTATAAGAATGAGAATCGTTTATGGTATCCACCTCCTGAAGGTTTAACACCTTGGTATTGTCAACCTGTTATACGGAAGGGGATTTGGAGTGTCGCTTCTGTCTTGCTTCATTTGTTAAATGAAATATCGGGGCTTGATAAATCAGCAAAATCAGATTTGTATAATCATTTAGAAGCACTAGCTGAAGTGCTACTTGAGGCATATTCTGGTGCCGTTACAGCTAAAATTGAGAATGGAGAAGAACACAAAGGTCTATTAGATGAATATTGGGAGAGGCGGGATGTGCTTCTTGAATCTCTCTATCAACAAGTCAAAGAATTTGAAGCTAGCCATAAGGTTATTGTTCTCTTTTGCTCACCATTATTATTCTCGTTTGCTTACCTTAATATGAAATTCTTGTTTAGAATACATGTATATGGTTCACTTGGTTACTTGTGCAGGATTTGATGGAAGGAGCTGACGGACAAAGTAGTGATGCAATTATGAAGGTTACATCACATCTGCTATCTATTGCTAAACGGCATGGATGCTACAAAGTGATGTGGACAATATGCTGCGATGTAAATGACTCAGAATTACTGAGAAATATTATGGTATGAATACAATTTTCTCCTGTGTGGGTCACTTGGATTGCTTTTATTCCTTTTTTCCCCTATTTATTTGCAACAACGATTTTCTTAGTTTGGCAACCTGAAGATTCTGTTCTGTTTTACAGGACGGACATTCTTGTTTAATACTGATAGCCCCTCAATAATGTTTCTGTGGTTTGTTTGCAGCATGAAAGCTTGGGACCTAATGGAGGATTTAGTTACTATGTCTTCAAGAAACTTCATGAAAGCAGACAATTCTCTGAGCTCTTAAGGCTCGGAGAAGAATTTCCAGAGGACTTATCCATTTTCCTGAAGGAGCATCCAGATCTTCTTTGGCTTCATGATGTGTTCCTTCATCAATTTTCTTCTGCTTCGGAAACACTTCATGAGTTGGCTCTCATGCAAAACAAGCAATCTACCTCAGTCACTGAAGAGGAAGGAGAAGAAGAGTATTTGAAGTTGAAACTAAAATTAACTGACAGAAAGAATCTTCTATATCTCTCTAAGATAGCTGCCTTTGCAGGTATGGCGGCATTGTAGTATTATTGATAAAGCAGTACTTTTCCAATTCTAACTTCCCATTTTATATGTTTACCCGATGCCTCATATCTTGTTTTTGTTTGGGTCTGGTTTTTAAAACATTGAAAAAGGATTCTTGTTTGATTCCAGCTTTTATCTATTCATTTGGACACTGTTTGTTTAATAAATTAAATGCCTTAACTTTTTGAATGAATAGATGCCTCATAAATTGTGTGTGACAAATGCTACCTTTTCTTGTTCAATAGCTGGTACTCAGGTGAAGGTGGACCGCATTGAGGCTGATTTGAAGATACTAAAAGTACAGGTATCAATTTGAGGTTTTTCTTTGATCAATTGTCAGTTTGAAGATGAAGGTTTTGAAAACTTTCTTGATCACCTCCGTCATTATTCATCATGGATATTGAACATCAATGAACTCTTGAACTGCAGGAGGAAGTAGTAAAACTTCTACCTTCCATTGAAGATAAGCAACTCGGGGAAGATCAGCTGCTTCATCCAGAAGATTTGATTAAACTGTGCCTGGATGGTGAAGAGCGAGAACTCTCACTGTGGGCCTTCGACGTGTTTGCATGGACCAGCTCCTCATTTCGCAAGATCCACAGAAAACTCTTGGAGGATTGCTGGAAAAAAGCTGCAAGTCAGGATGATTGGAGTAAACTCCACGATTCATACACGGTCGAAGGATGGAGTGACGAGGAAACCCTGCGAAACTTGGGCATTACCATGCTTTTCCAGGCTTCAAACAGGTGTTATGGACCCGGAGCAGAAACCTTCGAAGAAGGATTTGATAAAGTGTTGCCATTGAGACAAGAGAATATGGAGACTCCAGTTGCCGGGGATATGAGTTCTTCAGTTGAGACAATATTGATGCAGCACAAGGATTTTCCAGTTGCAGGCAAGCTTATGCTAATGGCAATCATGTTGGGTTGTGAGCATGGTGGTGGTGATATCAGAGTCGAAGAAGGTGCTTCTTCTATGAAACAGTGTGGCTAAAGATCATTTCCCAACGCTAATACAAAATGTTGGTATACGTTCTCAACTAGTAGCATTTACATGTGGAATGCAGTTTTTTTCATTTTTTATTTGTTTTCGTTCCCTCTTTGCTTATTTATTGCATTCATTCCTTACATGATGATAGTGGTAAATGGTATCGATCGAAATGCGCACAAATACCCCGATATTAGTTAAATGATAAATGTTTCTTGTACACCATTTTCTACACACCCTTTTGTTGTTGTTGTCTTTGTTTTTATGTTAGTTGTTTGTAAAATCCATTTTCACGTACAGTAACCTTCCAAATTCAAACTTGGATGTGTGACAACCCACACTGAAACCTAAAACCAGATGGATAGAAAAATTTTAATATAATAATAATCCTTTTTAATTAATTAATGCTTTGTAAATTGCCATAAGAGTATCCAGTTTCCACTCTGCAAGCGTCAGTTAGAGTATCACTTATCACTTCTCCGTTCCAACTACATTTCGTTCCCGCTCTCTGGCCGCCCCGCGTACAACGCGTAAGTACGTGGCACCTATCCGCCTATGCATTAAAAGTGAAATTGAATCTAACGGTGAAACAGAGAGTTTCGTCACTCGTGTAAATTCAATAGCTTTTTCACTACTTTATGTATAAATATACCCTTCTCTTTGTTGTCTTTGGAATCATAACACTCATTTTAGCTTAACCTTTCTTTCCTCTTTAGTCTTTCCTCATTTCCTCTCTCTCTTTCGCTCTCTCTCTCAATCCATCAACCAACGAGTTGCCTTCCACTTTTAACCTCCTCCTTTACAACACCTAAGAAAGCAAATTTGGTCACACACACACACACAAAAGGGTGTCCTGAAATAGTCATTTCTTGTGAACAAGAAATTATTCAGTTTGTACTTTGGAGTATCTATCAAAAAGGTTGTCCCAACATTCTTGTTCTCTTCCCACTTTCCCAGGTTACATCACATAACTTCCTAGCTAATAACTGTCACAAAACACACAAAAAAGAAAAAACAAATGAACAATTCAGCATGTGGTGATGATGATGGGGCCAACATTGATCTTGGTGCTAGCTTACTCGTCACAAGCAAGTATGCCAAGAAATGGCGAAGATCCCGTTACATTGGAATCCTCATCTCTCTGAAGAAGTCAACAACTTCTAGTGGCAGCTCTGAATCTCCACCAGCATCACCACAACCTTCTTCACCACCATACACATCGTTGCCTCTGTCTGAGCCTCCTGCTAGAACCTCCTCATCCAAATCCTCTGTTGCAATTGAAGTAGCCTCTGATGCTGATGAGGAGGAGGAGAAGAAGAAGGAAGAAGGTGTAGATCAGATCATTCAGAGAATTTATAGAATTGTGAAGGACAAGGACTTGGAATTGCTTCATGAGCTTGGTGGGGTTGACCGTGTTCGCTCAATTCTTGGTCAACACACACAGGTATCATCAACCAACTGATTCATCAATACACTGCTAGGATGAGATTATTTTCTTTGGAAAAAGCAACAAAAAAAGAAACAGTTTCATAAAGGAAAAAACAATAGGAAGGTACAGCAAAAAGATATCCTTTTTGGTTTTGGATTGGTATATCATCACAATAAATGATCTAAATGCTTGGTAAGTTTATTCAAGCGTGTGTAGTTAGTAAACTTGTTTTGACTTCAGAATAAGCTTATAACCAGAAGTTTATTGATTGGTGCTTGTTTCCACGAACAGGTAGGCACTACTGATGATGTGAACCATATGCCATTCCATGGAACAAGCTTCACCAGAGTTCTCTTTAATAGCTGCAAGCGCAACATGTTCACAATTGTAATGTTGTTGTTCTCAGCTGTTGTGTCCTTTGCCGTAGAGTTCAAGCAGGAGGGGCCTAGATATGGTTGGCATGATGGTGCTGCAATAGTTATTGCTCTTGTCATGCTGGTTTCATTCTCTTCAGTAACAAACTTTTTCCATGAAAGAAAGATGATGAAATTGTCAGAGAGAAAGGCCAAGTTGAAATTCAGTGTTGAAAGAGGCAGCGGGGTGTCACTATTGTTGGGCATATCTGACATTTTGGTTGGTGATCTAGTGTCTCTGTCAAAGGATGATGAGGTTCCAGCAGATGGTTTGTTTCTAGGTGGTGAAAACTTTGTGCTGGATGGGGCAGGAAGCGAAAGTGATTGCGAGAGAAACCCGCTTCTTATAGCTGGTACAAAGGTGACTGAGGGTCATGGGAAGATGGTTGTAACATCAGTTGGGGACAAAAGGATGCAAAACTCATTGAGTTGTAATCCTACAAGGAGAGGCCTGTTGACTGGCCGAATTGAGAAACCAATTTCTTCCATTGACAAATTTTCTCTTTTAGTCTTTGCATTGGTTGGAGTTGTGGTACTAATTCGCCTATTCTGCAAAAAAGATGGGGATAATGTTGGGTTGCCAGACCTTAAGGGGAAGGTCTCAGTTGGAATGGTGATGGAAATCCTTGAGAGGACAATTTTGCGACCACAAGGAAGGATTTCGGTTTTGACAGGTCTTGTTACTGCTGCAATACTATGTATTCAACATGGGATGCCACTAGCGGTTACCATCTCTTTCGGTTGCCGGATTGATAAGGGAATGTCAAACCAAGATGTGGTTCTTAATGATTTATCATCTTGTACAACAATGGGGCTAGTTACTGTCATCTGCATCGATGTATCTGGCGGGCTCATATCCGAACCAATGGAGGTTAGCAAAATCTACGTTGGGGAGAAATATATCAGCAAGGTTGATGGATCAGAAGTTAACCAAGTTGTGCTTGATAAGCTTCAACAAGGAGTGGGTTTATCAGTTATAGCACCGGAGGTTCCTCTTTCTCCTATGTCAGTTTCACTTAATTCTTGGGCAGAAACAACTTGGGGATTGAACATGAAGTCTTCTACCAAAGAGTTTGAAATCCTTGAGCATAGAAAACTGAATTCTGAAAGAGAAGGCAGTGGAATTCTGGTGAGAAAAGTTGGGGACAATGAACAAGATCTGCACTTGCACTGGAGTGGCGCTGCATCCGCAGTATTGGACATGTGTACGCTATACTACAACAGTAATGGAGAATGCCATGAAATGGTGGAAAATCAGAAAACCATATTTGGGAAGGTGATCAAGGAGATGGAAGCTTGTAAACTTAAGCCAATTGCATTTGCTCATAAAAAAGCAGAGGTGCAAGAACTTGAGCAGGACGAACTGATCTTGTTAGGAGTGATTGGTCTCAAACAATCCTGTCAGGAAGCCACAAAAAAGACCTTAAAATATCTAAGAAATGCTGGAATCAAGATCAAATTGGTCTCAGAGGATGATATCGATGCAGTGAAGGGAATAGCTAGTGAACTAGGAATAGAAGAATTGCGAGATGGCTACGTGCTCGAAGGAAAACAACTTCAAGACTTAAATAGCAGTCACAGTTTAGACAAGGTGGATTTAGCCCTTATAATGGGGAGTTTCAGCCCTGAAGACATGATTTCCATGGTAGAGTGCTTGCAAGAAAAGGGTCATGTGGTTGCATTTGTTGGAAAAAAGATGATAACTAGCCATGTTTCAATTCTACATCAAGCTGATGTAGGTATACTCCTTGATTCTCAGGGTAGAATAGAAGACATAGAGAGTTTTGGGATAACTATTAAATGTTTGGGTGCATTGGAACAAATTGTGAAAGCTGGGAGAAGTAACTATAACAATATTCAGAAGTTCATTCAGATTCAAATCATCTTTGGCATATCAGGTTCACTCCTAACCTTGATTACTACAGTTTTCACTGGTGAATCCCCACTAACAGGATTCCAGTTGATCTGGGTGAATGTGCTAATGTGCTTGCTGGGTGGCCTAATGATGGTGATGGAGTTCAATGGTGATGTGCAACAACTTGCCATTCAATCATCACGCAGGAACCAGTCAATTATAACAAGAGAAATCTGGAAAAGCTTAGTAATTCAAGTTTCATACCAGATTTCAGCATCCATGGTACTTGGATTTGGGGGGCATATTACTGACAGAGAAAAAGTGGTCAGAAAAACCATGATCTTCAACACATTTCTCTTGTGCCAGATCTTCAATCTACTCAACACCATGCATTTGTTGAAAGGGGAAGTTCTTAAGGTTGTTCTTAGGAGCTACTATTTTTTTGTGGCTATAGCTCTTTGCTTTCTCATGCAGGTGCTGGTGATTGAGTATGCAAAAGGCCTAGCGAACTGCATAAGGCTGAATGCTCCTCACTGGGCTATATGTGTCATGGTTGGTATTTTCTCTTGTGTCTTTGAATGGGCACTGAAAGCTCTGATATTGATTCTCAGCACCAAATGTTTCAGTGTCTAATAGTTCACCCTCTTGATACTTTAACAGGTCACATTGGATCTATCTCTTTTGGGGATTCCCATTTCTGACGCTGTTCTTGTCCCCTTTGATATTTGGTCAATTGACTTAGTCATGTTCATGTAGCTTTGTAACATATATATATATATATATATATATACCACTTTAGTTATTTGTAGTTAGTACCTTCGAGTATATTCTGCACCCAGAATAATTCACTTGTAATTGCAAATTTTACCTATTTACTTCTTTATAGGTAGTTTATCACATTGTCTTTGTGTATGGTTTCCATGTAGAATAATTCATTTGTAGGTAGTATAATATTTGTGTAGAATAATTTATTTTACAATGCAACAAAAAAATTGTGAAATCTAATATTTGGAAGTATATAGTCTTTAATTTCTATTATATGTGAAAAATTTGTGTGATTCAGTATTTCAACGACTATAGTCTTTATTTTGTAATACAACAAAGAAAATTGTGAAATCCCAGAATTTAAAGTATATAGTCTTCAATTTCTACAATATAGAAAAATTCATGTGATTCAATATTTTAAAGGCTATAGCCTTTATTTTATAAGACAATAAAAAAAAATTGTGAAATCTCATTTTAAAGTATATAGCTTTCAATTTCTATTATATGTGGAGAATTCATGTGATTCAATATTTTGAAGCCTATAGTCTTTATTTTATAAGACAAGCAAAAAAATTGTAAAATCTCACAATTTAAAGTAAATAATCTTCAATTTCTACAATATAGAAAAATTCATGAGATTCAATATTTTAAAGTTTATAGTCTTTATTTTAATATGCAACCAAAAAATTGTGAAATCTTACGTTTTCAAGTATATAGCCTTCAAGTTCTACTACATATGAAAAATTCAGATGATCGATATTTTAAAGTCTATAGTCTTTATTTTATAAGACAACCAAAAAAATTAGTGAAATCTCATATTTTAAAGTCTATAGCTTTCAATTTCTACTATATGTAAAAAAATCATGAAATTACATAATTTGAAGTCTATAGTTTTTGTTTTATAGTGTTTCTAGAAAAATTGGTGAAATCTCACATTTTAAAGCCTATAACCTTCAATTTCTACTAAATGTAAAAAAAACATAAAATTACATAATTTGAAGTCTATAGTCTTTGTTTTATAGTGTTTCTAGAAAAATTAATGAAATCTCACTTTTTAAGCATATAACCCTCAATTTCTACTATATGTAAAAAATTATGAATTTACATAATTTGAAGTCTATAGTCTTTGTTTTATAGTGTTTCTAGATAAATTAGTGAAATTTCAAATTTTAAAGCCTATAGCCTTTAATTTCTACTATATGTAAAAAAATCATGAAATTACATAATTTGAAGTCTATAGTCTTTGTTTTATAGTGTTTCTAGAATTATTAGTGAAATCTCACATTTTAAAGCCTATAGCCTTCAATTTCTACTATATGTAAAAAAAATAATGAAATTACATAATTTAAAGTCTATATTCATTGTTTTAAAGTGTTTCTAGAAAAATTAGTGAAACCTAACTTTTTTAAATATATAGCCTTCAATTGCTATTATAAGTAAAAAAATCATAAAATTACATAATTTGAAGTCTATAACCTTTGTTTTATGGTGTTTTTAAAAAATTAATGAAATCTCACATTTTAAAACCTACAAACCTTCAGTTTCTACTATATATAAAAAAATCATGAAATTACATAGTTTGAAGTCTATAATCATTGTTATATGATGTTTATAGAAAAATTATTGAAATCTCACATTTTAAAGCCTATAGCCTTCAATTTCTACTATATGTAAAAAATCATGAAACTAAATAATTTGAAATCTATATCCTTTATTTTATAGTATTTCTAGAATTATTAGCGAAATCTCACATTTTAAAGCCTATAGCCTTCAATTTTTACTAAATGTAAAAAAATCATAAAATTATATAATTTGAAGTCTATAGCCTTTGTTTATGGTATTTTTAGAAAAATTAGTGAAATCTCACATTTTAAAGGCTATAGCCTTCAATTTCTACTACATTAAAAAAATCACGAAATTACATAGTTTTAAGTCTATAGTCTTTGTTTTATAGTGTTTCTAGAAAATTTAGTGAAATCTAACATTTTAAAGCCTATAGCCTACAGTTTCTACTATATGTAAAAAAAATCATGAAATTAGATAATTTGATGTCTATAGCCTTTGTTTTATAGTGTTTCTAGAAAAATTAGTGAAATCTCACATTTTAAAACCTATAGTCTTCAATTTTACTATATGTAAAAAAATCATGGAATTAGATAATTTGAAGTTTTGTTTTATAGTGTTTATAGAAAATTTAATGAAATCTAACATTTTAAAGCCTATAGCCTTCAATTTCTACCATATGTTAAAATATCATGAAATTACATAATTTGACGTCTATAGCCTTTGTTTTATGGTGTTTTTAAAAAAAATTGTGAAATCTTGCATTTTAAAGCCTATAGCCTTCAGTTTCTTCTATATGTAAAACAATCATGAAATTATATAATTTGAAGTCTATAGTCTTTGTTTTATAGTGTTTTTAGAAAAATTAGTGAAATATAACTTTTTGAAATCCTATAGCCTTCAATGCAATTTCTACTATATGTAAACAAATCATGAATTTACATAATTTGAAGTTTATAGTATTTGTTTTATAGTATTTCTAGAAAAATTAGTGAAATTTCACATTTTAAAGCCTATAGCCTCCAATTTCTACTATCTCCAAACAAATCATGAAATTACATAAGTTGAAGTCTATAATCTTTGTTTTATAGTGTTTCTAGAAAAATTAGTGAAATCTCACATTTTAAAGTCAATAGCCTGCAATTTCTATTAACCTAAACAAATCATGAAATTATATAATATGAAATCAATTTTATTTATTTTATGGTGTTTCTAGAAAAAATTTTGAAATCTCACAGTTTAAAGCTTATAGCCTTCAATTTCTATTATATGTAAAAAAATCATGAAATTACATAATTTGTAGTCTATAGCCTTTGTTTTATGGTTTTCTGGGAAAATTAGTGAAATCTCACATTTTATAGCCTATATAGCCTTCAATTTCTACTATATGTAAAAAAACCAAAAAATTATAGAATTTGTAGTCTATAGTCTTTGTTTAATGGCAATTCTCGAGAAATTAGAGAAATCTCAAATTTTAAAGTCTATAGCCTTCAATTTCTAGTATATGTAAAAAAATCATGAAATTAGATAATTTGAAGTCTATAGCCTTTATTTTATGGTGTTTCTGGAAAAATTAGTGAAATCTCACATTTTGAAGCCTATATCCTTCAATTTCTACTATATGTAAAAAAATTATGAAATTACATAATTTGTAATCTATAGCATTTATTTTATGGTGTTTCTGGGAAAATTAGTGAAATCTCACATTTTAAAGCCTATAGCCTTCAATTTCTACTAAATGTAAAAAAATCATAAAATTACATAATTTGAAGTCTATAGCCTTTGTTTATGGTGTTTTTAGAAAAATTAGTGAAATCTCACATTTTAAAACCTATAGCCTTCAATTTCTACTATATGTACAAAAATTATGAATTTACATAATTAGTCTATAGTCTTTGTTTTATACTATTTCTAGAAAAATTAGTGAAATCTCAAATTTTAAAGCCTATAGCCTTCAATTTCTACTAAATATAAGAAAATCATAAAATTACATAATTTGAAGTCTATAACCTTTGTTTATAGTGTTTCTAGAAAAATTAGTGAAATCTTACATTTTAAAGCCTATAGCCTTCAATT
Source organism: Aeschynomene evenia (assembly GCA_013621005.1). Taxonomy (NCBI): domain Eukaryota; kingdom Viridiplantae; phylum Streptophyta; class Magnoliopsida; order Fabales; family Fabaceae; genus Aeschynomene; species Aeschynomene evenia. Next base: position 466,031 of record CM024269.1, on the reverse strand, counting down.
TCTACTAAATATAAGAAAATCATAAAATTACACAATTTGAAGTCTATAGCCTTTGTTTATAGTGTTTCTAGAAAAATTAGTGAAATCTCACATTTTAAAGCCTATAGCATTCAATTTCTACTATATGTAAAAAAATCATGAAATTACATAATTTGTAATCTATAGCATTTATTTTATGGTGTTTCTGGGAAAATTAGTGAAATCTCACATTTTAAAGCCTATAGCCTTCAATTTCTACTAAATGTTAAAAAATCATAAAATTACATAATTTGAAGTCTATAGCCTTTGTTTATGGTGTTTTTAGAAAATTTAGTGAAATCTCACATTTTAAAGCCTATAGCTTTCAATTTCTACTATATGTACAAAAATCATGAAATTACATAATTTGAAGTCTATAGTCTTTGTTTTATACTATTTTTAGAATAATTAGTGAAATCTCACATTTTAAAGCCTATAGCCTTCAATTTCTACTAAATATAAGAAAATCACAAAATTACATAATTTGAAGTCTATAACCTTTGTTTATAGTGTTTCTAGAAAAATAGTGAAATCTTACATTTTAAAGCCTATAGTCTTCAATTTCTACTAAATATAAGAAAATCATAAAATTACACAATTTGAAGTCTATAGCCTTTGTTTATAGTGTTTCTAGAAAAATCTCACATTTTAAAGCCTATAGCATTCAATTTCTACTATATGTAAATAAAATCATGAAATTTGATAATTTGAAGTCTATAGCCTTTGTTTTATAGAGTTTATAGAAAAATTAGTGAAATCTCACATTTTATATCCTATAGCCTTCAATTTCTACTATATGTAAAAAAATCATGAAATTACATTATTTGTAGTCTATAGCATTTGTTTTTTGGTGTTTCTGGGAAAATTAGTGAAATCTAACATTTTAAAGCCTATAGCCTTTAATTTCTACTAAATGTAAAAAAATTATAAAATAACATAATTTGAAGTCTATAGCCTTTGTTTATGGTGTTTTTAGAAAAATTAGTGAAATCTCACATTTTAAAGCCTATAGCTTTCAATTTCTACTATATGTACAAAAATCATGAAATTACATAATTTGAAGTCTATAGTCTTTGTTTTATATTATTTCTAGAAAAATTAGTGAAATCTCAAATTTTAAATCCTATAGCCTTCAATTTCTACTAAATATAAGAAAATCATAAAATTACATAATTTAAAGTCTATAGCCTTTGTTTATGGTGTTTTTAGAAAAATTAGTGAGATCTCATATTTTAAAGCCTATAGCCTTCAATTTCTACTAAATGTAAAAAAATTATAAAATACATAATTTGAAATCTATAGTCTTTTTTTTAATAGTGATTGTAGAAAAAGTAGTGAAATCTCACATTTTAAAACCTATAGCTTGCAATTTCTACTATCTTTAAGCAAATAATGAAATTACATAATTTGAAGTCTGTACTCTTTGTTTTATAGTGTTTCTAGAAAAATTAGTGAAATCTCACATTTTAAAGCCTATAGCCTTTAATTTCTACTATACGTTAAAAAATCATGAAATTATATAATTTGAAATTTATAAATTTTAAAATCTCAAATCAAATGAAAGTTTTCTATATAGTAAAAATTGATGGTTATTCCCTTTATAATTAAAAAAAATAGGCCCAGCCAATTTGCCCACTAAACAGGTGAGCCCAAAATTACTCTTATACTTCTCATTTTTACTTTCCAGTTGTACCCTCCATCAAAACTGCGATTTTTATTATTTTATTTTATGGACTTTTGCCATATAATTTGATATCAAGTCCAGCCCAGATAAAGTAGAATATTACATTAAATGGGTATACCTTTTAAAAAGTTGTACCAATTTAAATAAAAAACGATAGCTCCACCAAATTAGCCCACAAAACAGGTGAGCTCAAATTTACTTTAATATTTTCCTTTCCAGTTTTACCCTCCTCCAAAACCGCGATTTTGATGATTTCATGGAATTTTGCAACAAAGAGCGGGGGCATTAATGTATATATGTATTCTAATATCAAGTCCAGCCCAGAAAAGTAGAATATCACATCAAATGGGCCTTTATATTTGTTAAACGTATAACTTTAAAAAGGTTGGGCCAGTAAGCCCACAAAATAGGTGAGCCCGAAATTACTCTTATACCTCTCTTTTACTTTCCAGTTTTACCCTCCTTAAAAACTGCAATTTTGATGATTTAATGGAATTTTGCATCAAATATGGTACATTAAAGTAATTATGCATATTTGATATCAAGTCCAACCCAGAAAATTAGAATATCACCAAATGGGCCATTACATGACTTGGACGTGCACTTTTAAAAGCTTGGGTCAATCTAAATCGAAAATAAGTTAGGCCCATAACATTTATGAGCCCAAAATTACTCTTATACTTCTAATCTTACCTTCCCGTTTTGCCCTCCTTGAAAACTGCAATTTTGATGATTTTATGGAATTTTGCAACAAAGTACGGGGGCATTAAAGTAATTACGTACATTAAGACAACAAGCCCAGCCCAGAAAATTAGAATATCACCAAATGGGCCATTTCATGTATTGGACTTACACTTTTTAATAAGTTGGGCAAGTAATACGAAAATAAGTTATGCCCAGTACTCTCTCTTGGACCGATACCCACAAAATAGGAGCCCAAGCTTACTCTTACATATATCATCTTACTTCCCAGTTTTGCCCTCATAAAAAACTGCGATTTTGATGATTTTATGGAATTTCACAACAGTGTTGGGGCATTAAAGTAATTACGAATCAGGATATTAAGTCCAGTCCAGAAAGTATGATATCACATTAAATGGGCCACTTTATCAAAAAAAGATAGGCCCATCATCTGCCTCTTTAGAATTAGCCAACAAAATAGGTGAGCCCAGTCCCCAGTTACTCTTATGTTTCTCATCTAACTTGCCAGTTTTGCCCTTCTCATAAACTGATTTTGCACATCTTCTGGAATTTTACAACTTCTTCAATGGAGTTGTGGACGGTGACTTCGACGGAGCTGTGACGGCAAATTCGGCGGAGTTGCGACGATGACTTCGGCGGAGCTGTGACGATGAATTCGATGGATCTATGAACGATGAAGACGGGAGTGATGGATTTTCGGTTGTTTCAAAACTGCGATTCTGCGGTTGTGATACTCTTTTTTCATTTTTTTTCTCTTTTCAGACATTTTTTTATTAGTTTACGTTACTGAGTTGCTAAATTGGGTTAAAATATTGAATGTACTTAGTTGGGGTGGCTATCTCTAGTCATTGTTTAATAATATCATATTTGGGTGAGAAGCCAATCTCTGTCTGTGTTGTTCATCGCCATATTTTGGTGGCCTCATTGTTGAGTGACTTCTTTTATCCTATTCCTTTCTCTGACTTTAAATTATCAATGAGTTAAAAAGTAAAAAAAAAATGGAGTAAAGAACTAAAGATACATTTTTTATGCTTTCAGAAGAACCTACTCTTAATAAATTGATCCTTTAAAAAACATTACATACAAATTAGTTGCTGTGGACACTAATTAATGCATATATAACCCTTTTAGAGTTAAACCTGTTAAAACCTGATTTTTAGAGAGTAAAATATAGTGTTTTACTTTGAAACTAGAAAAGACAAAACAAAAAAAAAAGTGATGGGCAATAGAGTTTGCAAGGCTGTAGCATCAAGCCAAGCCAAGGCAATCCAATCCAATCGACCACCTCTTACTGGTTTCAGTTTTCCATCAATAACTTTGGTGGACCTAATTTTTGTGGCTTACATTCACTCTCTCTAAAACATCTGAGAAAGAAGATCTTTGTATCCACATGGCACAAGGAGAGCCACTTTGGTTGCACAAAATATCAGATTGAGAATCCACATCCAAACCCACAACCAATGAGATGCTGCTGACTTGTGCATATCCTCATCCACAATATCATCATGTGATTTCCACCCACTCTTCTATAAACCATTGCATGCTCCTCCTTCATTCAACACAAGCACTACAACTAGCTACCACCAAAGGGAAAACCACAAAACCTGCAAGAAGCTTAACATAGTTTCCATGGCCACCTCTTCTATCCAGCAATCTGCATTCACTGGCCAGACTGCTTTGAAGCAGGCAAATGAGCTTGTCCGGAAGGTTGGTGGCTCTGGCAAAGGCCGCATTAACATGCGCCGTACCGTGAAGAGTGCTCCTCAGAGCATCTGGTAAGAACTTCAGTTGTTAGTATAGCAAATATTAGCCTTTGGCAGTAGTTAGCAGCTAAACTTCAAAATATTTGTAACCTTTCTTTGTTTGGTATTAGCAAATTTGATGTTTAATATTCCTCTATTTCATGCAATTTAAGAGCATCAGTATACTAATTCTCAGCATGATGGGGCTGAGCCTGACCAGAAAATAACCTTTCAAGTAAAATAGGTTATGTAGAAGGTTATTAAACCAAGATAAATTCACATATAGTATTATACTATCTTGTGAAGGTATATTGCAGTTGCAGCTTTACTTTAGAAAATAATAATCAGCTTTAAACCAAAAATATCAGAAAGGTTTTTATTATAATTTATAAACTATTTTAAACCCAAAATTAGCTTATCTAAACACACCTTACCAGAATTTTGGAGTGAGGTACTTAAATATATATGTGATTTGTTTAGAATCTGAATTTGCATGAGCTGTTGTCAAAAAATACAGGTATGGCCCAGACCGTCCCAAGTACTTGGGTCCTTTCTCAGACCAAATTCCATCATACCTGACTGGTGAATTCCCTGGTGACTACGGATGGGACACAGCTGGATTATCAGCTGACCCTGAAACCTTTGCCAGAAACCGTGAGCTTGAGGTGATTCACAGCAGATGGGCCATGTTGGGTGCTCTGGGATGCACTTTCCCAGAAATCCTTGAGAAGAACGGCGTCAAATTTGGCGAGGCTGTATGGTTCAAGGCTGGTGCACAGATCTTCTCTGAGGGTGGCCTTGACTATTTGGGCAACCCCAACCTCATCCATGCTCAGAGCATCCTTGCAATCTGGGCTGTTCAGGTTGTGCTCATGGGATTTGTTGAAGGCTACAGGGTTGGTGGAGGACCACTTGGTGAAGGGCTAGACCCAATCTACCCTGGTGGTGCCTTTGACCCACTTGGTCTTGCTGATGACCCTGATGCATTTGCTGAGTTGAAGGTGAAGGAAATCAAGAACGGCCGGTTGGCGATGTTCTCCATGTTTGGTTTCTTTGTTCAGGCCATTGTTACCGGCAAGGGACCTATCCAGAACCTTTTTGACCATGTTGCTGATCCTGTTGCCAACAATGCTTGGGCTTACGCCACTAACTTCGTCCCTGGACAATGAAGATATACCATGTAATGCCTTTTTAGCTGCAATCTTCTGCTCTCCATGCAGTTTTAAACTCCGTTGTCACTGATGTAACTATAGGAGCAGAAGAACATGTATGAGAACCATGATATGTTAGAATTTTCAACTCTTATGCATGAATTGATCGGATTGTAATAGTAATATGGTTTTCCATTTTTCCAACAAGACATGACCACCCTCTTCAAATGAGAATCAGTTCAAGTTCAAGTTCAAGGCCTCCACTGAAAAACACTAATAGACTAATTACACAAAAACCTGACTAGATGCAGATATTTAAACTTTTAAATTCTTCCATCTTGTGTTAGATAATAAAAGTTAAATCCTTGGCTTAAACTTCGCCTATCAGAACTGAAAGACCGTAATTGTCCCTTCCGGGAATAAAATAAATCTACACAAAGAAAATGACACCGAGCATATGATAATACATTAATACGATAGTGGCACTAACCATTTTTTAAATCAATACCTAGGCAAGGATGCTGGGAACGCCATAGATGTTTGTCCATGACATGATATGATGTTAAGGGAAAGGCGTTCACCAAAAGTCATTGCAAGAACATGATCCATTTTTGAAATGATGGAAGCGGCTATTGTCTCTCACTATAATTTCACGGTTATAGATAACAGAGAGGAGTTTAGTTACTGCATGGCAATCATTGCAGACTCTAAGGTTTTTTATGATGCGAATAGGAGTTCTGCATTCCATGTTGATGAGGCCAAAAGATATGGCCAACCTCTCGCTATGGTTATCTAATTCAGATTCTTTTTCTTTCTTATCTTCAATATTCAGCAGAACTTGGCTTGTGTCAGGAACATGACCAGCCAGTTTCAGTTTCTCCCTCATCTCCCCCATCTTAGCATATATATCCTCAGTTTGGGGATGTGATCTATCCCCCACTATAAACCGGTGAAGTTGACCTCTGTACTCAACGAAGCTGCATCCAGCATCCTTTATAACTCCTCTCTTTTTCATCATTTCTCTTACTTGTGAGACTTTGTCCCACTTCCCAGTTGCAGCATACATGTTAGAAAGTACAGTGTAACACCCAGCAAAATCTGGATCTTCCTCAATCAAATTATGAGCTGCAAATTCACCGATCTCCAAGTTTCCTTGGTTCCTTGAACCACCAAGCAGACTCATCCAGATGACTTTGTTTGGTTTCACTGTCATGCTCTCAATAATGCTTTTTGCTTGTTCAAGATGTCCTGCACGACATAAAATGTCAACAAAGCAACCATAATGCTCAACTGTGGGTTCAATTCTGTACTCATCTATCATCATATGAAAAATTCGAGTTCCCTCCTCTACCAAGCCTGCATGACTACAGGCATTCAACACGCCAATGAAGGTTATAGCATGTGGTTTCATTCCGATCCTGCGCATTTCATGGAAAAGCTCAAGAGCTTGGTCAGCCAAACCATGCATTCCTAAACCCACAATTATAGCTGTCCAATGCCCCAATTTCTTGTTGGCTATTGCTTTGAAAACTTCCATGGCACTCTCTATGCTGCCACACTTGGAATACATTGCTATCAATGACGTACCAAGAACACCATCTAACTCAAAGCCGTTTTTAACCATGAACGAATGAATCCATCTTCCATTACCGAGAACAGCCAAACCCGAAACTGCAGAAAGAACACTGAGTAGTGTAACAATACTAGGCAAGAGGCCGTCTTTCAGCAACCCATCAAACAGCCCTAAAGCTTCGAAATACCACCCATTAAGGTCGTAACCAGTTATCATGGAGTTCCAACTTATCAGATTCCTCACTGGCATCCGGCGAAACAACTCATTAGCCAAATGGACTTTACCACATTTCATATACCCATTAATCATGGCATTCCAAGAAACCAAACTCTTACTAGGCATTTTATCAAACACCTCTCTCGCAGCCTCAACCTTGCCGGATTTAGATAACCCATCAACCAAAGCAGTCCAGGTAAACTCATCCCTATCGGGCATTTCATCTAACAGCTTCATAGCAAACTCAACATCACCATTTCTAGCATACCCATCAATCAAGGAGTTCCAAGAAACCAAATCTTTATCCTCCATTCGATCAAACACCTTTCTAGCCACACCCATATCACCCCACTTCGAATACATGCTCACAAAACTACTCTGCACAAACTTGTCCGAACCGAACCCAATTTTCAATGCCAACCCATGAACCTGTTTCCCTTCAGAAACCGCGTTAAGTCGAGCACAACCCTTTATAACGCAAGGGAGCGTGAACCCATCAGGCACGTGATCGTGAAGAAGCATTCGGCGAAACAGGGCAATGGCGTCGTTGGAGCGATGATTCTCGACGCAGCATTTGATGATCAAGTTCCACGAGAGCAAAGTGGGTTGCTGCAAGGTGTGGAAGAGGGAGAGGGCGTGCTCGAGATCGTTGGTTTTGACGTAGAGAGAGAGGAGGCGAGAAGAGAGAGAAGGGTGGTTCAAGGTGCCATTTTTGAGGTACAGAGCATGGAGTTGGTGTGGGTTTTGTTGTGGGGTTCTGGAAAATTGAGGAAAGTTGCGATCTTGAGGGAGAATCGGAAGGAGAGAGGAAGAATGAAGCAGGTTCGGTATTGCCGCCATGACTCAGGGCTGAAAGTAACGAACTTGTCTGCTTGTTAGACTTGTAACAGAAAGTAACTCAGGGGTCAGGGCTAAAATATCTTTTTTTATTGCTATATTATCTACCCTAGTCAATTAATGCATTCGAAAGGGATGGAGCTATGGCAATAATTAAATTTCTGTTCATACACACTGCTACTAAATGTTTAATGTTATGAAAAACTTTGCTCCAATTTTATCATGTGGTTTAGAACTTATACATCACTTAAAATGAATACTGAGTTTCAGACCCAAATTGTAAATTAAAATAAAGTAAGCTTCTAAAAATACAAATTGTTGCAACCCATTATTCAATGAAACAAAGCTAAATAAACAGCAACAACAAAATTGTACAAAACTAATAACTAAAATGAAATCTAATACTATTTAGTGAAAGTTAATCCTCATCATCTTTTTTTAAAGAAGTGGTTATGCCAATCACATGGATTCAAGTTACTTAGCTGTGCATGCAGGTCAGTGACATAACCAAAGAATATGTATTTTTAGGAGTCAACTTAGTTTTTGTGTGTTATTCCACTCCTTTATTACCAATAATCCTATCAGATAAGGGAGCTTTTTAATTTACATCAGTTTGAGCTTGTTGTAAAATATGAATTCTCTATAGTTCTTAGCAAGTTCCATGTCATGCAGATCCAAAGCCAGATGGAGAAAAAAAATAATGTTAATCTGATGAGGAGATAAATTGATCAAAGAGGTGCACATGGAAAAGAAAGAGGAGTCATTATCCTTGTTTTGACTTTCTTTTTCATTTGCAAATGTCATGATTCGGTAGTTGTAGTTACAATTTATAAAAAAACAATGATTTAATGTAACAACTATAAGACTACAAACCGCACACTATTAGTCATTCTACATGATTAATAGTCCAAATTGTGAACAGTATAATAATTTGTTGTCCCTATGCTTGTGGCTTCAATATCTGATATAACTACAATTTTAAAAGTAGTTAGATAGTATCGTTGAACAAACCAAATGCTTACACAGTAGTAGTGGGAATGAATGGATGAATGAGCTAGTTCTCTCTCTTTCCTTCATGGACACAATGAAACTAATTAATCATTGATGGCAAACTCCAAAAATATTCCTCCTCAATTCCTTTTGTCTCTTCTTCACAGCAATACCCTCCATCTTCAAAGCTCCAAAACAAGAATTGTTAATTCAACAGTTGAAAACTTGTAATATAAAAGAAAAAAATAAATAAAAGTGTATATATTACTATATATCACACCACCAATACCAAACAAATATATACCATCTTCTCCCAAGCCAACAGTGGCTAAAATTGACATGCCCAGATAAGCATTACCTAACCATTTATTCCCCCAAACACTCCCTTCCAAATGCTACATTGCATCATCAATTTGGACACTACCATTTACCCTTTTCCCCCTTCAAAAAGTCCTTTTGGCCACACATCTAGTGACCTTGCCTTCCCCTATACTAACTTTTAGCAATTTTCTCTTTGGCATTTTGTCAAACAGCAGTCGATTCTAATCTAAGTTGCTATCATATGGAATCAATTAGAAGGACCCCAAACACTAAAATTCAATGCTGAACAGCTAAAAATGATGATCTCCTATATATGAACCTCCTTGTATTATATACCACTTCCAAGCCACTACATGCCAAACCCACCAAAATATAGATCACCCCCTCTCTCAAAATGACCCCAATAAAGAAGACCACAACATTGAAAATTTTTATGTCAAATTAAGCCAAAATGGGTAGGCAAGATGATAATGATGCTACCATTGTGAACTCTTCCATTGCTCTTCTCCAAGAAAGGTTTAGGCAATTGGAGAAGGTGAAAGAAAGGAGAGAAGGAAAAGAACTTCTAAAGTTGTTGTCTAATTCAGAGACACAAAGGGGTTCCTCATCTATGCACAACACCTCAACAACATCATCACCACAAAACTCTCTACAACCAAGGTCGGTGGTTCCACACAGGCCAACTCCTCTTGATTCTCTTTCTCTTGGCCTCAATTTGAATACCAAGCAAGGTGATCATCATCAATATACCATGAAATCATCATCATCATCTTCTTCTTCTTCTAGTTTTTGGCCACAAGGTGCATCATCATCAAGAAATTTTGACAGCTCAGATGTTGATACTTCCCTTCATCTGTAAATACTTATATATATATCTACTTTCTCTTTGTCTATGCTTCCATATAATACCAATATATAAATGTTTGTATGATAATAACTACTCTATATGTTCCCCATCGTTTTGTAGCAGTAATCAAGGAGGATTTTGTATCAGTTATGCTTCGAAAATAAATGGATTAGTGCATCTGAATGATATATATGCAGTGTGTAATTGTATATGGACCTTAATAGAAAACAAAAATAAGATGCCATTTAGAGGCCAAAAAATTATTATTATATTTTGGTGCTTTGTGATGCCAAGAAGAAGTAAGTGATAATGAATGGGCTTCGATTATAGGATCTATTCTTACATATGTATTCTCTGTTCTTCTCCAATCAAATATTAAATCATATTTTTTTGCTTATTGAACATGTATTGCAAAATAGTAAAATTTAAGTAGCAAACAGAGTTATATGAATTATGATTATTGTATGAATCACACAAAAGGATCATTTCTTGACATCAAGTTGAACATTGAGGCACTTATATCCATTAGAAATTTTAATTTATCATCATTTTGTTGCAAGAAGATATAACATTACTGTTGACCCTTTAGATCATATAACAGAGAAGAGGTACCCTTTAGATCATATAAATCACTCTAATTTTCCATTTATTTCCCTTTCTACATCTAAGTCTTCTATGATATTTTATTCTACTATTTGTCTTATCTTTTATCCATATTCAAAAGAAATTGAAGAGAAATTGCATTTTTTAAAGTCTAAACAATGAATTGAGTATTTTTAGAAAAATAGTGAAATCTCACTTTTTAAAGTCTATAGCCTTCAATTTTAACTAACTTTTAAAAATTTAAAAATTAGTATTTTAAAGACTATAGTCTTTACATTTATAGTGTTTCTTAAAAAATAGTGAAATCTCACTTTTTCAAGTTTATAGCTTTCAATTTCTAATTTGTTTAAAAAATTGTGCAATTCACTATTTTAAAGACTATCTTTACTTTTCGAGTGTTTTTTAAAAAATAGTTAAATCTCAAGTTTTAAAATCTATAACATTCAATTTCTACTAACTTTTAAAAAATATGTAATTCACTATTTTAAATACTATAATCTTTACTTTCTGAGTGGTTTTAGAAAAATAGAGAAATCTCACTTTTTAAAGTTTATAAACTTCAATTTCTACTAACTTTTAAAAATTATACAATTCAGTATCTTAAAGTCTATAGTCTATACTTTTATAATGTTTCTCGATCAATATAGTAAAATCTCACTTTTTAAAGTTTATATCCTTCAATTTCCACTTTGTTTAAAAAATTATGCAATTCACTATTTTACAGGTTATAGTCTTTACTTTTCGAGTGTTTTTAGAAAAATAGTGAAATCTCACGTTTTAAAGTCTATAGCCTTCAATTTCTACCAACTTTTAAAAATTATGTAATTCGTTATTTTAAAAACTATAGTCTTTAATTTTCGATTGTTTTTAGAAAAATAGGGAAATCTCACCTTTTAAAATCTATAGCCTTCAATTTCTACTCACTTTTATAAATTATTCAATTTACTATTTTAAAGATATAGTCTTTACTTTTCGAGTGTTTTTAGAAAAATAGTGAAATCTCACTTTTTAAAGTCTATAGCCTTCAATTTCTACTAACTTTTAAAAATTATATAATTCAGTATTTTAAAGACTATAGTCTATACTTTTATAATATTTCTCGAAAAATAGTGAAATCTTACTTTTTAAAGTCTATAGCCTTCAATTTATACTTTGTCTAAAAAATTATGCAATTCACTATTTTAAAGGCTATATAGTCTTTACATTTCGAGTGTTTTTAGAAAAATAGTGAAATCTCATCTTTTAAAATTTATAGCATTCAATTTCTACTAGCTTTTAAAAATTATGTAATTCACTATTTTAAATACTATAGTATTTACTTTTCGAGTGTTTTTAGAAAAATAGAGAAATCTCGCTTTTTAAATTCTATAGCCTTCAATTTTTATTTTATTGAAAAAATTATGGAATTCACTATTTTAAATGCTATAGTCTTTACTTTTCGAGTGTGTTTTAGAAAAATGGTGAAATCTCACTTTATAAAGTCTATAGCCTTCAATTTCTACTAACTTTTAAAAATTATGTAATTCACTATTTTAAAGATTATATTCTTTACTTTTCCAGTGCTTTTAGAAAAATAGTGAAATCTCACATTTTAAAGTCTATAGTCTCTAATTTCTACTAACTTTTAAAAATTATGCAATTCACTATTTTAAAGAATATAGTTTATACTTTTATAGTATTTTTAGAAAAATAGGAAAATATCATTTTTTTAAAGTCTATAGCATTCAATTTCTACAAACTTTTAAAAATTGTGTAAATTCATAATTTAGAGTATATAATTTTTTTTATGGTGAATCTAAAAAAATTGTGAAATCTTAGATTTAAAAGTATATATCCTTCAATTTCTATTATATGTAGAAAAATTATACAATTTTATAATTTAAAATCTATAATTTTTGTTTTACATTGTATCTAAAAAATATTAAAGTATTTCAATGATTATAAAACTAAATACTATAATATTTGAAATATTAAATTTTTAGGAACTTTTACATGCAGAATAGATTGGAGACTAAATACTTAAAAATATGATATTACCCTAACTTTTTATATACATTATAAAAATAAAAAGTATATGTTACTATTATTTTTGTTGTATTAATTAAAATGCAACTTGACATATACAAGTTCTAATGACCAATAAGAACTACTTTCTAACCATTTCAACATGAGATTAAAATTAAATAAAAAATTATAAAAATATGAAATTAAAATTAAATAAAAAGTAATAAAAATATAGCATGACAAATACGTATTGCCCAATAAGGTACTAATATATACTATTGAACATTGTTTTCCAAAATTAGCACTATTAAATAAAAAAAAGTGTAATAACACGTGCAAAGCGAATGGCAAAGTATTTTCCTTTTTCTAATTAATCATATTGTTCTATTCGTGAAAAAGGGGTTAGAAAAAGAAAATAAAAATAGCGAAGAGTAGAAACGAGTAGCATCGAGAAGCTTCGAAACCCCATACTTTTGTGTGTCTTGATATTACAAACACACAATACATTACAAAGCCCTTCTAAAACCCTACTACTACTATTTCGCTGCTTCACTCATAATTTCCGAATCTCACACTTTTGATTTGATTCTCAGCTCAGCATGCACAGGCTCTCAAGGCGTTGCTCCTCCTTCTCCGCCGCTCTCCGCCACGGTGGTGCTCGTCGCCGTGATGCCGCACTTCCTCTTTCTTCTTCTTACATTTCTTCGGTATTATTCATCTCCTTCGAGTTCCTTTTCTCGCTTTTGCATAGTATTCTCCATTTCATCAATCAATAATCTCAGCTTTAATGATGCAAAGTTTCACTTATTTATTTATTTTAAACTGATCTTGTAGTTGATTTGTTATGTGTAGTGGCAGCAATTTGCCAGCTGATATGAATCTCACTTCCTTTTTCTGGTGCTGTTTCTATTTTTTTTTTTTAAGTCGCAAACTGTGTCATTTCTTTCAGTGATTGTTTTTGTTTATTTTTTATCGTAAGAATATCATGTATAAGCTTTATGTAATCATGTTTTATATGTTAGAATTGTCGTGTTTGTGAGGTAATTGTGCGTTGTATAGTTATCTCTTTTTCTTTTGTTGGAAGCAGGTGGGTGAGAATGATGGCAAACCCAGATGGTATTCTGTCTTAAGTTCAGAGAAATCTAGCCCCATTAAATCCCCGAATAAGTTAACTTTGAAAAGGGATTTGTTTTTGGGCAAGCGATATGAATCCTCTGCTGCGGAGTCCGCTGCATCAAGTTCCCCACCGGCTGATAAGTATGAGTACCAAGCCGAGGTATGGCTGTTTTTACTTTATGTGAAGTTCATGTTGTCATAGATTGTGTGTAATGTATCATGATCTTAACTCTGGATGTTTTGCATAAATGGCAGGTTAGTCGGCTCATGGACCTCATTGTTAATAGTTTATACAGTAACAAGGAAGTGTTTCTCAGGGAACTTATCAGGTATTTTCCAGCATTGTGCGAGTGATCCCATGTAGAATGATATTTTATAGTTTTTATGCTTGTTATTGCTTCATTGGCATGGAAGATATACTACCATGTTGATTACAACTTTAGTTGTCTTTTAAGGGCAAATGCTGGTTGTGTTGTGTCATTGTGGTTTTCCCCCTAGCGATACTGCATGAGGTTTGAGGACCTGTTTTGACAACATGTGTTCAAGTTCTTTTTTCTTTCGGAGACTATTTCTGGATAGAAAGTTGAAGAAACCAATTCAGAAGCCTAAACACATCTTTGATAATGATTGGATGTTAACTATTCCTGCATTGTCCAACTCACTAATATTTTTTTTTCCCTATTTCTTACAGCAATGCAAGTGATGCCTTGGACAAGCTGCGGTTTCTGAGTGTTATGGAGCCTGAACTTTTGAAGGAGGCAGTTGATTTTGATATCCGAATTCAATCCGATAAAGATAATGGGATTATCACCATTACGTAAGATGAATAGCTACAATTAGTATTTGATTAATATTTTATTTTTTCGTTTGGTGCTGCAACTCTTGTTTTATGCAGTGATACAGGCATTGGTATGACCAAACAAGAAATTGTTGATTGTCTTGGAACTATTGCACAGAGTGGTACTGCAAAGTTTTTGAAGGCTCTAAAGGTCTTACCTCTTGCAAATGATGCGTTAGGATTTTGTTGTATTTATTTTCTTTTTCAGTTATTTATCTTATGTGCTTACAATGATGAACCCATTTAACAGGATAGCAAGGATGCTGGCAGTGACAACAATTTAATTGGCCAATTCGGTGTTGGATTTTATTCTGCTTTTCTGGTCGCTGAGCGGGTATGCATTTCAAAGTTTCAATAAAAATAAATTTGTGATCCTCCTTGAGTTTTTTATTTGATAGTTATTAATTTTTTAACGTTTAAACTTTGTAGGTTACTGTCTCAACCAAGAGTCCAAAATCTGATAAACAGTATGTTTGGGAAGGAGAGGCAAATGCTAGCTCGTATACCATAAGAGAGGAGACAGATCCTGAGAAGCTGATTCCAAGAGGAACTCGCCTTACACTGCATCTTAAGGTATGCTGTTAATTTCCTTTTTGGGATTTATGTATTTTCTGTACATACGTCCTGAGCTTACAATGTAGCATTCATTTTTCCTGTGGCTTAATTTCAGAGGGATGACAAAGGTTTTGCTCATCCAGAACGGATTCATAAGCTTGTGAAAAACTATTCACAATTTGTCTCGTTCCCGATCTACACTTGGCAGGAAAAAGGATACACCAAAGAAGTATGTCTATATATACTCCAAATCTTTTTTGTTTGACGACACTATCTTTAGCATACATTTTTTTCTATTAAGTTTATTTTGCCTCTCTCTGGAGTTACCAGGTGAAAGAGTTGAATCATTCTAGGCATTTATTAAAATTTTGCTCATTCTAGGTTGAGGTTGATGAGGACCCAGCCGAAGCCAAAAAGGATGAATCAGATGAGGAAACAGAGGTAATGTTTCTGATTGTTTTCCTGAGCCAAGAATTTATTTTTTCTCACACTTCACAAGTGTGATTGTGTAATTGCTGGATATTTACTCACTCAACTTTTGCTCTCAAAACTATGTAATGGCCGCAGAAGAAGACTAAGAAGAAGACTAAGACTGTTGTTGAGAAATACTGGGATTGGGAGCTCACAAATGAGACCCAACCAATTTGGGTGAGTTTTATGATTTTAAATTGCATCTTTTGTGCTTTATTTGGAAATTTATTGTTGAATGGATATTAGACATCAATCTACTTGTGCAGCTTCGTAACCCTAAAGAAGTCACTAAGGAGGAGTACAATGAGTTTTACAAGCAAACTTTTATCGAGTACCTGGACCCATTAGCATCATCACACTTTACCACAGAGGTAAGATTATGTTTATTTTTTCACACAGGTGCCATTTGGTCGTGTTGGATTTTAGTTTTTTGGTGGTTGAATTCAGAGATCTTCTTGAAGAATAGCCCGAGATTTTCAAATCTTATCTAAATGAGATTCATAGTAGTAATTTTGTAGCTAATATTCTTGTGGTTTGATTTGTTGACACATGTACCGGTATTGTTTGCTATTGCAGGGTGAGGTAGAATTTAGATCTATACTTTATGTCCCTGCCCTTGCTTCCACGGGGAAGGAAGACATACTCAGTCCCAAGACCAAGAATATAAGACTGTACGTCAAGAGAGTATTCATTTCAGATGACTTTGATGGAGAAATGGTATAGGCACTTTGCTATCTATCACCTTGAGTAACAGGGAAGTGTTTGAATCCTGGCATAATTTTGTTCCTCATAAATTTCTTATTTGCTTGATCAGTTGCCCAGATACTTAAGCTTTGTCAAAGGTGTGGTTGATTCAAATGACCTTCCACTCAATGTGTCACGTGAAGTTCTGCAAGAGAGTCGCATAGTAAGTAAATAAGGCACATGCATGTAATAAAGTTAAACATTTATTTGGTGGATTTGAGCACAAAATCCTTAACAGGTTTCATCATGCTTATTATTATTTTTCTTGTAAATGTTGCTTGAAGGTGCGGATCATGAGGAAACGTTTAGTTAGGAAAGCTTTTGACATGATATTGGGGATATCCATGAGCGATGACAGAGAGGTATGTTCATATTTTGAAAAAAAAAATTTATTTGTATACAGTTGTCTATTTCCCTATACTAAATTATATAGGAATTAAGATAAATTGAGCTAGCTTCTTCTTAGATACCTTGGCGTTATCTATATCTAGGTCTCCCCTCCTCTCCTTCCTTTTTATGTTTTTGATAATAAGGATGGCGTGCTTTTGTTAGTATTTTACTGGATGACTCGTTCTGTATGCAGGACTATGAGAAGTTCTGGGAGAACTTTGGCAAACACTTGAAACTTGGTTGCATTGAAGATCGTGAGAATCACAAACGCATTGCTCCGTTGCTTAGGTTTTTCTCATCACAAAGTGAAGAAGATCTGATCAGCTTGGATGAATATGTTGAGAACATGAAACCTGATCAAAAGGATATTTTTTACATTGCTGCTGATAGTGTGACTAGTGCAAAGAACACACCTTTCTTGGAGAGACTTGTGGAGAAGGATCTTGAAGTATAAGCCTTCTTTTTTCCAGTCTTTATAACTATGTATATCTGAATTCACTTACTTTTACTAATCTATATATATATATTGGTGTTTCTGTGATTTATTTATTTTTAGGTGCTGTATTTAGTGGATCCAATAGATGAGATTGCCATTCAAAACCTTAAATCATACAAGGACAAGAATTTCATTGACATTAGCAAGGAGGACTTGGATCTAGGTATTTTACCTATATTATAGTTTGTATCAGAATAATTTGTATGCTGAATGCAGCATGGATTTTTCTTCTTGATGCTTTATGCTCCCTTTTGATGATTTGCTATGGGTTTATGCTACATTGGAAAAACACTCATCTTAGTCAAGGATGTTAGCATTTCATTAACCAAATAGTTGGTAGTCCTTTTTTTGAGGCAATCTTAATCTTGTCGGTGGTGTGAATTCATGGCTTAGTTCTTCTTAGCTGTTAGTTAAACTCTCTTGTTTCTGCAGGTGATAAGAATGAGGAAAAGGAGGTCAAACAAGAATTTGGCCAGACTTGTGACTGGATTAAGAAACGTTTGGGAGATAAAGTTGCAAAGGTGCAAATTTCAAACCGACTTAGCTCTTCGCCCTGTGTTCTGGTGTCAGGAAAGTTTGGTTGGTCTGCAAACATGGAAAGGTGGGTCTTCCTTTTTCTTTAACTTTGATGATGAATTCTGAAAATTTTAAATGATGTGCTGTATCTAACCAATATTGCTGCAGGCTAATGAAGACTCAACAAGCTATGGGTGATGTCTCTGGCTTGGAATTCATGAGAAGCAGAAGGGTGTTTGAGATCAATCCTGACCACCCTATTATCAGGAACTTGGATGTATGATAATCGCTTGTATCTGTTTTTTTTTTTTTTTGGGGGGGGGGGGGGGGGGTGTTCTTTTGCATCATTAACATGTAACTTCATGTGTATTTTCCAGGCTGCATGCAAAACAAATCCTAATGATCAAGAGGCCCTTAGAGCTATTGACCTTTTGTATGATGCAGCTTTGGTTTCCAGTGGTTTTACGGTAAGTGGTGCAAATATGGTATACTTTAGTTGTTATTTGCATTTATATATACTACCTCATGTTTTTACATAATAATATAATATGTTGGTGTGCAGCCTGATAATCCAGCACAGCTTGGAGGAAAGATATATGAGATGATGGGGACGGCTCTTACTGGTAAATGGTCTTCTTCTGCTCAGTTCCAGTCCACCACTCAGCCCCAGGCTCCGGAAACCGTAGAAGCCGAGGTGGTTGAATCTGCTGAGGCTGGCAATCAGAAATGAGGACTCTCATGCCTCCCTCTTTTTCCTTCTTTCCCCCTTTCATTTCAAAGTTCCTTGTGGGCAAAATTGTTTTGTTACAAATATTGGTTCTAGTTTTCACAGATACTCTGAGGAATTTTTAATATAACACATTTCTGGAAGCACAAGTAGTTTTTCATTTCAAAGTCTCCGCTGTGATATAAGTAGCTGAAAAGTAATAACCCCTAGCATCTTCAAGTAGTTTTTCATTTATGTTTGAAAAGACTCTGATATATTATAATAGATAAAGTAAATGTTTTTTTCTTTTATTTTTGGTCAACTTAATGGTACAAATCTCAATCTCAGATGAGAACTGTTACAATGAATATCCAATCAAAGCCCAATTGACTAAATAATTATTCTCTGGTTTCTTTGGGAGCTATTTGCACACAAGAAACTCGAACAATTGTAAAATTTAGCCAGTGGATTATTTTTTATGTATATGAAGTTGATCTCATGGTAATGTGAATGTTCAGCAACCTTTCAACATATTGAATTAAGTTGATATATAATCATTTAAATTGATCGTTTATTATTATTTTATTGGAACAAAGACTAAATTAGTACGTTCAGCATATTAGAGAAACTAGAAAAGTTGACGGTTTCCGTTACTGGCGTTACTGTGAGCTCGCATCAATTCAGAGAAATATAAACGGCAAGCTTTATATAAACAGTTTTTGGCTTATGAGTACTTCAGAGTTCAGACAGTGCAGTGGCCAGGTCAGTGGGTGGGAGTGGGACACAAAAAACAAGAAAAGAAGAAAAAAAATCAGAGAAACAACGCGTAAACGGTAGTCAACCTGCTGAACCGGTCACAGGTGACCGTAGCGTTGAAAAAGACGACACTCCATCGTTTGAGAATGATTATTCCAATTTTTGTCACCTTTCATTGCTACGCTCATTTTACCGGTCTGAACCGTACCACCTCTCAGGGGCAAATTCGGAAAATTAACCCTTTTTTATTTTGACCCTATAATCTCCCAGCTTTCTTCTCTCTCTCTCTCTCTCCCCCTTGTCATCCCGTTTCAATCGCCGAGGTTCTCTTCTGTTTTCTTTCTCCTCAGGTCAGCTTTCTTCTCCTTTTGAATCCTAATTATTTCTATTTTTTCGTTTAAAATTTGTTTTTTTTTTGCTGTGGTTGTATGATTTTCAATTTTTTTCTTCCCTTGTGAGAGGATCTTAAGTGCTGAACTTTTAGGTCAACTTTGTTCGGTGGGTTTTTCAAAGTTGTATCTTTTTTTGCTTGATCTGGCGTTTCAGAGTATGGGTTAGCTTCTTTGATGTCAGAGTTTTTCTTTAGGTTTGCATATGTAGTTCACAAAGAGCTTGTTTTATTTTATATGAAGCTGTAGCATGCTAATAGCTTGAACAGTGAAAAGCACTGCTGTAAAACCCTCTAACATGCATCCCCTTTGGGTACTTGTTAGTTTTCTTCTGATTTCTGTGAGTATTATGATGACATGCTTCTTCGAAGTTTTTTGGGGTTTATATAATTTGAATGATGAAAGGCTGCAATTTATACCATATTGTGAAACTTCTGAAGTTACTTGTCTTTTTATTACTTTCAGCTTCTTTATTTTTCATTATAGAAAGTAATTATGTAATAATCATGTGGTGGTATATGTTTCATATGATCACCTCTGCTAGTTTTAACAAAGTAATTCTTTTTCATGTGTTGTGGCATGCCAGTCTCTAGCATCAACCAGAAGACTTGGCCTGAAAAATGCTCCCTCCACGACAGCAGTCACGGGTTGGAGGACTACAAACGTCTCTTTCTCTGGTTTCTTCAGATCCTCGCCTTTCTCCGGAGGATCCTAGATCAAACTCTGACAACCTCCGTGAATCTCCAACGGAGAGTGCCAGTTCTCGAGAAACTTGGCCTACTGCAGACGCTATTGCAGCAAAGAAGATGGAGAATGGAAAAGCTGAGATTGATTGCCCTGAGCAGTCCGTTATTCGTCGTGTTTCTAGTGCAGACAAAATTACTCTTCAGGACATTGCGAGAGAAAGAGTTGATGTAATATGTGAAAAAATGCATCATCTGCCTGAAGAATTTCTAGACGAGCTGAAGAATGGACTTCGACTCATCCTTGAGGGAGGGAATGGCTCGCAGAATAGAGAGGAATTTTTCATTTTGCAGAAGCTCGTCCAGAGTAGATCTGATTTAACAGCCAAGACTTTGATTAGGGCACATAGGGTGCAGCTTGAAATCCTTGTTGCCATAAATTCTGGAATTCAGGGATTCTTACATCCTAGCATCAGCTTATCACAGACTTCCCTAATTGAGATATTTGTGTATAAGAGATGCAGAAACATTGCTTGCCAAAGCCAGCTTCCAGCTGAAGATTGTACATGTGAAACATGCACCAACAGTAATGGTTTCTGCAACCTTTGCATGTGTGTGGTGTGCAGCAAGTTTGACTTTGAAGTAAACACATGCCGGTGGATTGGATGTGACTTGTGCTCTCACTGGACTCACACAGATTGTGCCATTCGTGAGCAACTTATTTCCATGGGCCCATCTGTGAAGAGTGGTGCAGGAGCTAGTGAAATGGTTTTTAGGTGCCAAGCATGCAATAGGACTTCAGAACTCTTGGGTTGGGTTAAGGATGTCTTCCAGCATTGTGCACCATCATGGGATGGGGAAGCCTTAATTAGGGAACTTGATTTTGTTAGTAGGATCTTTCATGGCAGTAAAGACCCCAGAGGGAGGAAACTATTTTGGAAGTGTGATGATCTCAAGGAAAAGCTCAAAACTGGAAAGGTGGAATCCAAGGCAGCTTGCAGGGCAATATTGATGGTCTTCCAAGGTACAAATTTTATTGTTTACTTGTTGTAGTCTTGATATATCTAACTAGAAGTAGGTTTTTTGTTATTTATGAAAGTTGTATGAATGCCATGTTATCATGAGTGATCTACTTGCATTCTCTCTGTCATATTTTACTGTCTAAAAAGATGATAACGCTAAAAATCATAGGTTAGTAATGATAAAAGGTGCTTTTAGACTATATTTGGTTACTATAGTCACACTTTCTACTTTCTCGTCATTAAAACTACTCATCTATGGCCAATGTAGCACCTTTAAAACAGTCATCATCAACAAGGTTAATCTTATAGTTGCAATTGGATATGTAGCTGTTACTTCAATTGTTTATTCTTTTCTTGTTCTAATGCTGCTTTTCCTAACTGAAGAGCTTGAGATGGACTCTCCGAAGAGCCTGGAAAATGCAGAAAGTGGAAGGCTGATTGCTCCTCAAGAGGCATGCAATAGAATCGCTGAAGTGGTGCAGGAAGCTATAAGAAAGATGGAAATAGTAGCTGATGAGAAGATGAGGATGTTCAAGAAGGCTCGCTTGGCTCTCGAGGCTTGTGATCGTGAATTAGCAGACAAGGCCAGAGAAGCTGCAGAACTCAAGATGGACAGGCAGAAAAAGAAGTTACAGGTTGAAGAACTGGAGAGAATCGTTAGGCTTAAAACTGCAGAGGCTGATATGTTCCAATTGAAGGCTAACGAGGCCAAAAGAGAGGCTGAGAGGCTCCAGAGGATTGCTCTTGCCAAGTCAGACAAATCAGAGGAGGAATATACTAGCAACTATTTGAAACAAAAATTAAGTGAAGCTGAGGCTGAGAAGCAATATCTGTATGAGAAGATCAAATTGCAGGAAAGTTCTCGGGTATCACAAAGCAGTAGCGGTGGTGACCCCTCTTCAATGCTGATGTACTCCAAAATCCATGATCTTCTCTATAGTGTTCCTCCCAAGGCAGACAGTCAATCTAATGATTGTCATCCTTTCCGATCAAACCCATGAGTACTGATTTAGTGTATGCTATAATCCATTAGACAATTAGAAGTATCATTCTGTTAAACAATTGATGGATAGTAACTCTAATTCCATTAGATTTGTGACAGTATAAGCCTTTGTAGAGAGAAGAGGTACTAGTAAAGGCTTTTCAATCACTTTGAAACTGGCTTGTTTTATGCGGTATTTGTATAAATTTACTTTTGTGACATCGTTGCTTAATTTGTGGAATCAGGAAACTCGATTCTATGTTATGCTTTTGGAGCTAGTGATTGCTGCTTATTTTACATATCTTCAGTATTGGATTAAGACTAGAGGCCAAATAGATTGCTAGTGTAAGTGATGTTTTATTATTAATAGAATTGCACAACATTACTGCCACAGGGCAGGTATTTTTCACCTTACTAAAAAGGTGGGATGCTCATCTTTTTGGCAAATTGGTCCGGGATTGGTACATCTCTGTTCTTTGGGGGTTCCTTAGGTTCTGCAGCTCGGTGAAAAGGGTTCTCATTGTCAAATGTTAAAGCAGCACTGATTCCATGGCACCTTATTAAAGAGGTTTGGCACACATTTGGTGTGACAACTTTTGCATTGTTGACAAACAAAACTCCTCTCCCACCGTTTGTTATGCTGATCATCCTGCTTGGAACACTTGAGGGAACCATAGAGCCATTTGGAAAATGCAATAAGTGATTAAGGAGTAGTGGTGTTGGAATAGAGTGACTGAATATGAAATCATGTAGCTGATCTGGGGTTATTGAGTTCTGGGATAGTTCCTCATCATTTGGCATTAAGAATGTGAGATCATTGTTTTGAAGTGAGTTTGGGAGGCTGTTGAGGATTTTAAGGAGGATGACAAATCCATAGTAAGACCTACTTCTCATGTCAGTCATGGCTGTCTGTAGGTCTGTTTGGTTGAATGAAGTTGTGGTCTGAGATTCACCAACTGTGAATAGAGCAAGAAGCAGCACAAACAATAGAGCCATTGAGGGGAAAAAATAAAAGGATCAAGTTATGCTTGAATGTGTGTAATGAAATCTCACTGTGGTTGGTATTTATAGCCTTGTTAGTAATAATTCATGCCTATGTTGCCACACTTTGTTTTACCCTTTGTAGGTGGTAGGTTGGTTGTGCATGAAGAAGTGTTGTTATCCAATTTAAACAGCAAGTACTAATGACTTGGTAGTAGTTAACCCTGAATCCTGAAATGTGCTTTTGACAGAAAAAATGCTTACGAATGAATCATTATTGTAAACTATCCTGGAAATAGTCCCTACATATCTAGGATATAATCAGTGTGTAATTTCTTTTTTCCCCTTAAAGTGAAATGGTAGATCAAAGAGTGGTAATCATGAGTCATGAGTCATGACTTCAACTAACATTCCCACTTAATCTCATCATTCTTCTGTATGCATGGTGGACACATTTCCCCATTCTACCATTACAAGGTTTTGATCATTGGTGGTTGGCTTTGATTTTGATCCCATCCCCACTTGATGTACTTGGCTAGGACAGACATAGTCTAACTAATGATTAAGCAGGAATGGACTGGCTCAAATATTTGAATAAAATGTATGAACTTAAATTTATACAGAAATAGTGGTTGATTGAGGAGTAAATTGGGGTAAAAATTTGATAGATCACTTTCATGTGTACACACCATAAATAGTGAATTGAAGAGGACATAAGTTGAGAGGAGAAATTGTTGAATGGGAAATATGCAATAATCTATCATGTTTAAGTTGTGTTTGATATGTGAATAAATATAGAAGAAAATTTAATGGATTAACTTCATGTATATAATTATATATGAAGTTTGTCCATATTTTTAAACCGTTTTTAGCCCATAGAAATACACCCTTAGATCATCTTTCATCAACAAATAAAATTATGTTCTGCATTTTGAACCTCATCAATGCCATTAGGAAAATTAGAATATATATCTTTGTTGTTTTCTGTTCTTTCTTTTCCTATAACTCTCAAGTTTCAAATCCAATGGAAACTCCTAGGAATGCAGAATTCTTCATCAGTGAGGTAATGAGAGTAACTCGTTAATGTTTGAACTACAAAGCTATTTATTTATGGTCTGCCAAAACATCTACTTGATATACCAGAAAGTGATCCAATTATTAGGTACCAGGTAGTAGCTGCTTATGAATTTTGTTGAAATATGTAGTAAATGACCTATTACATTTGATATATGTATTAACCAAAACAAAAAAATCTTGACATATGTTATGTGTAATGTTCGTAGTACATTGAAAATATATTTATCGAATATCCAATGTGTGCTATATGTCATACATAATGTGTGCTATAAGTATAATACATTACGTATAGCACACATTACGTACGACATATAACACACGTTAAATACTCGTTGGATGTATTTTTTATGTACAACAAGATGTTAAATTCTCATTATTAACTGTTAATACTAAAAGACGTATTTCTATTTCTGTTAGATTATGTTATTTATGAAAGTTTCTTATGATTCAAAGTTTATTATATATCTACAATAATAATCATGCACTGAGTTATCCTTGTAATTTGAAGCATCAATGTCAATAAAAGCTCTAAAACTGATTCAATTGTTGAAAAATTCAATTGGAACTTTGCTAGTGGTGGCCTTTTCTCCATCAAAGGTGGGGGACACCCCTTACCTAACCAAATGGTAGCTCCTATAATAATATTATAGGCAACACAAAAAAAAAAAAAAAAAAAGTTAAGTTCAAAATTTTAAATTTGACCCAAGTCAAAATGATAACCATTTAAAGACAATCTTGGAGATTATAATCTTTCATACTAAATTTCTAAAGTCATTTTGCATCACTATCACAACCCATCATAAAATAAATACCAACAGATAGATAGCAGACATTTTATGGTTCAAACTTTGTTGAATATATATCAAGATTATCTACAAGAATAATAATTATTATTGTTATGTTCACAAGAAAATGGTTGGAAAATATTTTTATGGACTAAAATATCAGCAGAGCAAGGGTTGCTTTCAAGCTTGGTCAAGACAAGGTTTGTGTGTCAGGAGAAAAAAATAAAATAGATAGGTGAACTAATTATTTATAATGCAATGTCCTTTGTCTTGTATCATTTTTTGTCTCTATTTTGATTATCTTGTCAACTTCAAACAACTTGTACAACTCACACTGTCCATTTTATTTAGGAAAGAAATTTTTGTAAGAGATGCCATTTAGTAAATGATTATCATAGAAACAGAGTATATACCAAAAAGAAAAGAAAAAATCATATAAAATGACACACTTATTTTAAAAATCCAAATTACATAGTTATTATACTATTTAGTTGTTAAACGGCTACTTAATAAATATTATTATTATATATACCTAATTTTATTTTATAAACCTCTCTCTATTTGCCTTGTAGTATAGTATAGGGTAGGAGCATGTAGCTCCTTACCTTGAAATTGAAGGGTTCAGTTTCATTGTGAATCAGAGGCAGAGACTACACATAGTAGCTGCCATCTACTGTGTGTTTGATCAGATCTTATCTTGCATTGGATGAACCATAACTATAACTATAACTATAACTATTTTATTTATGTTAGGTACCATTTTTGCATCATTCCTGTGATCTTACTCTTTCTTAGTTACATTCTTCAATCATCTGTTTGTTGCATATTACAGCTATACCCTCCTTATTCATTTTTTATTAGATTAAATTAAATTAAGATCGTGTAAAGTGTAAGTGGAAATAACTAAAAATATAAGAAAAATAATGCAATATGGATATCTCAATTATTCTAAGGTATCTATGCATCATAAGAAATTATTTAATGGCATAAGAAATTGATGATCATATGATTAATACCATCTTCTTTACAAAAAAAGTTCATCAAGGCTCCTGTGAATTTGAAGCTAACATTGATAATGGATTCTAGTTGATTAGTTATTATTATTTCTTGGAACAGATTGATGTGCTGAACATGCAAAGTAAGCATTTCAAAAGATGTATGTATATATATATATATATTCCCTTTTTGATTGAATTCTAAAAACTAGAGAGATACTTGCACTCCAGCTTATGATTATTAATGGCTTTATAATATATATATATTTTACATTATTGTCTCTGATGTCCTCTAAGTATATTTAATTACTTTAGCTTTGGCAAGTTGACTAAATTTTCAATCAAGGTCCTTAAACAAATATAGATTACTCTATTATTCCTCAACCATTTGTGGAATTACATCTAAGAGGGAAATTAAGATTGAAGCTAGCCTTGGAAGTTTGATTATAAAATAGCCATGATCAATATTAAATTTCATCAGTAAATTTTAACCAGCAAATAGCAATATGTATTATGTAATATCCTTTATTCCTTTCATCATGCTGCCATATTATTAGCTCATAAAAAAAAATACATAAAGATAATAATATGTTTGTATATAAATAGTATGCAATATTATTCTCACTAGAAGAAAATAGATATTAAAAAAAGCACTCGATCGAAAGATTATGATAAATATTCGAGGAGTTTAATTAATAGAGTAAATCAGTAAATTATGAAATAAAGGAAAGAAATGATGTAGGTGGAACAATAGTAATAAATTAATAATAAGAAGAATAATAATTACTGATGGAGGTGCATATTCTTGAAGAGAAATCTTCCTAGGGAGAATAATAGATGAAGTGGTGGGTCTATGTACAACTGGATTTTGTAATTATTGAGGCTACACATAGTTACTTGATGTGCCCCATACAGTAATGCACTTTCCCACATGAACATAGTACTTAGCTCCAAAGATATGAAGAGATTAATTAATAGTTCATCACATTATTAATTATTAACAATTATAAATAAAAACAAATAGCATGGTAGTTTCCATATGGCAACAAGCTAAGTATAGTGAAAAAAGAAAAGTTGGAGAGGGAAATAACAAAGCTTCCAATGCCATTATGTCAAAGTGGATTACAATGAAGCATCTCTGGCCCTACAAAGTTTTAAACCATGTAATGTAAGAGACTGAGTGAATTACTTTGATGATTGGAATTTTTCTTCTCTGCCCACAGCCACTTTCTTTTTGGTCCTATTTAAAATTAATAATATATGTGGTACAATAAAATTATATTCAATTAATATTTAATGTGCGTTATATATAATATATATTATATGTAAAGTATATGTACATATAACACATATTTTATATTATATATATTACACGTTAGATAATAGTTAGACGTATTACTATATTAATTAAAATGTATGAAAGGGTTTTATTTTTACATCTTTCTTTCTAAGATTTATGATCACCTTCTTTCTCATAATAAAAAAAATATTATCTTAAGATAATATTTTTTTATTTTGTATATAAAAAATTTATCATAATATTTTAAATTTTTATATTATCAAAATTAAAAAAAGAAAATAATAAATAATGATTACAAGTTTTAAGATTAATTTATTCTTAATATGAGCATCAAATTATCGATCATTAGTCAAAAAGACAAGATATAGTATATATTTTATAGTTTATGTACAGTTGATAAATAAAACACTAATAAATTATTTTCTATTATTCGTGAACAAAGTTTTTTTTTTTGTTCATCAGATTAATGATGATAACCCTCAATTTAGTATAGTTAAGAACACCAAATGTAATGCAGAATTTAGCTATGTGTGTATCTTAGTATAGCTAATTAGAATTGCTTAATTATTATTTCTCACCGAATTAACAGATGAATTATACGGAATAGCATAATTATTAACTCAATCAACATAACTTGTATGGGCAAAGCGTGTACGATAATTTTTCACAATGAAAACGACCAATTGATTGAACTTCTAATAAACGGATAGTTTCATTCATGTGATGATTATAGCATGTGAACTTATGATACATTAAAGACTATATATATATATAAATAAGTATATTTTCCTCCCTAATAATTTACTTAATTTCCCCCCTCTTTTCCTAAATTATGACGATTTTTGTTGCTCTCTACAGCTTGTATTTTCCCCTAGGGTGAGACTTGGTTAATTCTTTCCAACAAACGACTACTATTTAATAAAATATGCTTACCTCAGCAATACATTATTTAACACTAGAAATATATAAATATATAGTAGTAGTTACATGTTGTAGAAATGACAAATCTCAACACCATGGCTAGAAATTAAACTTAAAACTAGGGTTTCACTTTATAAGATCTACCATAGTTTATGGAAATCGTTTTTTCCATTATTATATTTATAATAATAATGAAAATAAATAAATAAATCATCATTATTCAATGTGCATAACCCTAGCTGCTTCCCCATTCTACAATGATTACTATTAACTCCAAATTAAATGCAAGAAATCCAAAGATCTAAACCCATAAGAAATAGGGTTCCTGTGTGTTTGATCACCCACCTAATTGGGATTAAGTTATTAATATCCACGCAATGATGGTCAAAACAATTATGCTTTTGATGGTAGTTTTAAATCAAAATAGTCACTTTGTTTAGTACCATTGCTCGTTGATTCTCACTTTATTTTCTTTCATTTATTCATTGTTATTATTATTTTTATTATATATGTGGTGGGTAAGGTATATAGCCGACATTTATTTTTCTTTGATGCCCACATTACACCTGTTTGTATAATTTCCTCAAAACCATTGATTCCCATCACACAGGAATCTTTTAACACCATGCGCACAATAGCCACTACCCCTCTTAAAATTTTTATTAAATAAAATAAAAAAGACATGGCCCATTCTTCTTCTAGTACTTTTTGAATCATACTATATATTATTATTACTCACAACCCTAAATTATTAGAAGAAACAAGAAAGGAAGTGTAAATTATTAGTGTCTGAAAATGGAATCAGTATAATTAAGAGTAAAATTTCTTCCAACAATAGCTTCTTAATTTAATTGTTTTACTTGAACTAATAAAAATATAGTAATAATCATACTCATTAATTAAAAAATAAAATTACTTACTACTTGTGATGAAACTGGCAACTAGAAACTGTGGCATGGGAATTTCCATTTTTACCCTTGTTTTATTCTCTTTCAGAGTCTATGATATTCTCTCTCTTGCTCTCACGGTTTCACCAGAACCATTTCTTGTCACCTCTTTTGATCTGACTCACTCACTCACTCTCTCTCTTTCTCTCTTTATCTTTTTTATCTGTCACTTGAATCCGTATTCTGCTGCAGTCTGCAGTAGCCACAGTTGGGGAAGGAGTACCCCATCTTTAAACACTCAATGGTGCGGTCGTTTTCAACTCTTGCAGAAAGCAACTCACCAAAATATACAGCAAGTAATAAAGAAAAAGGAAAAAAATGTGAATTGAGAGAGAAAAAAGAAGTTATTAAATAAATAAGTAAAGTAAACAATGTAAAAAAGAAAAAAAAAATCTAATTTTTTAATAATTGGCCTTGTTTTGAAAAAAAAATCTTGGATTTTTGTTTGCTTTTGGTTAAACCTTCCCCACCAGATGATGAGATAATCATGATCCACCTTCAATTAGCTATTTGCTGCACACCAAACTGGAAGAGAGGAGAGAGAGAGAGAGGCATCATAACAGCATTTGCAAGGTGGTGATGGGCACTCTCTGAGATTATTGTTCCACTCTTTGATGCTTCTTTTTGGCTGTTCAGAGCTGAGTGAGGCAGAAAGAGCCTGTTATTGGAAAAAGAACAAATTTTGCCATCTCATTCACCAAAAATTGTCTCAGTGAGATTTTGGCCAAAATGACAACTTGGTTTTGATTGATTCAGCTTGTTGTATTGTGTTATTATTACCCCATGCTCCTCTCATAAAGAAAAAAAACAGTTTTTTTCTTCTTTTTTTTTTACAGTGGTGGACCAACTTAGATAAAAACAAAGGTTGGACCACTTAGTGTTTTCTCAGCACAGTGGTTGATTGGAGCTGGTTTGTTACAGATATGAACTGGGTTCCATGCAAGTTTTAGTTTTGGTTTGGTTCTGTTGAAGGGAGATAGCATAATTTTCATAAAGCATCAAACTTTATGAGTTCTGAGAGCTGGATTGCTGAAAGAAATTCTGGGTCTGCTTTAATTTTTGGTGAGCAATTGAAGATTCATGGTTGGGTTGCTTGGTGGTCCTTTTATTTTTTCAAGGTTCTGCTGAAGCTGGTGGGGCTTACCTTGAGTCTTCAGAAGTGTTTTTGAAGAAGACACGTGGCTGAATTTGGGAGTAAAGGATGTCTGTGAATCGAAGGCTCTCTGGATCAAATGGCAGATTGCCGCCATGTATGAAGCCTTGGAAGGCTAATGAGCCTTTGCATATGTCTAATTCTCATAGAACATGGAGGAGGAAGCCTTTTCTACTTTGGATTATTTTGGGTGTTGTTATAGTTGTAGCTGTAGGAAGTGTTTGGTTTTTGTTAAGTTTCAATAGTAATGAGTATTTGATGAGCAAGGAGAGAGAAGCTGCTTGTGAAGAGAGAGCAAGAATCTTGCTACAGCGTTACAATATCAGCAGGAAGCAGCTTCATGCTTTGTCTTCCCTATTCTCTGGATCAGATCAGGTCAGATACTTTCACTTTAGCCACCCTTTTCAATTTTTCTTGGTTTTCTAGCTTTGAAGTTGGAACTATGGTTGTTGAGGACAATTGCTTCTTCTGCTTCAAATCTTGGATTAGTTAAATGGTTTCTTCTATGCAAACTGTTCTTTCTGTTGAGTGTTATTTCCATTGAACTAAGGATTTATTGGATTATAACTTTAAGCTGAAGTTAAAATTTTAAAATTAATTATAACAAGAGATTGCCTTAATTGAGAGGGTATAAACCATTGTCTTATGATGCTTTTTCCACAAGGTTTTTTCTAGGGTTACCTTGCATTGTACAAAGAGTTTAACTACTAAATGTAACTGAAACTACCTTGCTGTATTCATAAAAGAAAAACAGTGCTTATTGCAGAGATGAATATGAGAAGTAAACAAAGTGGTGCTCTTTGTACTGTGTCTTACTAGTGTGTAATGCAGATTTTATCCAACTGTATTGATGAAAGGAGACTACAAATGCTTTTAAGCAGTGGCATTGCCCACAGTTCACAGTTAGTGTGTCCAGAGAATCAGGAGTTACAAAGGGAGGATAGATGTTTTGCAGACACTGTAGAACCTATAGAACAATGCCCAATTCTCGATGGTTATGTCCAGACAAGGCTTGAATTATCATTCCTGTTGAAAAAATATGTACCATTGGCTTCGCACCCTCTACTTTCGTCCAATGTGGTTAATTGTTTGCTTTCTGGAAAGGTAGAGTCTTTATCAAAGCTGAGGAATGTTGTTTGACCTGAAGTTCTATACTGTTGATTGTTGCAAAATAGTTAGTACATATGAAATGTAGCCTACCTTACTATTCCCCTTTCAAACTGCTCAACCTATCCTAGGAGGCATGAACTAGGCTTTTCATGTGTATCGCTTCCTGAAAGATTGCTAAGTTTAAGTTTATCAATGCTGGGTTGAAACTAAACAGTAATAATGAATCATATCCATCTATAATGATGCCCACCCTTTTGTATGCACCTGAACATAATATGATGATTCCCTAGAATTGTAGAGGCATATCTCTGGCAAAGTAGTAAATTGTGGTTAAAGTTGCTCCTCCAAATATTTCCTTTCCAGTGTTAATTTTGGATTCTAATCAACAGATTCTGCACTGAAGCTTGTGCAGTAACTGTGAAAACATGCAGTTGATACATGCTAATTTGAAACATTTACGTCCACAGAGTAATTTTGCTTGTTTATTTTGACTCTTCAGAACATTTTGCAGTCATGGGAACTGCGAGTCTGTAAAATTCTGGACAGCGTGAGTTCATTAAATTTGGTTAAAGGATGCTGGTGGGTCCTTATAGGAATTATAATGTCCTGCAACTTTTCTGGATTTTGTTTCCTACGGAGGAGTCAAAATAAGAAGCTAGTCAGGGGGCAAAAAGTTGGTCAGCAAAAGCGGCTACAACATTTTGCCCAGGGTCCTTCAAAAAGTGCTGGGAGTTGGAGGAAGAGGTTGCTAGTAATAGGTGTGTCACTTGGAATTGTTGGGTCCATTTGGTTATTCTGGCACTTAAATGCGGGCATTATGCAGAGAAGAGAAGAAATGCTTACCAATATGTGTGATGAGCGTGCCCGTATGCTGCAAGATCAGTTTAACGTCAGCATGAACCATGTTCATGCTTTAGCTATACTTGTATCTACATTTCACCATGGTAAACATCCATCTGCAATTGACCAGGTAGAGTTCTGAATAAGCCAAAATCCATCTGTTCTCTAGTTGGCTCATTATGAGGTGTCTAAATCTTAATCCATTCCATGAAGAATAAAACATGGTCAATGTCAGATATTTCACATTTGTTCTGTTTGTTTTGCAGAAAATTTTTGGAGAATATACTGAGAGTACAGCATTTGAGAGACCACTCACTAGTGGCGTTGCTTATGCTATGAAAGTTCTCCACTCTGATAGGATGGATTTTGAGAAGCGGCATGGGTGGACTATTAAGAAAATGGAAACTGAGAATGAAGCACTAGTCCAAGATTGTTTTCCAGAAAATTTGGATCTGGCACCTATTCAGGATGAATATGCACCGGTGATATTTGCTCAAGAAACAGTTTCCCATATTGTGTCTATTGACATGATGTCGGGGAAGGTGTGTCTTGCTTAGCTTGCTATTACCTTACATAATTCTTCCTTTCTAAGTAAATTGCTGCTTTGCTTTTTCATTCCTGTTAAAGTTCTTAAAGTATTTATTCTGTACTAGAGAGAAAACTTGCATGTGATTTTTCAGTTAGAAAGACTTCATAACTATAAGATGAAACACCGGTATCAATGTCTTTTCAGGCCTTGTTAGCTTATTTGCTGTCAACTCAGGGATAGATTTAGAAAATAATATTAGGAGCTGTTATCAAGAGAGTGTTCATTAAATTTCTTTTTTTATCTCTCTTAAAAGAAAATATTTGTTGCGTTGTTATCCAGGAGGACCGTGAGAATATTTTGCGAGCAAGGGCATCCGGAAAGGGGGTTCTGACATCTCCTTTTAAACTACTAAAATCCAATCACCTGGGTGTTGTACTTACATTTGCCGTCTATAACAGTAAACTTCAAGCAGATGCGACACCAAAGCAGCGGATTGAAGCTACTGTGGGGTAAGTTTATCTAATTATAACTTTGCTTAACCCCTATGAACTGCTACTACTCCACTTATAATAATGTACCACGTATTTATTCTTTTTATTCACTTTCCCTCCTAAAATAAATACAATTGCAAACTCAGTAATGTCTGTGTTGATGTGTATTTATTGGAAGGTATCTGGGTGCATCTTATGATGTTCCATCACTGGTGGACAAGCTTCTGCATCAGCTTGCAAGCAAACAAACCATTGTTGTAAATGTTTATGATACAACTAATGCATCCGCACCCATTACAATGTATGGTACTGATGTTACTGATACTGGCCTACTACGAATAAGCAGTCTAGATTTTGGGGATCCGCTACGAAAACATGAGATGCATTGCAGGTTTTTCTTTCGCTTGAAGAAGTTTTGTGTGATGTCTAGAGAAATTGGAATCTTGTATTGGCAGTTGGCACAGTTCCTAATTACTTTCCCTGTTTTCCTCTGTTTCAGGTTCAAGCAGAGGCCTCCATTACCTTGGACAGCAATCAATTCATCGGTGGGGGTTCTTGTTATCACTTTGCTTGTTGGGCATATTTTTCATGCAGCAATAAACCGAATAGCACAAGTGGAGTATGACTGTGACGAAATGAGGAAGCTGAAAGTTCGTGCTGAAGCTGCAGATGTTGCAAAATCTCAGGTGCTATATATTTTTCGGATTGTTGTTTTTTTTTTAATGCAATGTAGTCATTACTTTGATGGCAAGAATGCTATGATTTATTATATGCAAGTCACATATTTAGTGCTTCAGTGCTTCACATAATGGTCATTGTTCAACGTCAGAATTATTTCTCATAAGTTATATAGCCTTTTACATGAATAGAAATTAAAAATCAAAATTATTGCCTTGACCTCCAAGGGTTTGTTTTTCCTTTTGTAGTTTCTTGCAACAGTTTCACATGAGATCAGGACTCCAATGAATGGTGTATTAGGTAATTGAAAAGTATTTTATGCTATCATAGATGATCTCAACTTGTGAATGCTAGGTGATAGTCATAAACTATTTCAAATAATTTTCCAGGTATGCTGCAAATGTTGATGGACACTGAACTTGATGAGAACCAAATGGATTATGCCCAAACTGCCCATAGAAGTGGTAAAGATCTTATATCAGTGATAAATGAGGTTCTTGATCAGGCTAAGATTGAGGCAGAGAAGCTTGAACTTGAAGCTGTAGCTTTTGATCCTCATGCTATTCTAGATGAAGTTCTGTCACTTTTCTCTGGAAAATCTATCGAAAAGGGAATTGAGGTGAAATCCTATCTTTTAGCCCTGCAATTTTTTGTACTCAGCCTTACATATATTATTAATTTCTTCTTTTGTGTGTGTACAGTTGGCTGTTTATGCATCCAATCAGGTACCTGAAGCTGTCATTGGTGATCCTAAGCGGTTTCGACAAATAATTACTAATCTCGTGGGCAATTCACTCAAGGTCTACAATGCTTCACGCTGCATTCTTTTGTTAGATCCAATTTATTATCTCTGCTAATTAGTTTGGTTGATACATTTCAGTTCACTCATGATAAGGGACACGTCTTTGTCTCGGTTCATGTGGCAAATGAAGTGAAGAACCCACCTCAAACTATAGATGCAGTTCTAAGAGAAGGCTTGAAGTTGGATCAAGATATGTCAGACAGAATATATAATACACTAAGTGGGTTTCCTGTAGGAAATAGATGGAAAAGCTGGGAGAAATTTGAAAAGTTAAGTAGCATGAATTTGATGAATGAGCATGAGATGATTCAGCTACTAGTAACTGTTGAGGATACAGGTATAGGAATACCTATGGATGCACAAAGCCGAATATTCACACCTTTTATGCAGGCTGATAGTTCCACCTCCAGAACTTATGGTGGAACTGGAATAGGACTGAGCATTAGTAAATGTCTTGTTGAACTCATGGGAGGAGAAATTGGATTTGTTAGTGAGCCTGGAATTGGAAGTACTTTTTCATTTACAGCAACTTTCAGAAGAGGCGAAGTCGCATCTTTGGATTCGAAGTGGCAGAAAAACAATCATTTTGCTTCACAGTTTCAAGGGTTGAGAGCACTAGTGGTAGATAAAAGAAAAATCCGAGCTGAGGTCACAAGATATTATCTACAGAGATTGGGGATGTCTATAGATGTTACTTTAAGCCTGAAATCTGCATGTTCTTTTCTATCAAGTACCTGCAACATGAGGTATATAGTTTGTCATTTCGGCAATTGATGTTAAAAATTCTCATGGATTGTGGATAACAAACCATAAGAGTTAGCTGGTTTATGTGAACCTATTTCTTAAGCTAGCATCATCAAGATAATGTCCATTTCCTCAACATTGGTTATAGCTTGTGCTCCAATTTAGTTGGTAGTATCAATTTATTCATTTTACCTGTCGCAATAGCATTTAGTTTTTTATTATGTTCTCCATAAAATAAAGCAGTAACATTTTTTTTTTATTTCTACCAAATTTCTTGTTAATTTTTCTTTAAAAAATCTGTGGTAGACAAGAGGTTTCTGTTCACTAAATTATTGTTTGTATTTTTTCTTTTTCTTTATTTTTGCTCCTGCAGTATGTCATCACAGTTGGCCATGATTCTTATAGACAAGGATGCTTGGGATAAGGATAGTATCATATTCACCATCAAGAAACAAAGACAAAATGGCTTCAAAGGGGACCCAATAAACTTCCCGAAAGTTTTTCTGCTGGCCACCCACCTTAGCCCAAATGAACGTGATGAAATCAAGTCAATGGGTGTTGTAGATGATGTACTAATGAAGCCTCTTTGGCTTAGTGTTTTGATTCGCTGCTACAGAGAATCCCTCGGAACGGAAAAAAGGCAAACAAATAGGAGGAAAGTATCCAAACTTGGGAATTTATTGTTAAACAAAAAAATTTTGGTGGTTGATGATAATGCAGTGAACCGAAGAGTTGCAAAAGGTGTTCTGCAGAAATATGGGACAGTAGTTACTTGTGTGGAGAGTGGCAAGACTGCCCTACAGATGCTTAAGCCACCACATGATTTTGATGCTTGTTTCATGGATCTCCAAATGCCAGAAATGGATGGGTAATTTATGTCTTTTCTGAATAGAATTTGTTTTTCTGACTTTTGAATGGCAATTGATTTTGAATGCTTTTATTTATAGATAGGTTCTTAGATATCATGAGCCATGACTCTGATATAATTTACAACTATTCTTCTCTTCATCTTGCTTGGAACAGTTTTGAAGTGACAAGGCAAATCCGTAATCTAGAGAGTGAGGTAAATGAGAAAATTGCATGTGGGGGAGCATCAGCCGAGATGTTTGGCGATATTTCTCATTGGCACACTCCAATACTTGCAATGACGGCTGACGTTACTCAGGCTTCAAGTGACGAGAGCAGAAAGTGTGGGATGGATGGCTATGTGTCAAAGCCATTTGATGAAGAGCAGCTCAATATGGCAGTGGCACAATTCTTCAATTCTGGTTCATAGTGTGGAAGTACCATGTTTATATAATCCTGGATCATTAGTGCATGGATCATGTTGACAATTATTGAATGCGCTTCGACGTGTAGTATGCATGCCAGCAATGGTGTATGTCAAATGTCAATTTTCCATGTAATGGAAAATTTTGTCCAGATGCTGTGTAATAGCTGCAGACACTGACATCCATGCCGGCATTGAAGCTACCAATTCAGCATCATGGATCTGAGTTATGGTCTGCTGGTTATATAGTAAGTTCCTTATTCATCATCCTTATTCTCTAGATTTTCATATCTATAGTGTAATTAATTAACATTTGTTATATTTCTAAATTTGGTCCTTCTACTTGATATTTTTTTCAATGTAGCTTTTTGTGTTTCAATTTTGCTGTTATATGGATTTTCATGCATACACATCTAGGATGTTGGATATGTAGTAACATTTGTGGTGTATAAAAGCCACTAATTTGAAGCAAATTAAAGCATCTGAGAATTCAATTCAAAACAAATTTATTAATGGAAGGATTTGAGTGATGTTGTAGCTATTAAGCACCGAAAGTTATTCTTTTCTCTCCATTGTAAATTCAATGATCTAGACACATGATGAGTTTAATATTTATAGACCCTTTTTTACTATGTATGATTGTTCACTTATGAATTACAAGTTTATTTTTTTTGTTTTGTTTTGCTTACTCAGGAAGCAGATTTTGAGTGCAAGTAATTAATAAGTCTCAATTGTTTGGGGGTGTACTGTGTTGCTTCCACTGATGTCATTCCAAGGCAAGAGGAGTTCATCAGAAGACTACTACATTTTTATGTAGATAACCCATTTTGTTTTTTTTTCTTTGTATATATTCATTTGGAGTAAGTAGGGATAAGATAAAAAGCTATAGGGATGGATATGATTCATTTATTGATTTTTTGGGGTCAAGATGGAATGAAATGAGAAATCTTTGAATCCTCTTGAACTCTGTAAGTAATATGTAAAGCAAAGTTGTCATACAATATAGGAGAATGCAATATGTATTGATTGATATGTTGTGAGTTTTGAAACTAACCACCAAGAAGTGACAATAGATGCCTTTACAGCTGGAGCTACAAGTAGGCATATATATAGACTTTGGTATATGAGATCTATCAGAACATGAGCACCACAGACTTGCATATATTTCCCCCCTAAAATAAGTGAATAAAGAAAAGAGGCCGTACAATAGAGAAAAGAGGGGGAGAAAATTAATCTAGTAAAAAAAGTGTTGCCACTAAGCAATGTTAAGTATTGTCTTTTCACTAGATTATTGGCAACATTTTCTTCTCATTATAGGCAACATCCCGCTAGCGTTGCCTTTGACAAGGCTAGTGGCAACACTTCAGAACCTCAGTTTTCTGATTATAGCTTTGCCTTTTACAAACTTGTTTTGTGACATCGCATCTGTGACCACCAGAATCTGTCACTTATTATCTTATCCTGCATCCACTTGCAGAGGAATATTAAAATTCCTTCTTGGCCGTTAGATGCACATGATGAATATTAAAATTCCTTTATTTCTCTCTCTCTATATATATATATAGAGTATTGGTACCTTAAAATTTGCTATTCTATTAGGATTTGAGAGTCCTTATCAGCTAAGCCTCTCTTCTTCTGTCTCCTCCAAAAAATGGCACTACCAATGGCCAAGTTAATGGTTCCTCTTCTTTTTCTGTCCATAACTGCACCTAAATCTGGTAAATACAGATCACATATACTTGTTCCATCATATATACATAGCTGTTGTTAGTATATAAATGCTCATTACAATTTACATGCATGCAGTGTTTGGCGAATATGAGCAATGGTGTATAGCTGATGAGCAAAGCACAGATAGTGAGTTGCAAGCAGCATTGGATTGGGCTTGTGGTGCAGGAGGTGCTGATTGTAGCAAAATTCAGGTGAACCAACCTTGCTTTTATCCCAACACTTTAAAAGACCATGCTTCCTATGCCTTCAACAGCTACTTCCAGAAGTTCAAGCACACTGGTGCTTCATGCTTCTTCAGGGGTTCTGCCATGACAACAGAAGCAGATCCTAGTAAGTGTATTTCTTTATTTATTAATCATTAAACTGATCCTAGATAACATAACTAAACACTATTCTCCCTTTATGTTCTGTTTTTAACATATGCATGTTCACATGGCATTGTGGTGGTGGAAAAAAGCAGATCTAGAGAAAAAGGGCATGCCATGTGATTTTGCAATAATTAACTTTATGAATATTAAATTGGGCTAATTGATTTGGTTTGAATTATGGTGGCCAGAAAAAGGGAAAAAGTGAACCAATTTGGCAAATTAAACAAGTCAGATTGCAATCCATGCTGGCAACAGCTGGTTTAGAAAATGTTAAAAAGAGAATTGCTCAAAGTAAAAGCATGCACTTGCATTCTTATGTAAATTTTGCACCACAAAAGTTGTGTAACTAATAATGTGTATGTATGAATAACATAATCTATTATATATATAATCTTTGACATCTTAATGTTTGGTTTTGTAGGTCATGGTTCTTGCCATTTTGACTTCATGCCCTGAATGCAACTGTTTAATGAAGACTTAAAATACATTGCAACAGAAATTGCAGTTTGGATTATCTTCTTATTTTATTTAATGATTTTGCTTCTTGTTATGAATGTGTAATCATAAACAAGCAATGTGCTCAGTCGAAGGCTGAGATGGATATTGAAAACTAGCTTCCAATCTTAAAAGAGCTTAATTGATTTCTCTTTTTCTTGGATCA
This sequence comes from Aeschynomene evenia, assembly GCA_013621005.1. Taxonomy (NCBI): domain Eukaryota; kingdom Viridiplantae; phylum Streptophyta; class Magnoliopsida; order Fabales; family Fabaceae; genus Aeschynomene; species Aeschynomene evenia. The sequence continues at coordinate 426,296 of CM024269.1, read as the reverse complement.
GATATTAGTTATTACTTCCACTTGGTACTGATGATATTGTATGTATATGTGATTCTTTTCCTAGCCATGCTATTTTAAATTTAGTAAAATATTACTATATGTAGCTATAGGTGAATTAAAACTTTATTTCTTTTTTTGGTAAAAGAACTTTAATTCTGTTGTCCCTAAGTTTTTTCTGGTTGAATAACTTTTTTTTTTTGGTTGAATAACTTTAACTCTGTAAATAAAAAATAAAACTGGAATGGGCCTCAAAACAAAGGCTCATCAATTGGGTTAATGGAAATGTTGTTATTCCCTTGGTGTACATACTAATACACTGAATTTTTTTTTTTTTTGGTTAAACTTTAAGCAATGAGTTAATGGGGAAAAAAAAAAAGACAACCATAAATTCATCATTTCATTGTATAAAGTGATTCTTAAACTGAAAAAGAAAATAAATTAGAACATGTTAAGTGATGAACCGTACCAAAAAACTAGTCCTTTCAATCAATAGAATCACCAATTTGAAGTTTTTCATTCAAAAGCAAGTTAAGTGAAAGTATGTAATTAATATAATGGTAATATTCTTGTTTAACCTTTCCCCTTGACTTTCATTTCATTAATTGATTTCTCCTATATTCTAGGAACAAAAGTTTAGAAGCCCTCGCCTGCGATTAACACGAGTCAACTAGAACATGATTTCGGTGGAATAATATTCTACGCTCACTGTTTATAATTTAGAATTAGAATTAGAGTTCCATTGAAGTCAAAAACTTTGTTGGACTCAGCAATTGAAGAAGAATTAGATAAAGCACACATTCTTTTGATTAAGACATCATGTATGAATGAATGTATATACGTACAGAATAAAAAGTATCCAGTAATTTCACCAAAAGGCCAGGTTATTGTACTTGTATAGATTGAGAAATTGGTCTCGCTCGATAACTTTAAAATCATATTAATTTTATACGTTCAATTTCCTCTTTGAAAATTGGATAGGAAATATGAGACGAAGACTAGAAAATAGAACACGGCTTGGCTTACAAGTTAATTAAATTTTGGTATTATTATGCTTGACGAGTGGATTAGTAAGTCACTTCAATGCTGTTCAATATTTCAACTTTAAATTCACAGCGACTTAGACTTTGAAAATGAAAAATAATATATTTCTATTTTGGGTCAAATATTCGAATGCCCCTCATCACCAAATTTTTTGTTAGCTTATACTACTATATTGGTATTAATTAACAATAATGGTTATGATACTTGATTTTCTAGGAAATGGGGTTGAAATTTGAATGGACAATCAAAGTTTTAACAAGGTACGTATATATCCGACGAAATTGAGAGACAAAATGAAGCGTAGTTAATGAGAAAAATGGAGTATTATCATGTATACTATTATGAATTATTAATTGTTTCATTTTTTCTTTTATAAGAAATATTATTATTGTATTAAAAGTGACATCATGAATATAAGTCTATCTTAGAGAAGAATAGTGTGTACATAACATATTATATATGCATTAGCAACTTGCAAATTAGAAAAATGTAGCTACTATAGACCAAACAGATAGATTGGTATGATTTGGAAATTGAAAAAGGGAAAGGGTTATCCGAAAATCGATCAGATTTGGAAGAACCTGAACACATGCATGCAAAGTCTTCAATTCCATCGCACACTTCCCAATTTGCATATATAAATATGTGAACAACAAATAATTAAAATGCAAAACATAGCTAATTCTTTTTTAAAAAATAAAAAATGAAATGGTTGAGCAAAGAATATGTTCCAAATAAAGTAAAGTAAAGATAGGGGAACATGTGGTAAGAGGGACCCATATGATACCCAAAATGCATAGCACAACAACATGCATGTTTCAAGTTTCAACCATTCAGTTTTTACAGAGACTGCAACTTTGGTAATCGATTATATACACATAGAGATTAGAGAGATAGAGATATTCAGGAACAGGACAAATTCTTGCAGATAAAAAAGAAAAGACAGAACATTATGTGACCTACGTATCTGCTATCCCCCCAAAAAGCCCTAACATGGGCGGTGTGATAGACATGAAAAATTAAACACAAAAGTCAAGTTGTCATTATGGCTTTCTGTTTTGTCATCTTCTGCTCCTAGGACTTGGTAAAATGCAACACATCCTTTGAGTTTGTGTGTGAATGAAACATTATTATTGGGTACTTCTTTTAAGATTTTTTTTAATCAATACTCTTAAGAATAAATAAGTGGGTGTGTTTGGAATGATTTATTATGGAAATGAAATGAATTGAATTGAAAGCTAAATCATTTTCATCAAAATCCTCTCTAAATCTATGAGATTTAAAAATACACAATTATCAATTCTATGAGAATTACAAATCAATTCATTTATCTTATCTCTACATTTCAAACAATAGAATTGATTTAGAAATTAAATCATTTCTCTTTTTATATGGTTCCGAATACACTCATTAAGATTTTCATAAATAATAACTTACTTGAAAGTTTTTTAAATTTTAGTGAATTTTATATCTTATATGTAACTATAACAACAATTGTATGTTCTCAATGTAAAATTTTCTTATCTTTTAACTCCTTAAGCAGTTACACGAATATGATAGGGATCAGGTTTATTTTTGGGGATTTTGGAATGGGGGACAAATAAGGCCTACATTCACTCTATAAGGTGTGCAATTTGCAGGAGCTTGCATCCTAAAGTGCTACAATATAATATAATATAATATAGACATGCATGTATGCTAGCTACTAGCTAGGGACAAACTTACTTTTGCTCTTTAATTTGATCAAACATTTCTGCCCAATGACTTGCATTGCATTGCTTGTCTAGAAACTACTCTATCTTCTTGCATCCTTGATGAGTTTATGCAGTTTTGTTAATCATTAAAGTTTCGAATAGGGAATTGAGCTTCAAAGTTTTAACTTTTTACGAATACAAGTAAGTAATTACTCTAAGTAAACTTGCCAAAAAGAATCTAGGTAATGTTTATTATCTTTTGGATTTGAGCTCTGTTTTCAAAGGGTTATCATGTGTAGAAAAAGCTTATTAAACCATCCATCCAACAAACAAGAAAATTATAAATTAGTTTCGCATGTGTTATAAAATTTTCATATGATGATTATGAATTGGAGATTTTAACTATTTCTACAGTGCTGCAATGGGAATCTTGCTTGATTGTTGAGGAAATTTTCTCAAGTCAATATGCAACGTGGAGAAATTCTATGGACTTGAGAAACCAGGGATAGTTATGCATGTTCATATTTTTAATTCTCTTATAGAGAAAAATAGGTCACCCTCAAATATATATAATTAATGAAATGAACCCCACATTACTGAAGTGAATAATAATTTGGTCGGTTTCACTCATTTCTTTCTCATTAGTGCATATAGAATCTCAGCTCTACCCTCATTATCTTTTCTGCTGCATATGCCTTGATATGAATATTTAAAATTATACAATTATAAGACATTTATTAAGAATAATAGTGAATAAAGTTTAATAATAATAGAGTTGGGATGTACTATTAATATTTTTTATAATATATACACACAAGAGAATTTTTGCCTCTGCCATGTATAAATGTAACACCTTGATTCTTAACTCTCATGCCTTTATTATGGTTTAAAATCAATTAAATTCAATTATTAAATAAAAATAACTGAATAATAAATTGACATCATAATGATGTATAACCGTATTGATGAGAATGAACTCATTATTTAATTTTAGTAAGAATAGTAGTAGTAGTTGAAATTATTTTTAGTGCATTATTGGGAGTGGGGGACAGGCATAGCCCTACATTCTCCATGCAAGGCATGGAATATATATAGGACTTAGGAGCTTTAATTTTATAACCTAAGTTAAAAGTGCTATTTCATTTTCATGTCCATCGACAAGCACTTTGTCCTCTGATGACTGATTAAGATATATACCAATTTTCTTGTCTCCACCTCCTCGATCGTCAATTTGATGCATGCATGTATGTTGGCAAGTTAATTGCTAGCTAGAAGAAATTAAATGAATATTAATGTATATATGCTTTAATTTGATGAGTCACTGAAAATTAAATAGGTTCAATTCTCATATTTGCATCATGCTCTATTGCTCTTCATCTTCAGAAGATCAACAAAACTTGAGAAATTAAAGTAGAAAAAGTAGATATTTAATTTGCGGTAAAATTACGTTGGCTAACTTTTATTTGCAGTATCTAGATTATACAACTTTATACAAGAAGTACATTACGTTAAAAAGGATTAAAAGAATGGTACTGCTTTTACTTTTGTTCTTTTAATTATTTTATAGAATTTAATTTACAAATTTTTTACACCAATCATAATATTTTTTTCACAAATGCTTGGGACACAACAAAAAACCAGTCAAAACAGCCCACAAAGTCTAATTAACACTTTATACCCCAAATAGCACTTTTAATCATGAGTATATTTTTAATGGGTTTGATGATTGTAGCTCAAATTCTTATTTGTTGGCTGGTTTTTTTGTTGTGCCTCTAGCAATGCTTTATTTTTTCTCTCCCATTACCTTAAAAATCATACAAATAAAGTGTTTTAATTCGAAACAATGTAATAATATCAATGCACCAAAATTAAACTCGATCTTATATTAATTGTAACTTAGAATCCCCGGTGGTCGACATTAATAAGTTGAAAAATTAAATTTTTGTATTATTATTGGTAAGAAATTCAGACTTGGTGACCAAAGGATTTGAAACAATTAACAGCTCAGATATTCATCATCAACTTGATTGATGGCCTAAAGTCAAGCATGGGAATAATATGAAGAAAGATCTAAATAATTCTCAAACAACATACATCGATCCCAACTTGCATTGATATATATGGCTTATTGTTTATGCCATCTCTTTGGTTTAATTTATATTTTCATTTGAACTAATTCATTATTCGATATTTTCTTTTATGCAAGTAAAAGATTTTTCGTTTCATATTTCACTTAAACTTTGCATAATTTTTTCAATACAAATTTATTTTCCATTTTTTTAATATTTAATGATTATAATTACTTAGAGCAAGAAAAAGTAATTACTCCAAGAGTACAATAATTTTCAAGTTGTTAATAATTCACCCCTTTCATTTAATTAATCACTTATAAGAAATTTAAAAAGTGACATGAGAGGAGTTTGCAAAACCTCATAATTAAACACGGTGAATCTGTCCCATTTTGGGGCCCAAATTCAAGGATTTCCTAAGATTTTTTAATAGCTTTTCATCACCTGTCTTCAATCACTTAAAATTTGAACTTTTTTTTTTTCATTTTCATTTTCGGCTTTTTTAAATATATGCTATGGGTTTAAATTTAGAAATTTGCTAATTAATATATATATATATATATATATATATATATATATATATATGATCTCAATTGACATCATCTTGGGCATATATAACCAAATAAATTAAAGAAGAGTGATATTATATGCTCTCAACATCAATGAACGACATAAGATCAAGATTGAATTTGGGAAATCAAATTAAAGTCCAAATAATCAATGATGCTGAAGTATGTATTAATTAGTTCATGTCATTTTCAACTAGCTAGTGACTTTTCTATATGTCCAACTGGAACTACTAATCAGATCCAAACCACAGCCATAATAGAATTAATCAAGTTAGAATTATTTGATATAGATTATTGGATGGATTTGGAGGTCTTATTCGCTTGAGCTAAAAGCTATAAATAAAGTAGAAACACCAACATATATATATATAGTATTTATTTAATTTAAATTAATTTAGTTTCCTCTCTTAATCTTTGACACAACGCATACAAGAATAAACACAAAACTGCAAATTGAGACAATTGAAAGAATAATAAAAAGGTTAAAATGAAGATAAGGGTGTGGGCCATCATGTACACTCACTTTGGAGAGGACAAAGTATTAACAAGATGCTTTTTTTTTTCCCTTCTTTTTAAATTCTTTTTTTCTCTTTCGTTTATAGTTCTTTGGTACATTTGATTCCACAAGCATATTTAAGGGGTAAAACTACTTGCTAAATCACATCAATGGACTATTATATATGTGCTTTAGCAAGAGAAGAGGGTAGCCATTTTCAATAATGGACGTGTAATAATTTAACACTTGGTTTCACTTAATTAAAAAAAGCTATTAACTCATAATTTTATTATTTTAATTTATGTGTTTCTAGAGGAAAGAATTTGGCATTTGTGCAACGGATATCTTTCAAAATTTCATTCAATAAGAACATGATATCTAGAAATCCTATAATAGCACGCGTATAAAGTTGATGATATATATGGTGGACCAAAATTATTATAAATAATAACAAGGAATAATAACAGTACACTCATGAGTTGCTCTTTAATTTGCTTTGATTTGTCTTTTATCTTTATTTTAATTTCCTTCTAAAATGGCTAGTTTATTTTTTTAAATAGCGTGCGATTTTAATAATTACAAAAATAACGTGGATTCAAAGTCAGTTGTGCAGAACAAATTGCATTGTTTATTCTATCAATTTCAAAAAGTTGATACATGTTCCTTACGCTCTTACCTTAATTAAAATTAGTCAAACTATTCCCTATTCTATAATGCAATTAGGTATTTCAACACAAAATAAAGGTTTTTTTTTTCTTCGTATAGGCAGAATCAAATTTATAAAAACCAAGATAGAAAATATGTGTTAATTAATTAGGCATTTTTTTCGATAAATATCATGAGTTTCTAAAAACAAGTGGGAGAACTCAAGGTAGGATACACCTACATACTTGACTAGAAGATCTCATTAAAAAACCCCTACACTTAAAAGGGGAAAAAGAGTACCCCTAGCCACAAGAATAAATTAACATACTCATATGAGACAATTAAATTACATCATACATTCTAGACCTCATACCACAAAAGAAAAAAGGAACCACCCAAGATGACCACCATCTATTCTTCTCACGCCTCTTACAGTGTTGCTTTAAAGCCATTGTATGTTCACTATTTACTTTAAAGCCATTGTCATAATAAAACAAATAGTAGTTAACAAAATGGCTGAAACATAATTATCATATGGATTATTTGTGTATGTTCACTATTTACTTTACCTAATACCTACCTTGATGTGTTATCCACCAATCTTTTTGTGTGACAACTGATGATAAGCAAAAGCAGGAATTATTAAGAAAGATATATATCTTCTAAGATTGTGCGATCTTTAATAATAATGTTAGTTAGTTAATTACTTTTCATAGACTACACATAATAATTAATTGAATGGGATTAGGAGATAGGACGTTTTAGTGTTTTACATAATAATGATTTTAGTGCTTTATTTAGAGATACAGTAATGTTTGACGTACAACAGAAATACGTACAATTTGTATCCAACGTGTGCTATCCATGTTCCAGGATGTGTGCTATACGTATATCACATATACGTATATCACATATACGTATAGCACATATCATGTAACATGGATAACACACGTTGGATACAAGTTTGATGTATTTTTATCATTATTGTTTAGAGATATGCTAAGGTGATACATTAGAGATAAGTTCAATGGATTATGAAAGAGAATAAGTGCCGCAAGCAAAATAAATATATAATCTGCATGCCTAAATTAAACTAAAATAAGATTTAGAATTGATTTAGAATAAGATAGAAAAGGGTCAAGTTCATGTTAGCTGAAGTGTAAGGCACTACTTCCCACGTCATCGATGCCATTCATTATTCAGTTGCCTTTAATAACTCAACCGTGTGTGTGGGTCATTGTCTGAGATTACAACACCCCACCTTTTTAATCACACAATAATCCCTTTCGTGGATGGCCTTAAAAAAATTGAAAAAACATAAGGTAACATTAAATGACAAAAATGACACTAATTATATAGCTTGCTGGCTCCATTAACGTTTTTTTTTTTTTTAATTTCCTTAGTTTATTTATTTAATTTTGGGGTGAAAATTGTTGTTTTATTATATTAATTATTAATAATTTACACTAAGGTGTTTATTACTTCCTCCGTTTTTTTTAATTGTCCAGTTTTAAATGTGCGCAGGAATTTAGGTAATGATTGATATAGTATTAAAGTTAACAAAATGTATATATGTTTTATTAAATTACCCTTTATTTCTTTGTTATTATCTCTTCTCAATTATTAGAGATAATAAGTATTAAATAAGGGTAAAAGAGGAAGAAAATAATAAAATTTGTCTTATAATTTGAAATGGATAATTAAAAAGAAAAACACGCATCTCTAAATTGGACAATTAAAAAAAAATGGAGGGAGTATATACATATTAGGTATTTGTGTTGTATTAAAGAGATGTAGTACATGCCTAGCTAAACCTTCCTTGATCAATTAATTAATTTGATACTAACTATTGCATTTATTTTTGTATAACATATATAGTTAAACATTAACACCTAGATAGTTATTGTTATTGCTAAATTAAATAACTTAATTTAATTAGAAAAAGAAGTGGATGGTTAGTTGGCAAGTTAATCTTCAATAACAATATTCAATATCCTATTTCGCAATGACTTTCATGAACTAATTATGTATGTCTTTAAGTATATATAGAAACATATAAACAATTACTATAATTAAGAGAAACATTTGACTGGATATACTATAATAAATTAAAGATATTACTAATTAATTAACTAATTGTATTATGAAAATTTAGATATGGTGTTTACTAATATTCTTCTAATTTGTTTTAGATGGACAACATTGCTGACGATCATTGAAGCAGAATTAACCTTTGCAAGACAATTTTATTTTTTCTGTATGTCCAAATATGTCTTTAGCCACCAAATTGCATCAAACTTTATAAGTCATTAATGAAATCTCTTTAAGCAGCGGTACTCAATAAATACTGAAGTACGGTTTTGGTAGAAGAAGTAGTTGTTAGGTTTGGAAGATTAGATTGATACTAGAACTCACGCACGTGCAATGAATAAAATATAATATTAAACATTACTTACATCGACTATGTGTTTTTATTTTTATTTTTACATCTAGTCTAGTTAAAAAAAAAAGAGGAGAGAAAAAGGAGATTGACGTGAAGGTACTCATTATCCTCAAAGCAGGCCACGTCTGATAGGGATGCACACAATTTGTGATAGCTTGCATTGATGGATGCATTTGACCAAGTATATGATTATTAAGGGGTATTTTCGTCACAACAGAAAAATAAAGTTATTATTTCTAACGATAATACACGTACGTACGTATAACACACATTTCATATTATGTAGAACACGTTTGATACTTATTGAACGTATTTATGTTATACAATAACTATTATTGTTATTACTAAGCATCAGTACATTTTATCTATCTTGTATAAATCTAATATCTTAATTGTATCTATATATAGACAGAGCTCATAAAATTGAGGAGTCTAAAGTCTAAACAAATAAACACATCTATATTTTGGTAAATAATAAAATTAGTATAATTTGTTTGTAACATTAATTAGCACCTGGCACTTGGAGTGGTTACTGTGTAGTTTCTATAATAATGGAAGGGCAATTTCTGATACATTATTTTATAAGGGCTTATGTTGCAGTGCTTAGTTTTTCAAGTTTTTCCTTCATTGGAATAGCCTTGTCTCCCTTACCCTTTTTCTGTCTCTGTCTTCTACCACCATGTTCTGAGATTCTATAGTCCACTCTGGTTTTCCAACCTTGGAATTGGAATTTCCTCAAAGCAAGGTCAGAAACTGGTTTAATAATGTTCAAAAACTCATATTCATCTCAAACTTTATTTTGCTTCCTTTTTCTTTTTCCTTATTGATTTACAATAATTTCTCCAAGTGGGTTGATGATGTGATGTTAAGTGTGTTGAGTTGAGTTCATCATTCTTGCTAATGGATTCTCTGAGTTATATATACTTTTTGGCATTTCTGTTTCCTATGTGAGTGGCTTTTGCTGAAATGTCAGCATTTCTTTTTCTTCTTATACATATTTAACTTATTCTTAAACAGTTCATGCAATGAGGTGTTGGATTTGATTTCCAGTTTGTAGCAATGGGGTTAATTACATGCATTTTGCAGTGGATCTCTTTACTTATTCCACAAATTTTGTCATGATATATATACTGCATAAGAGGGTGTTTTGGTTACCCTTGTCATATATATTGGCTTAGGGAAATCTCATCAAACTCATAAAGAAAAGCAAAGTGCTTCCTACTTGCCATTGCTGCTGTCTTTATTATTTGTGCAGCTTTCTGATTCTGACTATCCTCCAAAGCCTTTTCTTCCCTGTTCAGCAGATTTCAAAACTGAAATGAGTTAATCATAAAGAATTGGAAATTTGCTATTTTATAAACAGCATGATTTTGAAACATTTTGGTCGAGGATCTTTTCCATGTGGCCTTGTACTTTTTTGTTTAATGGAGATTAGATGTTTCCTTTTTTAGTATTTAACCTGGAAAATTTCTAAATATTTTCCTTTCTTTTTCATTAGTGTTTTTTTTAGTTTTGTTATGAAAGATGAATAATCTGTACAAGTAGTCATTTTTGCAGTTTCTTGGAAATTTCCATTAATTGATTCCATTTAATTCTTTATTTGTTGTCATAAAAAAACAAAGTGGTTGACTTGGTATATGAGTCAAGTTGTTGATACTACACGGAAGAGGAAGGAAATTTGACCAATTTTTTTTCTAAGATATGAATATTTCAGCTATGACTTCCTGTCTCTTTCTATGCATTGATTGAAGCTTGAAAGTTGATGCTGATAATACACTGATATATGCTGTTATTCTTCCTTGCAGACAGAAGAAGATTATGTAAGTTCTGTGGTTTAATTCCTCTTGTAAGGCAGAAGATTGTGAAAAGAAATCCAAGGATTATTGATTGCTCAGATTCTAAGTATAATCTGCTGGAAGAGACCGAGTGAACTACTCCATCACAGTTGAGACACGATCAAATAGGATAATCTATTGGTAATTCTATAATGCAAGCATCAGAGCAACATAGAAGTCCAAGCATGTACTATCAACCATTGCAACAAATCGAGGCTTATTGCTTGCCGCAGTATCGAAGTCTCAATCATCAGTACTACAATGATGGAGGCCATGGATTTACCAGATTCTCAACTCAAAGTTCTTCAGAACTTTACTGCACATTGGAGTCATCATCTGCAACTGGAAGTTTCAATATTCACAACTCTCCTTCAACTGTTAGTTTCTCGCCTAATGGTAGCCCTATTTCACATCAAGATTCTCAGTCTCAGTCGTATCCACCTGACCAGTATCATTCTCCTGACAATACCTATGGCTCTTCGATGAGTGGTTCCTGCATAACCGATGATTTAAGCAGCTTCAAGCACAAGCTGAGAGAGTTGGAAAGTGTAATGTTTGGCCCTGATTATGATAATCTTGATAGTTATGACAGTGCCTTTAAAGATGGAATAAACTTTGTTTCACCTGAGATGGATAGTTGGAGACAAACAATGGTGGCAATTTCTAGCAAGAACCTGAAGCTTGTCCTTGTTTCATGCGCCAAAGCAATTGCAGACAATGATTTGCTAATGGCACAATGGCTGATGGACGAATTGAGGCAGATGGTGTCAGTTTCTGGTGAACCGATCCAAAGGTTGGGAGCATACATGTTGGAAGGCCTTGTCGCGCGGTTGTCTGCCTCCGGGAGTTCAATCTACAAAGCCTTGAGATGCAAGGAGCCGGAAAGTGCTGATCTGCTCTCGTACATGCACATACTTTATGAGGTTTGCCCCTATTTCAAATTTGGATACATGTCTGCAAATGGAGCCATTGCAGAAGCTATGAAAGATGAAGACAGGGTGCACATAATTGATTTTCAAATTGCTCAGGGGAGCCAGTGGATCACTCTGATTCAGGCCTTTGCAGCTAGGCCTGGAGGACCACCTCACATCCGCATCACCGGTATCGATGATCCAACATCGGCTTATGCCCGTGGAGGTGGGCTGCATATAGTGGGAAAGAGGTTATCTAAGCTTGCTGAGCATTTTAAGGTTCCATTTGAGTTTCATGCTGCAGCTATATCTGGTTGTGATGTGCAGCTGCATAACCTTGGTGTCAGACCGGGTGAGGCTCTTGCTGTGAATTTTGCATTCATGCTACATCACATGCCTGATGAAAGTGTCAGCACTCAGAATCATAGGGACAGGCTATTGAGGTTGGTGAAGAGCCTATCTCCAAAGGTTGTGACACTTGTTGAGCAAGAATCCAACACGAACACTGCCGCATTCTTTCCGCGTTTCCTCGAGACACTGGACTATTACACGGCCATGTTTGAGTCAATAGATGTGACACTTCCGAGAGAGCATAAGGAGAGGATCAATGTTGAGCAGCATTGCTTGGCAAGAGATATGGTTAACATCATAGCTTGTGAAGGAGTTGAGAGGGTGGAAAGACATGAGTTACTTGGGAAGTGGAGGTCAAGGTTTGCAATGGCTGGTTTCATTCCTTACCCTTTGAGCTCATTGGTGAATGGCACTATCAAGAAGTTACTTGATAACTACAGTGATAGATATAGGCTTGAAGAGAGAGATGGAGCACTGTATCTGGGTTGGATGAATAGAGATTTGGTTGCTTCTTGTGCTTGGAAATGACAACTTAATTAGCATTATGTATGTGGGAGGAATAAGCAGAACCCTCCTTGTTCTTGTATTTTGTTCCATTTTGCTGTAGAAGTAAGTGAGAAGGGTCCAAGGCCACACTAAATCCACTCTGATTGTGCATTTTCTTTGTTTCAAGAGTTTTAAGCAATAGGAAAAAAATGTTTTTCTTTTCAGCAATATTAATCTTCCATTTCATAATCTTTTCTGTCCTCTTAATCTCTGAGCACTCCAATGCTTTTAACTGTATAAGATATTAAGAATAATTGAAATTAATTAGCTTTTTATGTTTTTTATGCTAGGAATTGTGGATAAAATCAACTTGACATGATTACTCATTTCATGGGTCCTAGTTTTGCGTACTCATGGGGTTGTATTGATGCTATTTGTACTGATGGAACAACTTAACTAGCTGGAGCTTGACTTGTATTGTATTGAGGGACTTAAAAAATTGTAATACTAGTAGTGATAAATTAGGAAAATGCATTATTAGATCGTTAGAAAGCTTGTTATATATGAAAAGATTGTAACAAAGTTTACAATGAAATCTACAGGATGATTTGATGTGTATTAATATTCACAATCATCAGGCATAAATACTTTATTAAAAAGTTACAACTACTATATAGTAAGTTATAATTATTTACGAAACTCTGTAATTGTAGAAGTACGCATTCAAAGACTACAATTCTGCAAGGCACTAAATAAATTCACGCCATGTAGTTGGGTAAAGGGTATAAATGGAGAAGAAATTCATCACTGCAATTTTTACTCCTTAACCAAACCAAATAGAAGGCAATTTATAGGCATTAAGTGGGAGCCAAATAAGAGTTACAACTTACAAGTGAGGGAGTACGTTAAAAAATATATTACAAAGTCTATTAGAACTGTAGATACAAGTATACGAAAATGTACATCTTCGCTTATTTATCCCTAATAAATAATAGTATACAAGTAATGACATCCAATGCAGTATTTATGATTATTATTTGCATGTTTAGTCAACCTGCCAATGCCCAAAGACAAGAAAGGAGAGAGCTAGAAAGATGAAAAGTCATGTTAGGGTAGAAATAGGATGTATAACCTATGTCATTGCCTATAATCAATCACTCAGTAACTAGCTGCAGCTTCAATAAGAAAAACATTGCAAATTTAGCTTTTGACAGCTTCTGCATCAGATGTTGATTGCTTGTTAAGTTCACTTTCTGGCCCAGGAGTATCATGAATGGCAACCACATTAAGGCAATCCTTACTTCCTTCTGGTTTAGCTTCAACTTTGTCTTTCATCTCTTCGTTTGATCTACATGGGACTTCAGAACTTGATTGGCATGTGGTTTTATTATTGAGAGAATCTTCTTTGGCACCTGAGTTTTCATTTTGTTGTTCTTGCACATTTAATTTACTTACAGGATCCTCACTGTGAAGGCTGGTCGCACGAAATTCAACCTTATCACCAGCCTCTGATTTAGAAACCGAATCGTGATTCGGTTGCTCATTTGACTTGCTTTCTGAGTCCAAGCAGCTGCCTTCCCTTGTATCTATACAAACAGTACTGCCTCCGGATTTGATTCCTGGCTTGCCATTGTTGGTCATTGTGTTAGCATTTGTAGCTGGATTATGAGTGACAGTCCTTCCAAGGGGGATTCCATGATCATGTTGTCCCTCATAGGTGGTAATTACAATTTTTGGATCACGAGAAGCCCTTTCCACATGCTTTTTGACAGGGCATCCAGGACTTGAGCAACGATAGTAACTTCTGGAAGAGAGGATAAAAATTGCAAACACATTATCAAATTACAAGCTACATGAATGCATGTATATTGACATATAAAAGCTTAGCACAGAGAGAAAGAGAGATAGTGAGACATCAAATAAGCATCTAAAACATATATGACCAACAGGTTGAAAACTTGATGACTGTAACTTATATCCATCGCTTAAAGAAGAAGATGAAGCATTCAGATCAAATGGATTGGTCATAGATCCCTAATGTAACCATTCAAAATAACATGATTACAGCAGTGTAGTTTCAGTTGCTTTCATCCATGTGCAGAGTTTGGCAGCATTTCACAGCCAGGTTAAAGCCATATAGTTGTGGCAACAAGTTGTGTAGAACTAAAAAATAAATTATCTTAAAAAAAATTGCATGTGGAACACAGTTTCAAAAGGATATAAAATAAACTACTATAACTTCTCCTGTTGCTTTCATTAAGTGGAAGAAAAATTCTATGGATCTTAGAGTAGAAGTAAATGCAAACAATTTACAGTGACAAGGCTTCAAACTGGTCTCACTCTCACATAAATCAGATTCAAAGATAGAAACAATCGGGGCCTTTATGAGCACATTTATTACATTCCAGTTGGATTCATAACATCTAACACAAAACACGAAGAAATGAATATACAGCTACATGTTGACATGAAAGCTAACGTGTACCTTGGATTTATATTCCCTTTAACTAGTTTCTGCCCATATTTGCGCCAGCGATACCCATCATTCACAAAATCAACCTCACTTGAAGTCTTAACAACAACACGAGACTCAGAAGTTGACTTCTCAACCCCAGTTTCATCAACATTACTATTGTCTCTCTTCCTGTTTGGTAATAATTTAGCAGTTTAAAAGGGGGGATAGAAATTATATTTCAGCCAAAACAATTTGTAAAAACAGTCAAATAACATACAGCCTCTTTGGGTCAGGATCCTCATTGCTATGAACCTCATTGTGTGCTCTATTCAACGGTAAATGTGCAGCTTTCATCTCTTCAGTTGGGGAAACATTTGAAATCTGAAGGGAATCTGAAGATTTGATCTGCTCAGGCACACATTCATGCTGTACTGGTGCTTTGTCTTCATGTATGATGCCATAAAATCTATTTAATAAGAGCTTTTCCGCAGAAGGATAGGAATTAAAATACTAACAAGATTAAATTCTCACCTTCCACATTGGCTGAAGAGGACTTGTCTGGTTTTTCTTCAACTACAGGAAGAACAGGATCAACTGTCTTCGTGATGTTCAATTGAGGTCTAGGATGATTATGCTGACCAATGGTAATGGAATCAGTAATCTGCCCATCATTTGACTGCTCCAACTGCTTTTTTGCCTGGCAGTTTGGATGTGTACACTTGTAATAGCTCCTTATAAATTCATTCCCCTTGACATGTTTCTGGCCATATTTTCGCCAGTTATATCCATCTTTTGAGACCTTTTCACGTATTATAGAGGGACTTTCATGACCAGATTGCAAACGTTTTTCAAGTTGTACTATAGAGTGTGTGCTTCCATCTTGATCTGATTTGAAGGCACAAACAGTAGCATCAGAAACCTTGACTTCATTTCGAGCCACAACAGAAGGAACACTTGTTTCTTCTCTTGGTTTGGACGAAGGGATTTTAGCATCATGAATCTCTTGTGACTCTGTAATATCACTATGAGGACTCACTCTCTTCTCCAATATATCAGAAGGAACATTGTGATCAGCAGTTTCTTCTGAAGAAACCATGTGAACTACTGTCTTATATATAATCAGAGGGAAACTGGTCTAGTTTCAATCACTGCTTCCATAAATGTCTTGAAACGACAAACTTGAACAAAAACTAGGTGCCTGTGGTTGTTCAGACCTGATACATGTTTGAAAAGCTTATGAACAGAATTACAAAATTAGGGTGCACCGTCCACTGTTAATTATAAGCAATATCATCAAACCAAACCAAACAAACCCAGCTATCATATGAAAAAGCATAGAAATCATTGATAATCCTCTGCTAGACTACTGCTAATAGAATGGCACTGTGTATTCTGATGTCATGTGTCAATGCTGCATCAGTAGTGGATGAGTTTGACTTAGTGTCGCACAATAATTGACTGATTTAATATTAAATAAGAGAATAGTTTCGTGATGGAACATATAGCTTTTCCCCAATATTTGTATCAGATATGTTGAAAAACAAGGGAGAGTGGGGTAGAGTTCTTCAGCAAAATATTGGCCTATTGGGGTAGATGAGATTTTGTCCCTTATTCTTTTCCAATCAATGCTAATTCACGTTTAAATAGGGAGATACTTACTATTGATATGTCATTCCATCACCAAATTCACAACATCAGAAGTGGCAAAAATGAAAAATTCACTGTAAACATCTGAAACCATTACTACTCTAACTAGGTCACATAGTAAATTAAAGCTTCATGCATCCATCAGACACACAGAAATAGAAGGGCATATATAGAGTTGTAGATTGAAAGGAAGTTCTGAATTGCAAAACCAAAATTCAATTAGAAGCTCCTAGTTTCAATTCCATTTGGTTCGGTCCGATGAATCTTCAGCTGGCAAACATGTAAGTCTCTGAAAATTCCCCCAAAACCCACAAATTGGTACTTTGATTACAAGCACTAATTTCACTGGAGTGTATTAGAAATTGATTTATTTATTATCTAAAAAAGGAAGGGAGAGAGAGAGAGAGAGAGAGAGGAATTGAAAGGAATAATAAAAGGAAAGAGCAAAAACAAATTAAAGGAAGAAGCATGATGTAATAATAGAAAGAGAGAGGGAAGTGGTTGAGAAAGAAAGAAAGAGAGCACGTGGATGGAAGAAAGAGGCATTTACCTTGAAGGAAGAATTTTGGAAGCAGAGAATGAAAGAGCAAGGAGCTGCTTCTCTGCTGCTGGGTTTGGTTTGGAAGTGGAGACTGTACAAAGAAAGAAAGAGAGAGAGAGAAGTAGTAGTATTGAATTGTTGATCTTGATTTATTATTGTAGTTAAGTTGTTTGTTTAATTAATTAACTAATTAATTAATCCAGAAAACTAAGCAACTGGGAAACCAAAGTCCTCTCTCTCTCTATTTCTGAAAATGATAAAGTGTACACAAAAAAGACAGAGAGAATAGAATATGCCTTTCATTTGTGTCAGTAATAATAAATAGTAACAACTTGTCCATCCCAATCCCATGCTCATGTTTTTCTGTCTTGATCGAAGCCCACTCCATTCATTCGATTCGATTGGATTGGGCCTACCTTACTTCTTTTTTTTTTTACATGAACTATATCCTAGTCCATAACATACGTTAAAAAATATGATTAAATAAAATTTCATTTTTAATGCACGGATGATGCTAAATTGACAATACAAAACCAGCCCAACCAGCCAATAAATGAGATTTTGGACCATAATTACTAAGTCCATTACAATTTCAATGATTATTTAAACTAAAATTAAAGCCAAAATAAGTCCATTAACTGTATGGGCTGGTTTTTCATTATCCACTTAGCATTTTTTTTTAATGAATATATTACATTATCATGAGTCATGAGGAGCGAGTTCGTTATTAATCCTGTAACGCGTTGGTGTTTTCTTCTTCTTCTTCTACCCTGAAAATCTCCCAATTCCATCATCAATCAAACCTATCCCTAACCCGCTATTTCGCAATTTCCCGCAGCTTCCTTTCCATAAATTCAATCACCGTTCGTTCCCTTTCTCAATCACGAAAACATGCTTCAATCACCAGGCCACTCTCCGCTCCACCTCTCTTCTCCCTCCCCTTCTCCTTCGTTATCACAAAACCCTAACCCTAACCCTAACAACAACAATTCATCATCATCCTCTGCAATCGCTCCCAGGGTACCCCTGAAGCATCCCACCGTTCTCGATGAAGACACCTACGTCGAAGCCCTCGAGAAGATCATCGAGCGCGACTACTTCCCCGACATCTCCAAGCTCCGTGACCGCCTCGATTGGCTCGAAGCCGTCAAAACCGGTGATCCCGTACTCATCCGTGACGCCCAGCTCAAGATCATCGAGCGCCGCCGTGGCGCCGCCTCTAAGGTAACCACTTCAGACACCGTCGACCGTGGTAGATCCACCATCACGCCAGGTTCTACTTTTATCAGAAATTTCACTCCTTTCGATGAATTTGATAGTAAAACCCCTAAAACGCAACGTTTTGATGTTGCTGATGGAGAGAATAATAGCGATGGTGGTGGTGGAGGTGGGATTGATACTTCGTTAGGGCTTGATCAGTTTCTTAGGAGGTACACGAGTGAGGATAATCATAGCTTCTCGAAGATTCTAGAGAAAGTGAATAGGAAGAGGAAGGAGAGGTTTGGGTATTTGACTGAAGGTGAGAAGGAAGATGTTAAGGGTATTGAGGATGTGAAGAGGGAGAGAATAACTGATGGGTATGGAACCTCTTATCAGCCTCCGAGCACATTGGAAGGATGGAACTATACGGCGAAGAATTTGCTGATGTATCACCCTGCTGATAGGGGTGAGGCACCCTTGACTGAGGAGGAAAGGGCTGTTAGAATCAAAGGCTTGACGAAGGAGATAAATCGCACAAATACTAGGTTTCATGGTAAAACCATGGATTCTAGGCCGAAAGATGATGGGACTGTTGAGGTGCTTTATACCCCTGTTGCTGGTGCAACTCCGGCTCCTATGTGTCTTAGGGAAGGGGATAAGTTGAAGAAGTATGACCTTGAGGATTTGAGGAAGACTCCTAATCCGTTTTATTTGGAATCTGGGAAGAAGGCTGAGAATGGTTATAGCTTTGTTAAGACGCCGTCTCCTGCACCAGGGGTTGATGAATCCCCGTTTATTACTTGGGGAGAGATAGAAGGGACGCCATTGAGGTTGGATCCTGAGGATACACCAATAGATATCGGGGGTAGTGCCGATGGGCCTCATTACAGGGTTCCTTCTGCGCCAGCTAGAGATGCAAAAGCACACTCACTTTCGAGGGAGGCTGCGAGGAAGATTAGGGAGAGGTCGAAGATGTTTCAAAAGCCACCGTTGGCATCACCGGCTAGAGGTGGAAGTGCTAGTCCAAGCATGCGGACACTTTCTCCTGCTGCTCAGAAGTTTGTAAGGAATGCTATTGCCAAGTCCTCATCTTCTGTTGACGAATCCCTTCGTGCAAGTTACCGTGGTTCTAGTCCGGCTTCGGCTACTCCCAGAAGCATTAGTAGAAGTGTGTCAAGGTTTGGTAAAGAAGGCAGCATGGTTTCCGGGTCTCTATCTGTTAGAGAGGATTCCAATCCTCCTTGGTAATATGTTGTAACATATTTTGAAATCATGATATAATGACCATGTAAGGCTTTTTTTATTCTTTTTCCTTCTATTTTTCAAACAGATAATTTGCTGTAATCTCATCATAAATTTGGAGATGAAGAGCTATACGAGAAGAATAGATTTTGTAATCTCAGCGTAAAATGTGTATGTGCTTCTCTTTGTGTCTTATTCATTGATTATTGGATGTGTATGTTGGAAATGTCGTTTGATAAGAGTTCTCATCGTCAACTCTTGTATAACTCATTGTCTTATTAATTAAACACTTGCTGTCAGGCTCTAGAAAGAACAAGAGTTTCCGATTGCGTTGAAGCATTTGACTAGTAAAGGGGTAGAGGACTGAATGGTATTTTTTGGAAGTGTCCTGAATATGTATGAATATTAAGGGGGGGTTGGATGAATGCAAAGTTGGATTGTTCAGAGTCTCTGCTCTGTTTTAACATCACATCACATCAGATCAGAGCACGGGCGTAGCCTGAAACTTTTTGTTTGTTGAGTGTAAGTAAATGTAACAATGCAATAATGCACTCCCCATTCTTCTCGTGAACGAAACTAGCTCATAATACATTATGCACACTGCTTCATATGAACGATACCACCAATGTGCAGCATTAAACAAACAAAAATAAGAGTAAATGGGGGGAAAAGGCGATTTTGCACATGAAATCCTCATCTCTCTCTATTTCTCTAGCAACACAACATAAAATAAAGAAGAAAAAGAAACGACGCCGTTTGGATGCGTTGCTCCCGATTGGTGGCACTATAAAAGGCGCCGTCACCGACTCGTTCTTTGCATTGCATGCTCCGTTTCTTTCTGTTTCTAGCTTTCTTTCTCCATTTTCTTTACACTCTGTTGGAGGGTCTCAAACTCTATTTGACGTTGCAGAGAAAAACACCAATTTCAGCACCATTCTTCGCCGTTCACAATCTGGTTAGCTCTTTTTGCACCTTCATTCAACTTCGAATGCCAATTTACGTGTGTTTGGATAAAGTTTTATAATCAAATGATTTATGAGGCGGTTAAGGGGAAAATGAGTATTTCCTGATTATCAAGCAAGCGTTTAGAAAACAATTAATTCTTTCGATCCTTTGGTCATCGCATGATTTTCTTTGAAAGTGTAGCAGTATAAAGACTCTAGCTTTGATAACAATTGTTGTGTTTGTGTAGCAGAGGTTCATTGGGTATTGAAAATGCCAGCCGAGAACTCAAACGCTTATGGCAGAGAAGGGGAACCCTTTGTTGAAGTTGATCCAACAGGGAGATTCGGGCGTTACGATGATCTGCTTGGTTATGGTGCCGTGAAGAAGGTTTATAGGGCCTTTGATCAAGAGGAGGGAATCGAGGTTGCTTGGAATCAGGTTAAGCTGAGGAATTTCAGTGAAGATCCTGTGCTGATAAATAGGCTTCATTCTGAGGTTGATTTGCTTAGAACACTGAGCAACAAGTACATCATTGTTTGTTTTTGTGTTTGGAAAGATGAGGAGCGCCACCATATCAATTTCATCACTGAGGTGTGTACTTCTGGGAATTTGAGGGATTACAGGAAGAAGCACCGCCATGTTTCAATTAAGGCTTTGAAGAAGTGGTCCAAACAGGTCCTTGAGGGGTTGGAGTATCTTCACACTCATGACCCCTGCATTATTCACAGAGATCTCAATTGCAGTAACATATTCGTCAATGGGAATATTGGACAGGTTAGCATTGACCACACTACTTTTGAAATATGTTAAACTTGCCCTGTATAGTATGGGGGCACCTTTATTGTCATGAAATTGATGAGGAGAAGAAAAAGTATTACTATTACTATTATTATGGTTAAAATATATAGGGAAATGTTCATTTGTTTTTAGCATGACATGTATACCATATAGTATATGACATACTATATATTATGTGAATATGGGTGAATATTGAGGTGCCCCATGTATTTTAGCAAACATACTTTTGACTCACATCTAACAGTAAAACAAATATGCACTTAAATGATAGGATATGGTATTTGAGTGTTACAATATGATGTCCAAATAGTGGAACTCGTAAAACTGAAATAGCGATGGATGGTATGACTTGTGAACTTAGATTAAAAGAAAGTCTTTCAAGACACAATAAATAACAATATTTTCTTATTTAGATGGGTTTAGCCAAATCAAAATCAAAAAATAAATGTTGCACTTTGTGACTTTGTTTTATAGGTGAAAATTGGTGATCTCGGATTAGCTGCAATAGTGGGAAGGAGTCATGCAGCACATTCAATCTTAGGGACACCGGAGTACATGGCACCAGAGCTGTATGAGGAAGATTACACTGAGATGGTGGACATATACTCTTTTGGAATGTGTTTGCTTGAGATGGTTACAATGGAGATACCCTACAGTGAATGTGACAGTGTTGCCAAGATATACAAAAAGGTCACAATGGGAATTAGGCCTCAGTCCTTGAACAAAGTCACAGACCCTGAGGTGAAGGCATTCATTGAGAAATGCATAGCACAGCCAAGGGCAAGACCTTCAGCCACTGAACTCCTTAAGGACCCTTTCTTTTTTGAACTCAACAATGATGAAGAAGAAGAATCAACCACCTATTAACTGTGTTCATTCAGATACTTTTCACTTCCATGTTCCAAGCCAAGTGTATTTGCATGATCCACTACTAATTGTTGGCACATGCATTTGTACTCCAATATCACTATATCAGTGATGTACATTACTTCGTTAGTAAAATGTATGAACTAGAGACAATACAATACTGCTTCTTTTGGTAAAAATGCTAGCTTTTCCTTGAAGATTTTCCAACAGTTTCCATCATTGATTTCTTCTTGCATATTCTGTTTTAGTTGCTTCAACAGAGAATCCATTGGAAGGGTATTCGCGGAAGCAGTTGCAGCTTGCATATATTAAACAGATAACTAAGGGTGTGTTTGGTTTATTATAGTATGTGAATCATGAGTTGGTCTAACAGAAATGTAACCATTTGCATTTCCATTCAAAAACAGAGATCTTGCGATTTATACCAATGTGGTTAAACACATGTAAATTTAGCCACAATCACCGAAAAATGGCTTGACTTATTCATCATGCTCGGAATGTACTTAGCCACACTTTGTAAAAGTGGCTAAATATCATGTGTATGATATAACTGCTTTTGTCTAGTGTACCATAGCCATGGCCATGACAAGCATCATATATTCTTAATCATTGATAGTTTGCCACCTGCTAACTGGAAATACTTCCCATAGGCAAATGAGTCAATGGGCGCCCCAATTATTCTCTAATAATGTAATGTATTTGTGTATATATATAGAATTTCACATGTGCAAATGTATATGTTAGTTCACCTTTATGATTCATTGCTTGCTTTCTAAGAATGGAAAACTATAATATATATATACACACTAGCATCAACTTCCTGACAGATTAGTTTAGCTTGCCAACTTTTTGATGTGTGACTGAACTATAAAAAAATAAGCCATTATGGTATCAATTATGAAAAAAGAAATACAAGAATTGTACATGCAAATATGAGCTTGCAATTGATGGTTTCTTAGAAAATGTGGGGAAAAGTAGTAAAAATATTGGGATTGAGGGGTTTCTGGTTGAAACTAAGCAAAACCCATTAACCAAAGCATCCCCCAAATTTTTGAGTAGCCGTGCCGTCTTGGGCATTACCATTTGCCCAAAATCAAAGTGCTACAAAACTTCACATGCACTTCATGTTTTCTCCTCTTTAATCACCATATTTTAATCCTATCATTTTCATGCTTGTTTTTTTTTTTATTATCATTACCATGCATTTTTCCTATTTCCCAATACCACTTCCAATTTTTCTTTATGAAATACAACTTTTAGGATTTGAGCCGTTGGATGAGTTGAGTTTGCTAGAAAAGCTATACTTGTTAAATTTTAGGTATAGGATAAGTTATCAATGAATTTGGTTGATTTAATTAATTGCTATGACAATTTTTTATTCCCCTTCTTAAATAAAGCTGAATTGTACAAGTTATATTCATGAAAAAAATGGAGAAAGTATATATTCCTATATTGAATAATATTATAAGTCATAGAAGTGAATTGTTAAGTGAAAGTTCATCTCTCTCTCTAACTAATTCTTTAATTTATTCCTCAGAAACTATTCACACATCATTTTCATATATTTGGATTCACTCAAATCAACTTAGTTAGAGCAAATGAATCAAATAAAGACACTATTGATTATAGTTTAAAAAAATGTTAGGAATAGGATTTTATGGGTGTGGATGCATTCAGGAACACAAACTTGAAGTGCAAGATAGAGAGTGTTATACAGAATGCATGAAAAGGCACCCTATTACTATTCTATTGGCAGAAACCGCCAAGTTGTAGCCCGAAAATTCAACTTCCCAACATTCAAGAAACGTTTTTGAAGGCTTAAAACTTGGACTTCGAGTTTCACTCGTGTGCATGTTGACTTTGACTCAACCAAGGTGAATAATAATAATATGCCCGAATGTGTTGTGACAAACTCATCAACCATCAAATTCCATTCTATTCCTTCACCACCATTTCTTTAGAGCCCTGCTCCCTCTAGTACTGATAGAATATGATACAAGGATTCAGAAGTAGTACATTAGTTTAATTTCTGTGCAGTACTTAGAAGTTGTTTTTATGATGGTGATGATGGAAGTTGTGAGCCCAAAAGATTACTCTTCCTCCTCAGTGGCTTCTAGTCCTTTCTCTTCACCTAACCTTGGGGCACTGCTCAAGATCAAGGTCATTACATGGTAACATTCATTCTTTGATGACTCACTCCACTTTCTACTTCTTAATGCTCATCATGAATTGATTCATCAACTTTGTTCTGTTTTCAGGAGCCAAGAGACTGGTTTACCTGTCTCTATCCGTGTTCGAGTTAAAGATAAGATCTTCAACCTCCACAAAGTAAGTTGGATACACAAATTCTACATCCACAAATATTAGCTTATGGATATATATGTATTATATACTTTATGCTGATTTGATTGGATTTGCAGTTTCCTCTGGCTTCAAGGAGTGGATACTTCAAGAGGAAGTTGAATGACACATGTGAGGTTGAACTGCCAGAGAATTTCCCTGGAGGGCCTGAAACTTTTGAGATGATTGCCTTGTTCATTTATGGCTCCTCCACAATGGTTGATCCTTTCAATGTGGTAGCACTGCGGTGCGCGGCCGAGTTTCTTGAAATGACTGAGGAGCATTGCTCAGGCAACCTTTGTGAAAGGTTTGATCTGTATCTGAATCAAGTTGTGTTGCAGAGTTGGGATGATACCCTCATTGCACTCCAGAGGTGCCAGATTCTGCTACCTTGGTCTGAAGATCTGCTTATAGTGAGTCGCTGCATCGAGTCTCTTGCATTCATGGCATGTATGGAGATCCTTGACCCTGAACTCAAACGAAGGCGAGACACGCCGGTTGTCACGGTGGAAGAATTGGCTTCCCAAGCTTGGAGCTGTGAAATGATGAAGGATATTGTGAGCCAAGACCTTTGGATGAAGGATCTGATTGCTCTACCTTTTGATTTCTTCAAAAGGGTCA
Source organism: Aeschynomene evenia (assembly GCA_013621005.1). Classification (NCBI taxonomy): domain Eukaryota; kingdom Viridiplantae; phylum Streptophyta; class Magnoliopsida; order Fabales; family Fabaceae; genus Aeschynomene; species Aeschynomene evenia. The sequence continues at coordinate 401,100 of CM024269.1, read as the reverse complement.
TAGGATCTTTGAGAAGGCAAGGCATGAAAGAGAAGTATGTCAGTCCAATCATTGTTTTCTATGCAAATAAATGGTTGCTATCTAAGAAAACTTGGGAGAGCTCATGTGAGAAAATTGGGAATGATGTTGAGATGATGAATACCAAAACTTCAGTGATTCTTCAAGGCATTATTGATATTCTTCCAAAGGGTGAAAAGGCCAGCAAAGTGATTCCTGTTGGTTTCTATTTCGCTTTGCTTTCGAGATCCCTTGAGTTTGGGTTGAGAAGTGAGAGTAAGGTAAAGTTGAAAGCCCATATTACATCATTGTTGCACTTTTCACAATTGGAGGATTTTCTACTTCCTGAGAATGGAACAGAATCAATGTCCTCTAGCATTGAGTTGGCAACAATGGAAAGCATAGTTTCGGCATATGTAGCATCTAACTCCTCACATCTAGACCATACTCCAGATGCCGGCAACTGCCGTGTCGCGGAACTGTGGGATGCATACCTCTCTAATGTGGCTGCAGATCCGGACATGGTGCCTAAGAGATTCATGGAACTCATTGAAAAGGTTCCAGCATCTTATAGACAGAACCATTACCAACTCTACAGAGCAATCAACAACTTTCTCAAGGTAATTAAGTACTTCAACATCTTGGAGTGGTTTAACATCATTAATTAGTTCATCACACATTCAAATGAATTCCCAAGACTCAACCAAACCAAATGCAGTTTTGCTATTACTTTCCAGTTACATTAATTGTTTGTTCTGCATCTTTTCTTGTTGTAGACACATGCTGGTATATCCCAAGAAGACAAGGGAGCGGTTTGCAAGTACCTAGACTGTCAAAGGCTGTCGCAAGAGGCGTGCATTGAAGCCGTCCAGAATGAACTGATGCCTCTTCGCCTAATCGTGCAAGCGCTTTTTGTTCAGCAGCTCAACACACACAAGGCCTTCAAGGAATGCTCAGATTCATTCAGGTATGCAAATTGTGGAGACTTATCAGGAAGCTTGTCAAGCACAAGATGTCCATATTCTGCGAGCCAGAATCTAGGCGAGAGCCCTTACACCGATGGACCGGAGTTGAGTAGCCGGCCGTTGAGCCTGCTACTGCAGAAAGACATAGTGATGCAGAACTTCAAGTTCTCATCAACTGCAGAATATGAGTCAACAAGCTTCAGAATACAGAACCTTGAACAAGAACTCATGTCCTTGAAGAGAAGCCTTCAGATGCAGAACATTGTGACAAAATCAGAACAGAAGAAGGCGAAGCCGTGTGGATTGGAAACAAGATCGATGAGCAAGAGGAGGAACCCAATAATTGGACAGGCCACAAGCTGCATCAACTCTGTGAATTTCGCCTCGCAGAGAAAGTATGCTAGCCGATTACTGAAGGTGTTTCGCCGCATAACATTGTTTGGAAGTAGGAAACTGAAGAGAAAACCGGGAACTCCTAATCAATTGTCCAAGCCAATGTAGTAATAGGAACTTCAGTACTAAGATGTTGTAATATGGATGATACGCCATAAAAGAACAATCTCATTTTCCTTTTCTTCAGATTTCTACTGACAAGAAAACAAACCATGAAAAAGATAACAAGGGGTAACCAAACTATGAAAGTCATTGCATACATATGTGAATGTCCATCAAAATTATGCATAGGACAGACATAGTTGCAGATACTACTAAACTAGAAAAGTAATACTAAATAGGAAAGCATATAGCAAGACACGCCTAACCAAACAGTTCAGTGTATGTCTTATTGTCTTAGCTTCCACAAAGTAATTAAAGAAAGCAAGTTTGCCACATCGCTTGCTAATGCACATAGCCTAATCCTCTCATAATACAGTAAGTTAGTTAGTTAATCACTAAATTTTTATTCAAAATGCAACTTATCACAGGTTTGATTATGACGTACAAGATATGACAGAAATACAGATATAGTAGAAATAGAGATACAAATATATAAAGTTCATATTTTTGTATTTCACTATTTTTATTTCTATATTTCTTTCATGTATATTTTATCAAATACAATCTAATTTAAATTATTGGCCTTAAGTGGCACCATACTTTTAATTATGGTCAATGTATGTCTTTCTCTTTGCTGTGTATGTTGTTCAACTCCACCTTGGTCACATACCAATAATCTTTTATCTTCATGCTGAATACTAAATTATATGAAATTTTTTTCTCGTTTTTCATGAATTGTGAGCATATGATATTCTCAATTTGGCCAGTGTGAAATGAATATCATCCATTCACATTGCAAGAAAGTCAACGGGACATTCGTAGGGGAACAGAACATTGATATGACCTTTTTTTATAATTAAGCATCATCGCCATATTTTTCTCTAAATAATAATAATTAACCATTCATTTGGCAATGCACATCAATAAAATTTAATGCATATCATTTTTATCCTTGCTGGATTTGATCATTGCCAGATTTCATCAGAAGAAAGCAAGGATATTAATTAAAAAAAGAGCATGACTAAAGACAAAATAAAAAACCAGCCAGAACATTCAACAAATAGGAATTTGGGCCACAATCACTCAATTTATTAAAAATGTATGTACTCATAATTAAAAGTGATATTTGGGCCATAAAGTGTTAAATGAATTTTGTTGGCTGTTTTGACTGATTTTTTGTTGTGTCTCAAGTATTTGTGTTAAAAAAAAGTTATATGAAGACACATTTTTCCTCACATTTTACATATAGCTATGTAAAATATTAGATGAGATCAAATTATATACACATGATTTTAATTCTTTATTCATTGATGGAAAAAATGTAGATTATCGCATTTACTATTTGAATTGTGATACAAATAAAAACAAAAACTTTAAAACTATCGAAACATGAAAATTATGTATTCAAGCTAAAACAGAAGAAGTAGTGGATGAAGAGAAGAAGAGTAACAACACAATTTTAGGGTAAATCCTTTGACTCATCGATCATGTGACACATGCATGATTTGATCATGGTCCTCTCACCACCCATTAGTCCACTAAGAGTCAAATTCACCTTCTCTATTACATCAATATCTTCCTTTTTTTTATTTTATTTTTTATGAATCTATACACTAATAATATCTATCTCATTTACCCTCTATATGAGTTTGACACCACTAACATTTCACTCTAGTGTTTTATCCTTTTACTATATTTTGTATTCTAAAATTACACTATTTATTTATTTATTTATTTTCCATAATATCCACATCCTCTCCAACATGTTGAGCTTGCTTGATAAGAATATGTAGCTGGTGCTTGGAGAAGGTCATCATCCACTATTAACTAAATGAATTAATATCTTATCAAAAGGTTTTTTTGGGGGGTCTATTTTTAATGCTTAAAATTCCTTTACAATTGGTATAATTTAGGACGAAGCTAGAAAATTTAAATGTTTGATTATATATTACTTTGTTGAAGTAATTTATTTCTTTTTTTTACATGAAGCATTATTTAGTTTAATTACGAAGCAAGTGAATCTTATACATCTAATTTGACTTATTATTACCTTTTCAAAACTACGAGATTGTCGCGTTATGTAATTTGGCACATTTTACGTGAATTGTGCTACTCAAATGAAACATTCGAGTTCATTAGGTCAAATGGTCAATATTTAAGATGCAGTGTGATAAAACAAATGAAAAACAAAATAGAAGTATTGAGAAATTTATTAAGAGATTGAAATTAACACAATATGTATGTATGTAAATGTTTTTATATTATATTTTTAACCAACCACATTTTATCATGGAATTAATTCAAATTAGTTAATAGTGTAAAATCTTTTCTATTATTATTTACTTATATATTACCTAATCAGCTATTACATTATAAGTATTCTACTATTTGAATCTTATTCATATTTACCTCACTAATTCGATTCAACTTGATCCAATTGAGAACCATGAAGAGGTATGATTGTATGAGTCTTAAATTATTGGTGATGCTACATTACGTAATGTGTATACAATTTTTTATATTAACAGCAATATTAAAATTAAACTTTTTAATCAAATATATTTTAAAGTAATTACAATAAAAAATCGGACTTAAAATAAAATTAATATAAAACTCTTAAGATTCCCAGATTTAATTCATTCTCTGTTTTATTACACTTCCATTCCATGAAATTCAAATCAAATTTGTTTGCTTGATTTTTTGGTTTCTCTTGGAAAATAATAATAATAAAAAATAATAATAACGGAAGGAAAAAAAAAATAAAGAAGAAAATCTTCAGCTTCCATTTCCACAGAGTCCCCTATATATTGTTCACACCAGCCATCTCGCAGCTTCTCTCTCTCGGCTTTCTCCTTACAAAAAAAATTCTATCATTTTTTTTTGTTGTTTGGTGTTTCGATAGCTTTGTACATAACCAAAATTTTGAATCGGGTTTTGGTAACTGAATTTGCATTTTGGTAATCTAAATAACACACAAATTGGAAGAAAGAGAAGAAGAAAAGAAAAAGGGGTGGGGAGGCATAGCAAGATAATGAACCTACCCTCTGTTCCTAGTCTCATTGTGCCTCCCCTCAGATCTTAAGATTTGCCCATCTGGGTCGTCTTCAATCGGTGCGTTTCAGTTGAATCTCGATTGAAGTTTTGATCTTTGCTCAATTGGGTGTCCCTTTGGATCTTTGATGATTGAGAATTTTTCTTGGGTTTTTTTTTTATTTATTTTATTTATTTTTCCAGGAGCGTGTGCTTAGTTCTTTTCTGCTCCTTGATTTCCACTGCTTGATGAAGGATCCGCTGTTTCCTTACTGAATCCGACAATATCTAATATTTGCGTGTCGTTAAGACAGTTTCTGAGGTTGTCATAATTCTTAAGGTATTGTTTATATCGTAATGTTTTTGCTATCATCAAACTTGGGACTATTTTGTATTTGAACAATTCGATAAATGAGTGATGTTATCAAGTTTTTGATTTTATCCTGGCTGGATTTATTCGCATTTCATGCTAGACTAAGATTTTGCTTTGAGATTTCTATGCTATGTCGCATATAGTTGTGTAATGAATTGGATCCGCTTGGAACATAGTTTTTCTGTTACCCTCCAATTCAGGTGCTTGTTTTTATTACCTGAAGCATTGATTTTATTCTTATTTTAGTTTGTGATGATGCTGCCACTTGCATTTTTCTAAGTTTTGAGCTTAGTGGCTGAAGTGTATGTTGTGGTTGTAGATAAAATGCAAGCAGATAATGGCAAGTTATTCATTGGTGGGATATCATGGGACACAAATGAAGAGCGACTCAGGGAGTATTTCAGCACTTATGGGGAGGTTGTGGAAGCTGTGATAATGAAGGATCGGACAACAGGCAGAGCCCGTGGATTTGGTTTTGTTGTTTTCTCGGACCCGGCTGTGGCAGAAGTAGTCATAAAAGAGAAGCATAACATTGACGGAAGGATGGTAATTGTTTTCCTTTTAATGTCCCAATTCAAGTCTAAGACTTATGTTTTGAGTTTTGACATTAAGCTTCTATGTTTGAATTACATGACATCAGAATCCTCAATTCCTTAACAGCAGTTTCTGAGGTTGAATTGTACTTTGGTTTGCAATGTTTGTGCTAAAATGGACCAACAGTAAATTAAACTATTTATCCGTGGTTTATGTTCTCTACACTCATATCCTTCTCTATTCATCAGTATCTTAATTTCGCAGTCTCTGTTTGAAGGATCTTTAGGTCTTCAAATCATTTTTTCCCTGATTGATTGTCAAGATTGTTTAATCTTTCACTAGGTTGAGGCAAAGAAGGCTGTTCCTAGGGATGATCAGAATATACTGAGTAGAAACAGTGGCAGCATCCATGGTTCTCCTGGTCCAGGTCGCACAAGAAAGATTTTTGTTGGAGGTTTAGCTTCTACAGTGACGGAAAGTGATTTCAAGAAGTACTTTGATCAGTTTGGGACTATAACAGATGTTGTGGTGATGTATGATCACAACACTCAGAGGCCAAGAGGCTTTGGTTTCATCACTTATGATTCTGAGGAGGCTGTTGACAAGGTCTTACTTAAGACTTTCCATGAATTAAATGGTAAAATGGTTGAGGTCAAGCGAGCTGTTCCTAAGGAGTTATCGCCGGGACCAAGCCGTAGCCCGATAGGTGGATTTAACTATGGTCTGAGTAGGGTCAATAGTTTCTTAAATGGCTTCACTCAAGGGTATACTCCGAGTGCTGTTGGTGGGTATGGACTTCGGATGGATGGTAGATTCAGTCCGGTTGCTGGTGGTCGAAGTGGATTTGCTCCTTTTGGATCTGGTTATGGAATGAATATGAATATGAATTTTGAGCCTGGTTTGAGTGCTGGTTTTGGGGGTAATGCAAATTTCAATAGTAACCTTAGCTATGGTCGGGGAATGAGTCCTTATTATATTGGCAGCTCCAATCGGTTTGGCAGCCCCGTTGGATACGACAGTGGTAATGGAGGAAACAACTCTTTCTTCAGCTCTGCTACCCGTAATTTGTGGGGGAATGGTGGCCTCAGTTATGGAACAAACTCAGCAAATTCCAGTGCATACATTGGATCGGGGAGTGGGAGTGTTGGAGGAAACACATTTGGCAATACTGGAGTCAACTGGGGTTCTCCAGCAATTTCTGAACAAGGGGGAGGGAACAATGTGCTGCAGAATAGTGGCAACCTTGGCTATGGTGGTGGTGACAGCAGTTATGGCTTGGGAAGTGGAGGGTATGGAAGAAGCAGTGGTTCTGCTATTGCCCCAACATCTTCATATTCTGCAACAAATGGTAGTGTTGATGGTGCTTTTGCCGATTTTTACAATAATAGTTCTGTTTATGGGGACCCCACTTGGCGTTCGTCTAATTCTGAGCGAGATGGATCTGGTCCCTTCAGTTATGGACTTGGCGGTTCAGCCACAGATGTTTCTGGCAAAAGTTCTCCTGGTTATGTTGGTGGTTATACTATTAATAAGAGGCAGCCAAATAGGGGTAAGAGCCATCCTGCTCATATTTATCTGGACTTTTCATTTTCAGCCAAATAGTATGACTTCAGCAGGATAAATACAACTAAATTCATCTTAATCAAGTTTATAATTGTCTGTCAGAATCTTTTTTGGGACATTTGTGCAATGATTGAGATGAATGTTCTCTTCTAGTTGTTCTTGTTGGCATTATGAGTAAATGTTAGATCAGTAGCTTAATGATCTATGACCTATATTTGCTATGAAATACTTGTCATTGGTTCTTGTTGTGTGCACAACTCATTAACTGTGTTGCTTTGTTATTTGTTATAGCCAACAATATTTCATTGGGTAGTGGGTGCTGATGTTTGAGTAATTAGGTGAAGTTGTGCGTGCTTGTTTGTAAAATACTTATTTCTCGAAAGGGTTATAATGATATCCCATCTTTTCCATTATTCTATTGCATTGATACAATTTTTGTCTTAGTGTTGCATTAAACTATTTGTAGCATGAGCACGTATTTCCATAGATATTTGTAATTCAGGTACTTGGGGGTCCCAAATACATTACTGAGGGTGGTTTTCCTCACATTTATATATGGTCTTTCTCTATGTAATGTTGTATGAAATAATCTAGTTATATGCTCTGAAAATTGAGAGGTCACACTGCTAACGGAAAGTATCTTTCAATTCAAAGGTAGCAATTTTTTAAAAGACTGAAAATAGCTTCCATAGAAATTAGAAAATCATATATTTGTAGCACTTCATTCATGAAATGAAGTTGTGTCTAAATGTAGTTCATTGCTGTATAGTTTGATAGAAGGGTTTTAATGAATATGATCACAATATTATTCCAATCTTTACTTTGTGGTACAAATTTTGTAGTCATGCATGCCAACACTGACAAACTTCTATGCTTGCTCAGGAATTGCTACATAGGAAGGTTGTTTTGATGACACGGAACTTGTAGGGCGAAGATAATCCGGTGAAGCAGGTGAATTGTGAATTTTGCGCACCGCTGTTGTTACTGTATTTCGGTTTTAAGACATCATAAAGACATGTTTGGTTTATCTAGAGCTAACTGGAGTGCCTGTTTTGAGGATTCAGATATAGAGATAGAGAAGTTTACATGGGAATGTTAAGGCTTGAGTTCTTTTTTTGAGTTACTGTTTTAGGTTTTCGGGGTTTTTGGAATTTGAGTGAGATGTAAAATCTGATTGCGGGATATAGCGGAAGTGTATCATTGCATCACTTGTGAGGCATCAATATTAAAAAGAAAAAAAAATGGACAACATTTATTTTCTTTTTCTTTTTTGGGGGGTAGATTTTTTCCTGTAATGTCTTTTGCAAAGTTGTGAGTTCTGCTCAGGAATTGTTTGCTTCTTTCTTTATCCATCATTTTGGTTTGGTTTTTTTATAATTAGCAGAGATTGTATTGAGGTTTTCGTTGATTATTATTATTATTACTTCTAGTGTGAAAAACATTGAAGGGATACCCATCTAGGGTCCCCGTGAATAAGTTACAAATACATTCTGATTCTTTTTCTGAAGGGGAATACTATACTATGCTCTGCAAATTCAAACTTGTCTGAGAAATGGACTTTTTTTCATGGAGCACTGTATTACTATTAATCATAAATTAATTTGTCAAAGAAATTCCAATGAACTTGCTTCCATTATGGTTTTGTTTTTTGTTTATTTGATCTTTGACATGATGGTCGATGGAGGCTCATTATATTCTCTGCTGTCAAAGAGTTGTTACTTGTTATCTACAAATTTAGACAGCAATTGTTGTTTTGTCAAGTTGGTTTTTTCAACAGTTTGGTGCTGTTAGGCATCAAAATTAAGGATAGTTACCTAATCAAGAGTCTCTAGCATTCACACTTCATAATATATTTTGAGAGAGTTGTACAATGTTTGAATAAGAATATTTTGATGGTAAGTTATAGGATGTAGGTTTTCTGATATCTTCTAAATTTTTGCTTTTGCTTTTCTTCTGTTTTCTGATAAATGTCCATAGCATGTCAACTATCTTAGACTATTTACATAATTAACATATTACATGTATCTCAAAAGTAGAACACTTTATATTGGATTAGATGCCAATTGCTTTAGCATTTGTCAAACAATAAATTTGTTTAAAGGAATCATTCAAATCAAATATCAAATAACCATTTTGTTTTTTGGGTAAAGGAAAATATTCTTGCCGCAATTTGTGTTTAGCCGAATTTGGAAAGTTATATTTCATATGGCAGATGAAATGAAGTCTAATGTAGGAAAATTGTCCCAATAGGTCATAGCTTACTTTAGACCCTTATTTGAGCATCTTTTAATACACTTATAGTTATTATTATAATATTAAATATAAAGGTGAGAGGATTTTAATCGATAAAATAAAGTTACCCACCACATTTTTAGAATCCAAGTCGCAACTTATTTGATGCAAATTACAAGCTTGAAATAAATAGAGTATAATCAATGATTCCCTGACAGCTCTGATGGGAAATAAAAGGTATATAATTGGATAGTGGGAGCAAGGAATTTTTACAAAATAAAAAGTTCAGACAAGAAGAAAAATATATGAACGAATTGTATTTCTTTTCATTGTATGCTTTCTGTGGAGATATAATTATTAGTTTATTTAATTGTTGAATTTTCTAATTATAAACCAGATTTAACTCCTGACCATTTTTCTCAACATGAATAATATATATATATATATATATATATATATATATATATATATTATATATATATAGGGAATTGTTGCTAACTTCAGCTCCCTTCTTCTCAAATCTTAAACTGAATTCGTGCATCATGATCATGAATAATGAATATATTAATCTGTCATGTCTGAAAAATTGTTCATAAACATATGAATTGAACAATTACAAGCTTTGCATAAGATATAAAACATATAACGAGTAATGATATACAAGAAGGAAAAAAATTGCTATACTTTTAACTGAAATCAAGAGTTGTTGGATGTAATAAAAGTTGTATGAACCTATTATCCATTCAAAGATTGTAACTCTAATATTTTTCATGTCAACCACCATTTAAGAAATGGTGAAGCAATGATCTATATAGATATATAATCAAAAAATCAAAGGTGATGAATTTGAATTCAAATCAAAATCATAGTACTTTGTTCCTGAATTCAATTGTGGATTCCACTGCTCCCTTTTTCTGAAACACCAATGAGTCCTTCCCTTCTCATCTTCTCTTCCTTGGATTTCCTACAGAAGACAACCCAAGAATTCACCTCCAAAGCTATACAAACACCAATCAGAGTAGAAAGTCCTAAGCAGTAGCTCAACTTAGCATAAGATCTACTTGCCCCCATCACCTCAAACCCCTGAAACACATTCACAAACCCAAGCACCACACAAGAGTACCCTACAAAGTGATGGTAAGATTTCCAATACTTCCTGAACTTGTTCCTTGCATTTGGCCTAAACAACAGTGCAAGTGTCTGCAATGCCCCCAAACAGAACACTGCTATTCCAAGCTTTCTGTGCAGACCATACTCCACTCCAGGGGAAAGTTCCCCTAGCCTCATCCCTATGGCAAACCCTGCAGTTCCAAGTGTGAAAGCAAAGAGTTGTATCCCTGCATGTGCATAGAACCATGTTGTCCCTAGTGATTCAATGTGTCTTAGGTAACGCGCCGTTACTGCCCCCATTGGCAAAAGAAGACCCCATGAGATTGCATTCAATGTTCCATGGATGACCCTTAATGTTGTGAGATCATTGTGCTGTGATGCTGATGATGATCCTGATAACACATCAAAGGTTGCTATTGATGATAAGTCAGTGGAAGTTGTTGGATGAATGGTTGGTGAGTAGCCTTGGACATAGAGTCCTCTGTTCCACACAAGGTGGATTTTTGTTTTGTTTGGTTTGAGTTTGATTGTGGCATGGATTTGGATGGCAGCGCCATCGTGCACGGTTGCCATTTTGCCACCGTACATGGCGGCGTTGGAGGAGAGGAGGTGGATGTCGAGTGGGCGAGAGAGGAGTGGTGACTTTTGGAGCTTCACTGTTGGGTCTAGAATGTATGGTAGGAGAACTATTTGGCCTGAATTTGGATCAGGGAATGCTATTAAGGCACGTGTCCCCGTCATCTCAGGGGAAGTAGGGTTGATGCCACATCCAACCCAACCAGAAGGTGAGATGAAGGTGCCAAAGAAGGCTAGTTCCAAGGTGGAGTTGTAAGGGTGAAAAGTCCATGCTATGGAGGCTTGTTGTGTTGGGAGGTTCATGCATTTTTGGAAGGTCTTTGTGGCTGTTTCTGTGGTGCAATGAGATGAGAGTACAGTGTGGGGAAGAAGAGGAAGTAGGAGGAGGAAGAGATGAAGAAGATGATGCATGGTGATGGCGGTGGAGAGGAATGAAGAATACAAGAGATGTTCAATGGTTTGCTAGCTTTTGTTGTTGAGAGTTTGGTGTTTTGTAATGATGTGTTAAGGGAGAGAGTGGAATAAGCCATTATGGATATTGAGCATGTAAAGTGAATGGATGTAGTGAGTGCTTGGCTTTGAAGGGAAGACAATAATAATAATAATAGTATTATGCGTTTGGTGGGTGATGGAAATGGACCCTTTGGCTGATTGTGGCATTTTGATTACTTCAATTAATAAATACTTATGGTATCATACAAGATAAGATACTATTATGGTGGTCGTGATTTTCATGAGTTACTGAAGGTTAATGTCTATATGTTCTGCTTGGCTTTGAAGCTATCTCATAATCATTTCAGTTCAGATTTTAGAGTTTGAGCATCAACTATACTTAAGCCAATGGAATACAAGTTTTGATCTACTTTGTATTCTGAGTTCCAAATTAATCTCAAAAGGGTAAGGATAATGCCACTATTTTCTGTGAATGGAAACATAATTGTATATGTGCTCCTTATTTCATTTAGTGAGCTAAAGAATATTATCATTATTGAATTAGTGATCCCACAGTAATCAAGAAACATAATTAGTCATGATAACATACAAAACCACTTTTAACTGTATTCACCTAACTCTTGTTTTTATATTTTCTTTCGTCTTACCTAATTATAAGCACTACTGCGAAAATACGCCAAAGTGAAATGGCACAACTAATCCGAAACATAGTCGATCGAAAGCATTGATCCTGTCTCATCCAACAAAGGCAATGATCCCATCAATCCCCAACACTATCTATCTTGGAACGATTACTCGAAGCAAAGGTGAAAAAATACAGTAGCTATGTTCAGTGCATGTTCATGGCCAATTTAAAGTGTCTAAAACAAGGACAACATCTATGATTAAGCATCGCGATTCATTAATTCCAAGTTTCCACACTTATTTGTAGGATTTCCAAACCCAATTCGGAGTTGATGAATAACCCTAAAGCTAGAGTAAAAGCCTCAAAAGAAGTGAAAAATCATCCTCGGATGGTTCCTCCAAAATCTTTGTTTCCCAATCTATATTTCAAAGAAAGGAACACTATAACAGAAAGTGAGCCTAACATTAAATAAACCAGCTTCTGAGTTGTACTCTTTAATCTGTAACCATAAATGGATCCACATCCCCAAGTTCAGCAACCAAAGGCTCCAAATTTTCTGTATCTTCATCTTCTGGGACAAAGTACGTTGGGAACGGAAGTATAGATATGTCAGGTTTTTCATAGACGGCATCTTTTATAAAAACAAAGTTCCCTGTAGCTCCTGGAACCTGTTTTGCACACATTACAAAGACAAATGAGCAATCAATGACAAAGCTCAAATTTCAACTTTTGGTGTTATCGTGGAAAATTGTGAGCATGCAGTTGCAAATCAACCACAACAAGAAATACTATCCACGATTAAATACTGATATGAGTCTCAAATTCTTGTCATACAAGCTTTCAGCAAGAAATGATGGCTCATACTAGAAATTTCTACCATAGTACTATATTATGATTTATGAATGTAAACTAGTTTGGCCGATTCAAGGCCTTAAAAGTTTAGAGAAATCATGTGCAAGTGTTAGATGATATTGGATAGTTCATGCCCTTTAGCTCCAAATTCATAGCTCAATATTGTGATGAACAAAAATAGATAAGATATTTACCTGGCCCTTCACCCACATCAAATTCCTTGCTGGATCAATTTTGTAAACCCATACATTTTTTACTGTTCTTTGCTCCCCACCCATGCGCCCAGGCATCTTTTTACCTTTAAAAACCTGAAATAATAGTGCAGAAATTGTTTACAATAATAACAATCAGGAAGCAACATAATTCAAAACAAAATAAACTTATTCATAGAACAAAGAACCATATTATGATATCTCAACATATAAAAATAGAGAGAGCTGTGCATTGTGAAGAACACAAATGACCAATCTAAAGAATAAATTATGATTTACCCTTCCAGGAGCATCCCTTTGACCTGTAGAACCAATGCTTCGATGTGATAATGAAGCACCATGGGATGCTGGCATTCCCTTAAATCCATGCCGCTTCATCCCACCCTGAATAATTAAAAAAAAATAATGAAAATTGAAAGTCATAAAACTGATAATGACACAAATACAGTCACACATCACATATGATGGCACAAATCCATGCTTGCAGATAAAGAAACATTTACTAAGAATGAAAGACTATATCACCTGAAAACCCTTTCCTTTTGTTATTCCCGTGATATCAACATACTGGCCTGGAACAAAATGGCGAACATTGAGCGATGTACCAACAGGGAGAAGTGCATCCTCTGTCACTGGAAACTCCCTAAGCTTCCTCTTCATCGGAACTCCTTGAGCCCTAAAATGACCCACTTCAGACTTTGTCAAATGTTTTTCCTTCTTCTGTCCACAACCAATCTAACTAGAAACAAAGCAGCAAATAAGTTTATAATTAGATACATAAAGTAAACCATTATCCAAATCACAAAGATAAAACAAAAGTATACCCTTGAGCTTAGAAAGAAATTCACAGTGAAATGAAGAAACGGAATCAAGCACTCAAGTAAAATATGAATGAGCTCAATTAAAAAGCAGTAACAGAATATATGATCTCGAAATACGAATAAATACGCTTAGTAAGTGGCAAATTTGCGGTATAAGAATGAAACCTCAAAAGTCAAAACCAGTAACAGAATATATGATCTCGAAATTTCCCAGTGCAATTACAAGCAGAAAAAATCAATGCAACGACAAATTTACAAATTAAAAAAAAAATCGCAACGCAAGGAGAGAAAAGAAGGCACCTGGAGAGAACAGATCCCTTCCTTCTCGGGTGTCTTAACCTGAGAAACGATATTATCATCGACCCAAAGCACGGAGATTGGAATCCTAGCACCCCATTTATCCCATAGCGCACTCATTCCACACTTCACCGCTATAACCCCTGTTCGCTTAGAATTCGGAGTCATCACCCCTGGCTTCGCATCGATGACACGAGTCTCAACAGCAACAGCATCCGAGCTTAATCCCCTCAGAAATCGAAGAGGAGGTGTCGCCGCCGCAGAATCGGTTGCAAAAAGTTGGAGACGAGAAACGAGGCCTCTCGAAAGGGCCAGCATCGCAGAGCTATAGAAATAATGAGCAAAAACAATAGATTAAGAATAAAAAAAGGAACTTGGCGCATTGATTCGGCATTTGTAAGTGTGTAGAGAGAAAAGCTTAGCTCAGTTATACTTACTCACAGAGATGGAACTGGAAATGGAATTGGAGATAGAGATCGCAGTTCTCAGTTCCAAGAAAGAGTGTGAAAAGGAAGAGCGAATTGGAAGCAGCAACAATACGATGATTGGATTGGATTGGATTGAATGGGTGATGGCAGAGGCCGAACCCTAACCCTTTCGCAGACGTGGCGCTACAGAAGAAGATGGAGGAGGAAAAGAGTAATGAAAAAGAGGGTTTAGGGTTTTGACAAACTCATTCTCAGAACCTTTTTTTTTTTCAAAAACAAAAAAGAATTATTAAGTCGAAAAAATTGTCTTGGTGAGAATATACAATATTTTTCTTCCATTTTTTTTTTTGGAATATACAATATATAACATTAATAATTTTTTTAAAATCTTTTTTATCAAAATTACTGACAATCACACAGCTTAATGCCTTAATACAAGTTTTATTGTGGATTTATATAATTTCATAAAAAAATACACTTTCAATGTAAATACTTGTTTTCAACTAGGTAATTTCCTTTCATTTTCTTTCTTAGCTCATTTAAAAGATATCTCATTTAATTCCTTAAAATTAATAAGATGAACAAAATAGTTTCTCAACTTTATCTCTATTTATTTTATAGTATACAAGCTAATATCAAATAAAAATATAAATATGAATAAACTAAACATACATAGTTTAGAATTGGGCCAGTTTTATTTGGAGTAACTTAGTGTTGGCCCGAAATTTGGACCCAAAGCAGAACTTGATCAAATCACGAACCAACTAATACACGTTGGGTTAGACCGATTCCAAAACTTGTCTTGGGTTTTTGCACATCTTAAATTCCCCCTTTTTTTGGACGAAGAAAGTAAATTCTAATTTGATCGTACATATACATGAATCGAAAATAAAATGTTAAATAGCTTAACTCAAGTATTTAATTAATTAATACATCCAAAATCCATCATCCATTGTATTGTATCGCCATCTATTTACATACATTACAGAGAAGTGTTATAATAGTGATTAATTATTTGATTAATCAATCATTCCTTCCCAAATGCGATGCATGAAATGTATGTTTCCAAAGAAAAGAACAAGGATCCAACCAAAGCAGCAGCAGCAGAATAGAATTTGCATTAGGAAAAATTCGAGCACGAAGTAGTGTAGTAATTAAGTATTAGTAGTAATGATAATTCATTCGATTCAACTCAAATCAACATGGAATTTCACAATTATCCAAAGATGTGGATGTGCGGTGCTTTTGCTCAATACTAATTATCTCGCTAATCACTTGCTGTCTATCTGCTTGAAATTGCTCGTCCGCTGCAATCATAACCCAACAAAAATGATCTCAATTTAAGCTAACTAACTCTCACATTACATTACAGCACAAAAACCTCAAAATGAAAACAATAATAATAATATGTCACGATATTAGAATATACTATATAAATATATATACCTCTGTCGCTATTGAAGTTAGAAAAAAATGTCAACAGCTTTTGTCTGTTTGTGACAAGTATGCTGACAATCTCAGGAGGCTTGTTTTGGTTTGCAACGAACAACTGAATGTCCAATAATAACACCATAAACTTTCAATTAATTAATTAATTAATTATTAGAGATTTTTTCAATCTAAATAAATAACTTCCCACACCTTGAAAACATGGAATGTTTCGAACTGAATTGCCTTGTTAGAATCCTGCAATAGTGAATTAAGTAATTAATTAACGAGATGACATCATGTTATTATATATGCAATGAATAGCATAAACTAGTACTATACATACCCTTAGGAGGTTCATGAGGATCATCATGTTAGCCCTTGAGCTCACATACCGAATCATTACACCTGTATTGGACCGATCCAACAGCAAATCCCCCAATAACTGTAACATATATCATCAATTAATGACATTGCATTAATAATTGTTCTATATATGAAGGAAGAAATTAAATTAAAATTCATGGAGGGCTTATTACCTTGATAGCGAGTCTTCTGGTGAAATAACTGGTAGATTCCAGCAACTTAGAGTTGTACTCTTTGAAAAACTGATGATAGAGTAAGTAACACAAGAGTTTATTAATTCCATCTGATAATGTCATCTTAAGACTAAAATCTATAAATGTATGTGGGCCTATATTATGTTGTATGTTGTACTATATATGATATCAATACGGCTACATGTACAATCAATATACCATCCAACTAGCATCCAACTTCTAATCGGATCCACTAACACACATTAATGTGGGAGTGTAACTTCTTTAATTGGATATACGTTGTAAGTAATATTGGTTGTACGGGTAGTTTTTTTGGATATGATATGCACTTACCCATTCATAGTTTTTGGAAAGAAATTCAGATGCTGTGGATTTGTGCCTTGTCAATAGCTCCTGTTTACACCAATCAGGGGAATATATATATAATTAGTAGTGACAGAATAATTATGCATGGAAATTAAATTAAATTAAATTAAATTAATCATCATTAGCTTACTTTAAAAGTTGCAACAGCATCTGAGGCAATTTCAAAATTCGGAGACTGAATGTAGTCAAAGAATTTCTTCATGTGCTCTGACCCCAACACATGCCTGAGAGCACACATGCATACACAAATTAAGTGTCTTGCTTTTAATTTGGAGCATGATGAAATAAAAAAAAAGGGATTAATTAAATATGAAAATTTAGAATCAATAATTTAATTTGCTTACTTTGCAACGCTTTGGTGGCGTATGCACTCTCGAGCAACAGCACCATAGGTCAGAACAATGTCCCAATCTTCTCCATAACTGATAATAAAATGATCAAATTTCAACATTAATTAATTCATTCATTCATCTGATGATAAAGTTTAGTTTGGTTTACCCATGTATCAGCATATCCACAAGATCTAAATTATCTTCGAGGTACTTAGAAGCAATTATCTTTGAATTCACTCTCTGCCTTTGCAAGTTTGCAATCACATGAGTTGCATCATGACGAGCCTGCATATACATTATCAATTCTTATATATACATATGATTATCAATGGATCAAATTATATATGTGTTAGTTATTATATATGAATCAAATTATGAGACATAGATAGATACCCCAATTTTGAGATTTGGAAGAAAGGTGATAAGAATACGAAATGTGTCCTCTCTGAAAAATTCCTGTGTGACCTGAGCACATGCATCGGGATTTGGCTCAGTTTCTCCGTTTCCATACAGAACCGTTCTTATCTCAAGTATTGTCCTGCTTAGCTCTGCTAGCTGCATATACATATACATAAAGAGAAAAAAAATTGAATCTCATAATAATAATATAATGTTATTGTTGTAGAACCTTAACCGTATCATATCATATCACCTGCATTTTCTTCTCTTAATTTTCTCACATCATAGCACTACCATAACATCAATTTAAATTCTAAACCATGTATACAATTATCAATATCTATCTATCTATCTACATTTCAAATCATGATCATGTCTTGTTAGTAATAGCTAATGAATATGGTTAGGAAAAAATGTTTATCTTCACAATGGAAATGTGATATCAAATTAACACCATTCATGCACCAAACAAATCAACCATCAGAAAAGTAAATGGAGCTATGGAAGGTATAATAGTAATAAAATATTTTCAATGAATTAATTATATATAAAAAAGGAGACAACATTAATATTGTGTAAACCTTCTCTTCACGCTTATGTTCACGGATGTCGGTTTTGGTGTTGAGGAGGAGGAAGAGATCACGTGCATGGCGCACGAGCTCCACAGGGTTTCGAGGCTTGTTCTTGAAGATGCCCTTCATCCTTATGCTGCTGCTGCTCCTGATTCGATTATGATTATGATCATCTTTTTCTAATAGGAGGGTTAGTAGGGTTTTCCATTGGCATTTGATTTTGTCGCGTTTGCGACTCATCGATGTGGATGGATGAATAGATAGATAAAAAAAAAAAAACTAAAAGAAAAAGAGAAAGAAAGAAAAAGAATTGATGGTTGGTATATGTTTGTTTTGCTAATTTGCATGTATGTATGTTTGCTATGTATCAATCAACCAATCAATGAGAATGAATTGGATGTACATATAAAATTGCAAATTGTGTTATTTTAGGCATCAGGGTGAGTTGTTCATTCAGGTTAATTAGGGAACTATGGACTTCTCTAGAATATTATTATTATTATGTGTAAATTTGAGTACTCCTACGTTCTACCTGCCTCCATGGATAATAATAAGCAGTATCAATTATTTACAAGAAAGATTATATATTGTGTGATTTCACTGATTTGATTGTTTAATCATCTTCTCTTATATAATCGTGGGCAAGTTGACCTAGCTTGCTTTTAAGCGAAATGACCTATGAGACATTCTAACACAAGCCGTTTGAATGCGTTTTGGTTATGGTAAGGATAATTTTGACATTTAACGTGTTGGCCACGTGTCCAAATTTGGCCCGGTCTTGGGGTTTGGTCCTTTGTCTTGTTTGCCTTTTTCGGTTTCTAATTTTCTGGCAGTTACTTTTGGGAGAATGTGAAACGTATTGGAGAAGGTTCATTTGCTTTCTCTTCTCCATCTTCTCTCACACGTTTCTCACTTTCTCTCACTTTCTTCTTCCATTTTCCCTCGGTTTCTCTCTCTTCTACTTCATCTTCACTCTCTCTCTCTCTCTTTGGGAAACCAGTCGAAAGAGGTAGGCGGCTAGTGTTGCTATCGCCAGAAAGGAAGAGGAAGAGCCGCTTGGCAGTGGCGGTAAAAGATGAAAGCCGCGCGTTTGGCTCCTATCGGAGATGGTGATGATGGTGGTGGCGGTCTTGGTGAAGAGGGAGCGATGACGTGATGGAGGAGCGGGAGCATTGAGGGAAGAGGCGACCAAGATGGGGTGGCGTCGCAGTACCTTCATGCAGCGCATATCGTGGGCTCATCAAGAGGCGCAGATCAGGACAGAGGAAGGAGGAAGGGTGGCTGCAAACTGATGGAGGTCGCGGATTCAAGGTTCCTGTTGGTGTTGCTGCTGACGGTGGCTCCATGGCGGTTGGGGCTGTCCGATGGTACTGATGATGATGATGTCTTGGTGAAGGATGATAAAGTTGAGGTTTGTTCTGTTCTACTATATGTAAAAAAATCATGAAATTACATACTTGAAGTCTATAGCCTTTGTTTTATAGTGTTTCTAGAAAAATTAGTGAAATCTCACGTTTTAAAGCCTATAGTCTAACAAATATACTATATGTAAAAAAATCATGAAATTACATAATTTGAAGTCTATAGCCTTTGTTTTATGATTTTTTAGGAAAATTAGTGAAATCTCACTTGTTGAAGCCTATAGCCTTCAATTTCCACAATATGTAAAAAAATCATAAAATTACATAATTTGATGTCTATAGCCTTTGTTTTATGGCGTTTCTAGGAAAATTAGTGAAATTTCACTTTTGAAAGACTATAGCCTTCAATTTCTACTATATGTAAAAAAATCATGAAATTACATAATTTGAAGTCTATAGCCTTTGTTTTATGGTGTTTATAGGAAAATTAGTAAAATCCC
This sequence comes from Aeschynomene evenia, assembly GCA_013621005.1. Taxonomy (NCBI): domain Eukaryota; kingdom Viridiplantae; phylum Streptophyta; class Magnoliopsida; order Fabales; family Fabaceae; genus Aeschynomene; species Aeschynomene evenia. The sequence goes on along the minus strand of CM024269.1, from coordinate 381,019 downwards.
ACTTTTTAAATCCTATAGCCTTCAATTTCTACTATAACTAAAAATTTCATGAAATTACATAAATTGAAGTCTATAGCCTTTGTTTTATGTTGTTTCTAGAAAATTACTAAAATCTCACATATTAAAGCTTATAGCCTTCAATTTCTACTATATGTAAAAACATCATGAAATTATATAATTTGAAATCTATAATCTTTGTTTTATAGTGTTTCTTGAAAAATTAGTGAATTCTCACATATTAAAGTCTCTTGCCTTTAATTTGTACTATATGCAAAAAATTCATGAAATTACACAATTTGAAGTCTATAGCCTTTGTTTTATGGTGTTTCTTGAAAATTAGTAAAATGTCACATTTTAAAGCCTATAGCCTTCAATTTCTACTATATCTAAAAAATTCATGAAATTACATAAATTGAAGTCTATAGCCTTTGTTTTATGGTGTTTCTAGAAAAATTAATGAAATCTCACTTTTTAAAGCCTATAACCTTGAATTTCTACAATATCTAAATATTTCATGAAATTACATAATTTGAAGTCTATAGACTTTGTTTTATGTTGTTTCTAGAAAAATTAGTGAAATCTTACTTTTTAAAGCCTATAGCCTTCAATTTCCACATATGTAAAATAATCATGAAATTACATAATTTGAAATCTTAAGCCTTTGTTTTATAGTGTTTCTAGAAAAATTAGTGAAATCATGAAAATCATGAAATTACATAATTTAAAGTCTGTATAGCCTTTGTTTTATGGTGTTTTTAGGAAAACTAGTGAAATCTCACTTTTTGAAACCTATAGCCTTCAATTTCTATTATATGTAAAATAATCATGAAATTACATAATTTGAAGTCTATAGCCTTTATTTTATAGTGTTTCTAGAAAAATTAGTGTAATCTCACATTTTAAAGCCTATGGCCTTACATTTATACTATATGTAAAAAAATCATGAAATTACATAATTTGAAGTCTATAGCCTTTGTTTTATAGTGTTTTTAGGAAAATTAATGAAATATCACTTTTTGAATCTTATAGCTTTCAATTTCCACTATATGTAAAAAAAATCATGCAATTACATAAATTGAAGTCTATAGTCTTTGTTTTATGGTATTTCGAGGAAAATTAGTAAAATTTCACTTTTTAAAAACTATAGCCTTCATTTTTACTATATGTAAAAAAATCATGAAATTACATAATTTGAAGTCTATAGCCTTCGTTTTATGGTGTTTCTAGGAAATTTGGTGAAATCTCACTTTTTAAAGCCCATACATAGCCTTCAATTTCTACTATATCTAAAAAAATTCATGAAATTACATAAATTGAAGTCTATAGTCTTTGTTTTGTGGTGTTTCTAGGAAAATTAGTGAAATCTCACTTTCTAAAGCCTATAGCTTTCAATTTTTACTGTATGTAAAAAAATCACGAAATTACATAATTTGAAGTCTATAGCCTTTGTTCTATGGTGTTTTTAAAACATTAGTAAAATCTCACATTTTAAAGACTATAGCCTTCATATTCAACTATATATAAAAACTTAATGAAATTACATATTTTGGAATCTACAGCCTTTGGTTTATGGTGTTTCTTGAAAAATTAGTGAATTCTCACATACTAAAGTCTATAGTCTTCAATTTCTACTATATGTAAAAAAATTACGAAATTACATAATTTGAAGTCTATAGTCTTTGTTTTACGGTGTTTCTAGAAAATTAGTAAAATCTCACATATTAAAGCCTATAGCCTTCAATTTCTACTATATGTAAAAACATCATGAAATTACATAATTTGAAATCTATAGCCTTTGTTTTATAATATTTCTTGAAAAATTAGTGAATTCTCACATATTAAAGTCTCTTGCCTTTAATTTATATTATATGCAAAAAATTCATGAAATTACATAATTTGAAGTCTATGACATTTTTTTTATGGTGTTTATTGAAAATTAGTAAAATATCACATTTTAAAGCCTATAGCCTTCAATTTCGACTATATCTAAAAAATTTCATGAAATTACATAAATTAAAGTCTATAGCCTTTGTTTTATAGTTTTTCTAGGAAAATTAGTGAAATCTTACTTTTCAAAGCCTATAGCCTTCAATTTCCACTATATTTAAAAAATTCATGGAATTACATAAATTGAAGTCTATAGTCTTTGTTTTATGATATTTCTAGGAAAATTAGTGAAATCTCACATTTTAAAGCCTATAGCCTTCATTTTCTACTATATGTAAAAAAATCATGAAATTACATAATTTGAAGTCTATAGCCTTTGTTTTATGGTTTTTCTAAAAAATTAGTAAAATATCACATTTTAAAGAATATAGCCTTCAATTTCTACTATATGTAAAAAATTCATGAAATTACATGATTTGAAGTCTATAACCTTTGTTTTTTGGTATTTCTAGGAAAATTAGTGAAATCTTACTTTTTAAAGACTATAGCATTCAATTTCTTTTATATGTAAAATAATCATGAAATTACATAATTTGAAGTCTATAGTCTTTGTTTTATAATTCTTTAGGAAAATTAGTGAAATCTCACTTTTTGAAGCCTATAGCCTTCAATTTCCACTATATGTAAAAAAAATCATGAAATTACATAATTTGACGTCTATAGTCTTTGTTTTATAGTATTTCTAGGAAAATTAGTAAAATCTTACTTTTTAAAGCTTATAGCCTTCAATTTCTACTATATCTAACTATTTCATGAAATTACATAATTTGAAGTCTATAACCTTTGTTTCATGGTGTTTGTAGGAAAATTAGTGAAATCTCACTTTTTGAAACCTATAGTCCTCAATTTTTACTATATCTAAAAAAATCACGAAATTATATAATTTGAAGCCTATAGCCTTTGTTTTATGGTGTTTCTAGAAAAATTAGTGAAATCTCACTTTTTAAAGCCTATAGCCTTGAAATTAACTATATCTAAAAAATTCATGAAATTACATAAATTGAAGTCTATAGCCTTTGTTTTATGGTGTTTTTTTAGGAAAATTAGTTAAATCTCTCATTTTAAAGACTATAGCCTTCAATTTCCACTATATAAAAAAAAATCATGAAATTACATAATTTGAAATCTATAGCCTTTGTTTTATGGTGTTTATAGGAAAATTAGTAAAATATCACTTTTTAAAGCTATCGCCTTCAATTTCTACTATATGCTAAAAAATCATGAAACTACATAATTTGAAGACTATAGCCTTTATTTTATTATATTTTTAAGAAAATTAGTAAAATTTCATTTTTTAAAATCTATAGCCTTCAAATTCTACTAGATGTAAAAAAATCATGAAATTATATATATTGAAGTCTATAGCCTTCGTTTTATAGTGTTTTTAGGAAATTAGTTAAATCTCACTTACTGAAGCCTATATTTTAAAGTGTATAAAAAAATTCTGAAATCTCAAATTTAGAAGTGTATAGCCTTTAATTTCTACTATATGTGAAAAATTCATGTGATTCAATATTTCAAAGACTATATAGCCTTTATTTTATAGTGTATCCAAAATAATTATGAAATCTCAAATTTTGAAGTATATAACTTTCAATTTCTACTATTTGCGAAAAATTTATGTATTTCAATATTTCAAAAGTTATAGCCTATATTTTATAGTGTATGCAAAAAATTGTGAAATTTCATATTTTGATGTATATAGCCTTTAATTTTAGCTCAAAACATAACTAAGTCCTGCAAAAGGCAACACCGAAGCTCTAACTCGAAGGAGCCAAGGCACGCATTTGTCAAGGCAGTGTATGGCAACTGGGTCACAAAGGGCACAATTCGAGAGCCTGAGCAAGGGCAGGAAGGGAAGGAGAGCCGAAGAGGGATTCGGCCCGAGAGAGAGAGAGAGGCTGCAAGATTGCGAGTGGAAGATGGTGTGTGGGGGGGGGGGGTTAAGGTTACTAGGTAAGTCACTTAGTTAGGAGGTTAGGGTTTTTGAGATGTTTTTAGGCCAATGTTATTGGGTAATTGGCTAGCCCACCCCCACCCCACTGAGCCCGCAAATAAGGCAGGGCAAGCCAAAAAATGGTGGTCCTAAAAATTGAGCCTAGCCCGCCAATTTGGGCTGGCTAAGCAGACCAGCCCTTTTCGACAGGCTGAACCTGTTTTGATATCCCTACATTTAACTGTTGTTTTATAGAGTCCTTATCTCCTAGGTCTATCTCATCACTTAAAAAAATACAAATAAATAGTCCACTTTTTTTTTTACATTAATAAAAAATACATAAAAAAAATTTGAAACAAAAATAGACGCTCTTCACATGCTCCACGCCTCCACCATGTTGTTGCTGCAATTCGGCACCTCTGTATTCTCCATTACTCATGTCTTCCACTTCTTACCAACCTGGAAATGGAATACAGAGAAATAAATCAAAGCCTAAATTAAAGCATCTGCAAAGAATAAAATCAGAGCATAAATTAAAGCATTTGCCGGGTTGATAATAATTTTTTGTTTAGGAGGTCTAGGAAATTAAATCATAGCAAGAATAAAATTGAATTCCAAAGTTTGATAAACATAATGGACAATAGAATTGAATTCTAATGGACAACAGAATTGAATTCCAAATGGAATTCAAATCCCTTGAAAAGGCCAAAAATAAATCAGACCCAATTAGGTCTGATTTGGCTCAGGAATTGAGTTGATTTCAAGCTCAAATTTCTTCATACTCAAACTACCCTTTTTTCCTTAAGATTTCATCTCCTTCATTCACATCACTCTTTCAACCTAATTCAGTTGCATAGCTACGAGTGCAGTATATGTTAAAAAAACTGGGTTGAAAATTGCATAAAATCATACCCACAAACAAATGATTTCAGTATAATGCTCAAGAAAAAGATAAACCCAAAGAAACCCGAGTTTTGATAGAATGGGATAATGTTCGTCTTGTTTCATATGAAAGCAATGCCACAGATACAGATCCAAGGGAGAAGATGAAGGTTAGAAGAAAAGAAAATTAGGGTTCTGGAAAGAGGCAAGAACACCAACGAGAGAAAAGAGGAATCTGAATGAAAAATATTTGGTGATATTATTGAGTTATTTTCACCTACATAATAGAAGGGACTTAATGGGCTTAAACAGTACAACCCAATAAAAAACTAACAGAAGGTTATCCAATATCTTTTAGTTTTCTCTATTTTTCTACTTGGGCTAGTATCACTAACAAGCAAATCAAATAATTTAACTGTAAAATTTGATGTGATAATGACTATTACCAATCCTATAGCTTATTATTTTATTCCATAGATGAGAATTCAAATCATAAAGGAATTGAATTCCAATTCCAGCGAGAATTGAATTCAATTCTATCTCATTAAAATATTTCAAACAACTCCATTGAATTTCAATTCAATTCTTTATTATAATTCAATTATGTTTCTCTTACCTTTCCAAACACCCTGTAAGAGAATATTGCAGAACAATTCATTAAAATTGTATGAGTGTGAACCATGTTCATCTGAGAAGAATCAATTAAAGGATAATAAATAGATAGAACAAGAAAGGGCAAAGAAGAGGGGGATCCCGAATTGTATTTTCCCTACACTGTATTTCCCCCGTACACACTTTCATACTCATACTCAAGCCATAATAAGCCTAAATCAATATCATTCCCAACACAGAAAAACACCCACAGCAACAAAAGCAAATCCCACCAACACCACAATCAAAATTCAAAGCAAACAAATAGAATCAAAATCAAACAAAAATCTCATTCAATTCAAACACAGGTCCAGAAACACAATTACAACAATCAATCCAAACACAACCACATGCTCTAACCCAATCTCAGCAAAGTCACAACATTCACCAGCAACAAGCAAAACCCATTCCAGAAATTACAGTATCATCAGTCCAATTACAAACTAATCAAAACCAGAAACAGAAGATGAAGGGTCTCACCTGACCTTCACCAACATCATCATCAACGGCCACCGGCGGAGACAGCAGCAGTGACCTCCAGCCATCACCGTCACCTCCTCCGCTTGCTCCTGCCTCCGTTCTCGATCTCCAGCAAGCGCGGGCCTCGGGGCCGCCTTCATCTCCTAACGCCGCGAGCCTTCAGCCACCGATTCACCACGTGGTCGTGCCGTTCATCCATCCTCCACTATCAACAACCACCGTAGCAGCAGCAGAACCCGCATTAGCAGCCAGAGGACGCCGCCGTTGAGGCTGAGACCGCGATAACAGTCGCTCAGTACCTCCGCGCGCGCGCTTTCTTCTCCCGGTGGTGGCCATGGAGGCCGCAAGAGCGCGGTTTCTTTCTCCGGCTCCTCCTCCTCTCGCTCTCGCCACTTGTGAGCCGCGGCCGGCGGCCTCCACAGCCCCGAGCTCTCTCTCTCTCACTCTCTCTCTCTTCCCTTCCCTCACCCGCAGAGGCGGTTGTTACCCCTCTCATTCTCCCTAGCGGCAGACACAACAAACCCCATTTGTCTCTATCCCTTATCTCAAAACCAAAATAACCCTAAACCTAATTGATGAGTTAAAAAATGTGTATGTGTCTTGGGTTTCAAAGCCCGTTTTGTTCCTCTTAAACTTCTTTTAAGCTTTTGTTCCATTTTTTTCTGGACTCCTATACTATTTTGGGCCATTCTTTTCTCTTTTTATAGCCCATTTTGGGCTGATATGTTTTTGTAAAAAGAAAGTAAAAAAATTATTTAAATTCATAATTTAAAATCTATAGTTTTTCTTTTATAGTGTTTGTGAAAAAATAGTAAAATGTCATATTTAAAAGTAGATAGCCTTCAATTTCTTTTGTATGTAAAAAATAATGTAATTTCATAATTTAAAGTCTATAATTTTTTTTATTTATTGTGTATCTAAACAAATAGAGAAATCTCAAATATAGCCTTCAATATCTACTATTTGCAAGAAAATCATGTAATTTCACAAGTTAAACTTTATAGTCTTTTTATCGTGAATCTTAAAAAATGGAAAAATCTCTCATATTAAAGTATATAGCCTTCAATTTTTACTATAAGTAAAAAATCATGTAATTTCATAATTTAAAGTCTATTATCTTTGTTTTATAGTGTTTCTAAAAATATTATGAAATTCCACATTTTAAAGTATATAGTCTTCATTTTATACTATATGTAAAAGAAACATGTAATTTTATAACTTAAAATATATAGTTCTTTTTTATTGTTAATCTAAAAAAAATAGAGAACTCTCTAATTTTAAAGTATATAATCTTTTTTTTATTGTGAATTTATAAAATTGAAGAAATCTCTCATTTTAAAGTGTATAGCTTTCAATTTTTAATATATATTAAAAAAATTATGTAATTCATAATTTAAAATCTATAGTTTTTCTTTTATTGTTGTGAAATACAAAACCAATTTGATTATTTTGAAAAGTGAGATATCAAAAGTGATTTATAATTGTAAAATCAGAGATTAATTTACTAAAAAAATGAGAGATTAATATAAAATAAAAAAATAAAATGATATTTCACCCTAAAAAATCGCTTAAAATATGACATATATTATTATAAGAGAAAATAGAGTAATTAACAAGACAGAGGACAGTGACACATAGTTTAACTCTCTGTTTCTTTCACCTAGTCAGTGTGCGCAACGCAGGTGAAGGCAAATTTGGGTTCTCCGATACGCGCTGCCGTCGAGGGTCTACGGTACGCTTCCCCTTTCTTCTTCTTCTTATTCCTATTGTTCTATGTACATCTTTTTATGTTACTATTACTTGGTTTCTCTCATTTAGCATTTGGTTTCTTCTGTTATTCGGTACTTGCTCGTCACCTGTTTGATCAAAGTTCCCAGCTAAAATCTGAACTTTTTATCTTAGAAGTGAAACGGGTTCTTTTCATTTTCAAGTCTTGTAGCTAATTTCTCTGCTTCTTCTTCTTCTTCTTCTTTTTATTGGGTGTCAATAGGATCGATCTGAAAATTCTAGATGCAGGGGTTTGCAATGTTGATGCTGAGGTCTTGCCAGCCAGATTAATTAGCATGTTGGAATAGGGGTGTTTGTTTCGATTAGCTTATTTTAGGTTTTAATCAGCTTACAAAGAAAACAGATTAATTATTCTCAGAAAAAAAAAAAAGTGTTTTTTTAACATGCCTTACTAGTCTCACTGTCTCAGCTCGGCTGCATAGTTCCTCACCATCTAAAGACCCTTCTTGTTGAAATCAATAGGTTACCTAGTACTTTCCTTTGTTCCCACGACTCCATTAGGGTAAGACAACATAGTGAAATTATGGTTAGATATTGGAATTTGAATGAAATTTGCATGATATTTTGGAAAAGGAAAATATGATTAGATATATTTTGTAGATAAATTGAAATGCTTGGCTTCTTTGTTTGAGGTACAGTTATCCATAGTGTTAGAGAATGCGTTTGAATATGTGAGACTGCTGATTATTATTTGGTTATTTGTGATATGCCAGAAATCTGATACACACACAAAAGTGAAAGTTAATAATTTATTTTAACATATACTTCGTTTTGACATAGATTACACTGCAAAACAGATATGGTTATCCCACCTCCAGTACGGCCTCCCAGGATTACAAAATTCCTCAAACCTTATGTTCTGAGGATGCATTTCACCAACAAGTATGTGAGTGCCCAGGTGATCCACGCGCCAACCGCTACCGTAGCCTCTTCTGCAAGCTCACAGGAGAAAGCCCTGAGATCAAGCTTGGAAACTAAGCGTGATGTTGCGGCTGCTGCAAAGATTGGGAAGATACTAGCGGAACGCCTTTTGCTCAAGGAGATTCCGGCTGTTACTGTTCACTTGAAGAGAGAACAGAAATACCATGGGAAGATTAAGGCCATTATTGATTCTCTCAGGGATGCTGGTGTTAAGCTGCTTTGAGTTATGGTTTTGTGTTTAGTTGGAACTTGTCTTTAAATTCAAATATGGATGGAAGGTTTTGTATTGTTTTAGTAGAAAATAAGAACTACAATTAAACAGAGGTGCTCCTTTTTATTGTTCTTCATAACAAGAATATGCACATTCCAATATCATCACAGAGGTTGCTTGCTCCATATCTTTTGCCCAAGACCATAAATAAATAAATTGCTTAAAGAAATACTAAAACGTATAGAAAGTATTACCTATCTTGCTGAAGGATTAAGCATTATAAACAAATGAAAAGGCATGTGTTCATTAAAGTGTAGGGTGAAACAATGAAAAGGAGGAATGATAGAATCCAAATTGAGGGCTTTGATATCGCCTAAAATAGTGGTGTGATGTGACTGTGCTGAATTAGCATGTCTTCCGTTATAATGCGGTTATGAAGCAGCAATTGGTGTCTCCCGTGATTGTAGGTGAATAAATGGGTAAGAATTAGGTGTTGATGTCAATTCACTGTTTGCATGGTTTGTGGTGACTCTGCTCTGATTTCATTTTTTTTTCTGATAGTGACATTCGTGTAAATGCCTATTTGAATAGAAGAAAAGTCTCAATGTACAACAACCAAATGGAGCCAACATAGATAGGATCAATATTGAAGAAATTATTAAGGACAACAATTAATGTTAGCATTCCTACAGTTATGGACCGGCAATATAATATATATTATTGATATGTATGATTTGTTATGTCTTCAATGAACAATGTTAGCCGTATTGCTTGTAGCAGACTGCAGAGGCACATATACATACCCAAGTCTGAATGTGTAGATCAATGACAATGATGCCATGAATGTTTACGGTCAAATGCTTCCTCTTGCTTGCAAATGTAACCCTTTGTATATTGTATATGGAGTCACAAGCAAGTCAAGTTGTTTATCTTTTATCATTGTTTTATGCCTTAATATTTGCAACATTACATTTTTTAATATGAAGGTATCCTATTCCATTAGTTTTTACTTTTTATTGCTCAGAAGATGACCATGCATCTCTTGTTTCGGTTTTCTCAAAATAACAAGTCACTGAAAAACTTCTAATTTTATCCCCTCTTAAGCTTATTTTAGATAAGGAAAATATGGTAACAAATCAGTGTTAATTAATTAATTGCTAATAATAAGATGGTGACTACTAAACCAATCAAAGTGTGCGGATTAGATTACTTTGATAATAATTAGCTCATTGTCATTTTGTCAACGGTGTTTTGAACCTCAGCAAACCATTATATATAGTGTTCCACTACAATTTGCAAAACAACATTCACAAACAGTTACAAGTGCAAGAAGAAAAAGCCAAACAAGAATTGACATGGATATGGAGTTGAGCATAACAACACTTGTTTTGTCCTTATTGCTAGCTACCTCTGGTACAGCTCAATCTGCTGACATTCCTATAAGCAAACATGGTGGGGCACCTAATGCAGATATAACCAAGGTAACTAAGATCATCTAGCTAAATTCATGGTTTAAGTAAACAAAACATATATATGATCTCACCATTTAAAGTATTTTTTTATATGTTCTCTGTGAAGGCTTTCACAGATGCATGGAATGAAGCATGTGCATCAACAACACCAAGCAGAATTGTGATTCCAAGTGGGACATATCAGATGAAAACAGTGGATGTGAAAGGCCCTTGTAAGGCTCCAATTGAGCTGAATGTTGAAGGCACAATTCAAGCACCACCAAACCCGAGTGATCTCTATGGGGCTTGGCAATGGGTTAAGTTTGAATATGTTGACTTCCTTACCATATCAGGTCATGGTATTTTTGATGGTCAAGGTGCAACTGCTTGGAAACAAAATGATTGTGGGAAGAACCCCAATTGCAAGAGGCTTTCCATGGTAAATAATTCGATGCGAACAGAACATGTCAAGAATCTTGTTTGCTTCGTTTATTATTTGACATATCAGCTATTTTATTTATCAAGTTACTGAAAGTAGGAAGATCTATAAAGCTTATATGTCAAATGATGAAATGAAACAAAGCAAAACACCTTTCTTATTGTAGAAGTATTTCAAGAATTTCGTTTAGCATGTCTGAAAAGCATGCTAATAAGTTGTGTTTTCATGTGAAATGTCAACAGAATTTCGGTTTTAATTTCGTAAAGAACTCGATTGTCCGGGACATAACTTCCAAGGACAGCAAAAACTTTCATGTGAATGTTTTGGGGTGCGCAAACTTCACATTTGACGGCTTCAACATCAGCGCGCCACATGATAGCCTCAACACCGACGGGATTCACATGGGAAGATCAACGGATGTGAAGATCCTCAACACCCACATCGGCACCGGGGACGACTGCATCTCAATGGGTGATGGCAGCAAGCAAATAACAATCCAAAACGTGAAATGTGGACCTGGACATGGCATTAGTGTTGGAAGCCTTGGCAGGAACTTGAATGAAATGCCTGTGCAGACTATCATAATAAAGAATTGCTCTTTCACAAACACTGACAATGGTGTGAGGATCAAGACTTGGCCTAGTGCCCCAGGAACTTCTCCAATCTCAGACATGCATGTTGAAGATGTCACCATGGAAAATGTCATGAACCCAATAATCATAGACCAAGAGTATTGTCCTTGGAATCAATGCTCAAAACAGGTATGACCTCAACTCAAGTCTTAATCTTGGACTGAACATGCATTCAATTTACTTATATATTGTTGTTGTTTGTTTTGTGCATGGTTGGAATGAATGGAGCAGAGTCCATCAAAGATAAAGATAAGCAATATTAGCTTCACAAACATAAAGGGGACATCAGGAACAAAGGATGGGGTGACTCTGATATGTAGCAGTGGTACGCCATGTGAGCAAGTGACACTAAGTAATGTTGATCTCACATTCAATGGAGCTCCAACAACAGCTACGTGTCGTAATGTCAAGCCAGTAGTTACAGGACATGCTCCTGCTTGCACTGCAGCTTAGAACTCTCTTAGGTTTACACAACAGTTAAAATACTTTACTTCCACACATTTTCTTTTATGTTCCTTTTCTCTTTCATGTTTCTTTCTACTCTCTGTAAGTACACAAGTCATCCCCATAAGGAGAGATGTAGCGATGTTTTAGTCTCTAGTGAATGAACATTAGGGCATGGTTCCTACATTTGTACTTTTAGGAGAATTTTAGATATTCAAGCCTTGTTCAACAAACAAGACCAAATAGAAATAGAAATGTATTTTCTTTAATTTTTACCGTGAGATGTGTTTCACATATTTGAGACCACCTTTGGGATTATATGGAAAAAAAACAGATTACTTGTCCTGTTCTTAACGACATTGAAGTTGGTAATAAAAGAAGTTGACCAATAATAAAATAATATATGGAGAAAAGCAAAAAAAATTAAGTATACTTAACTTGATACTCGATATAATTAAACTAGCTATTATTGATTTCAAATAACTCCATGATGTGAAGGCATTTTACCCATAAGATAGACTAGGCATTTTACCAAAATTATATAAGTAAAAAAATAGAGGACAAGCTTGGATATTGTCATGACTCCTCAGAGTTTCAACAGCAGATCCAGTGAAGTTTCTTTAGAAGCTTGCAAGGGTGCTAAATACAAGAATTATAAAGGGGCGTTCCTTAACATATATGCTTTCAGGTTTCAACCTATTTCAAAACAAATGTAACAAATTAAATACTCCTAAACTACAAGTTCCAAAATTGATCCGAGCAACACAACTTGTTCACCATTCGGCAGAGTATCATATCAATTTGACACAGGCTTGGGTTTATTCTTGTTGTAATTGTTGTATCGCTGAGAGATGCCAGAATCAGATAAGGTGTCCCATACCTACAGAGTATTATTAGTAACAACAGTCAATTTCACAAAGAACCACCAAGAACACAAAAGTCAAAAATGACACTTTTCACTCACTTCCAAATTTCCCTTCGAGCCTCCTATCGCCAACAAGAAGGGGTTATCCTCCGAGAAAGAAACACAGAATACGGCTCCCTAGAAAGCGCCATCAAAAGAGAAGTTGACAATCAGAGTTAATATAGCAAAGTAGTCAACGCATCAGGACAGAGATTACTTTCCCACTGGACGTATCTGAAGGAACAAATGAAGGATTAATGAAACTCACAGCTTTGGGATTTCTAGATGCTACACAAGATGGCTGGTTGTTCGTTAAATCCCAAAGCTTTACCTGTAACAAATAATAGCAGTCAAATGAGATGAATTCCAATTCTGCATTGTACATTATACAGGACGCAACAAACAGACTTCACAATTACCGTTTTGTCCAAGGATCCAGTAGCAAGAAGCTGCATGAACATGAAGACAAAAGCGTATGGTTAAACTTAGTGCAAATAATAAGTTGTCATTCTCACCAAAATGCTGAATATACATACATTAGGTGCTGACAGATTATAGGATACTGAAGAAACTGCTTTGTCATGAGCATGTAGTGTAAAGGTTGAACTTGAGTCAGATGTGGAATCAGACTCAGCAGTGCGAACATCGAAACACTTGACAGTTCCATCTTCAAGACTCACCTAACAGGACAATTGATCACAACTAGTGAAACTAAAACTTGTGCTCACAGCTAAAAGTTCATCCGACTAAATAAGATATCAAAATTAATCATAACACACCACAAACGAGTGCTCATTGTGTGGATCCCATGCCAAGCTCTCAACATCAGCTGCAACTGACCACTTATAACCAGGATGTGATGGCATCCTTCCATCCTTCTGCAAATTGTAATAGCATAAAATTAAAAACAAAAAAAAAAAATTATATAACTGTATGTTTTATTATTAAAAAAGACAACCAAAATTTCAAATATTTTCATTTAAAAAAAGTCTCTTTTAGAATATGAATGATGAATCTACAACCAAAGACTAGAGCATGAAAAGTATTCAATGACTGAAAAAAATACAGAAAAACAATAACTAAGAGAACACTTGATCATTACCAAGACCACAGTATGATCAAATGAACCGCTAAGAAGAACTCGTGGTGCATGATGATTCCATGCAACAGCTTGAACCTGTCAGGATAGGTGAACAGCAGATAAATTTCAAAAGTGACTAAAATGAACTCACTCAAAAAATCTAAATTATGTTGGTAGAAAATAATTACAATATTGCATTTAATGATTTTAGTTAAAGAAAAACGTGGGAAATTTTCCTACCATTGTGTAAATAATATTTCTGAAAATGTAAACTATTTTTATGATTTGAGAATTTGCACATTATTTAGTACTCCTGAAAAAGCTTATGGACATGAAGGGGAAAGGTAAGTCCTTTATTGTATATGAAATGGCCTTATATTTAAAATTAATAACACTTTATACTTGCCTTGTCTGTGTGATGCTCCATTGTAAATTCACACTTCCCAGCAACCACATCCCAAATCTTCACTTGCTTGTCAGCACTGGCACTAGCAAGTATATTCCTGTATATTTTAGGGATGAATGTCATGAGAGGTGCAAAGGAAGATTTCAATATTAAGTAATAAATAAAACCTTTATGTTCTACAAGGCACTCAGCACTCAATAGATGAAACAAAACCAGAATCCAGTTTTAAATTCAACAAACCTATACTCTTTGTTCCAAGCAAGACCGAGAACAGAATCAGTGTGACTGCCATCTTTGTATTTGATCGATTTCTATGAGATAAGAAATTGTAGACTCAGTAAAAGTTCTTGAAATTGGATTTTAAATTTAATGAAACAAAATGGCCAACTTATATTGTTTAAATCAAATGTTTCAAGAAAGAAGACTTCCTATCAGAGTCAAGGAACACTCTTCTGTTAGTCTATCTAGAATTAGAAAGTAAAATACTTTGGTTAGAAGACATATGAGTATGATTTCTACAATAAGAATGTCTAATCAAATTGCACAAGTAGATGATAGAAGTTCACTAAAGCAGTTACAATTCTCATATGCACAACATGTCTCTATTCCAGTTCTATCTAATAGCATACACAATCCAAAATATAAAGTTTCAAAGTTCAAAAGTCACTACGTAAAAAGTCAACAGAATTAGGTGAATAATTAAGTTTTATGTAAAAAGGATAAAGGCAGATTAGAAGGCTCAAGATAAAGCACCACATTTTTTGGATAAAGTAGGCTATGAGGCTGCTCAACTGTGTGATGCATTCAACAAATTGTCTCGTAAAATAATTGGTCTTAGACTTGGAAATATCAAGTGTTATAGGCAACTTATGCTTAAGTTTTCACACATCATGATCCTTGCAAACAGCACAAAACATGTAACTTCAATGAATAAATCATAATGAAGAGTGATCAATATCATTTTAGAATGAAAGACGTAGCTGCATTATTTTAAGGGTATCCAAATTAAAAGGAAATAAATAACGAACCTTCTTTCCCTTTTTCTTTTTCAGAGCATACTCAGCATAGCCACCCAAAACTACACGTGGCTGCACTTCATCAAGCTGAGAACAACAGAAAATTACAAAGTACCTCACAAAATAAGCTTCTATATTTTTAAATGAAGTTCCCAATAAGCAGTTAAATTTTATATACTCGATCCACTTACAACATCAAGGTCCCAAATTTCTATGGAAGGTTCCATTGAACCAACAGCTATGAAGTTCCCTGCAGCCATAATGAAATTATACTAAGATAATACGAAAAAGCAAAGGAATCAATTGGAATTTTGGAGTCGTTTATTAGATCAGAAGGTGAAGATAGTTTTACAAGTTTCTCTATGGATTTTCATATTTCAACAACCCCTTCAATCATGAAGAGCGGGGGGGGGGGGGAGAAAAGCCTAATTGCACAAAACAACAGATTTAATAAAAAATAAAAGATACATGCAAGATGCATCAACCAAGGAAGCCATAGTTTCCACCTTTTTCTCCTCCTTTGAGAGGACAATCGAGCCAGGCCGTGCACAATGGAAGTGCAGGAATTATGATATCATGGTGAACATACTTGTTCATCTCCCTCGTACCCGCATCCTCAAGTATCCAAACCTTGTGTTGCAGAAAGAAACAAATTACGTAAGTCTACCTTGGAGAAGAAGTGTCAAAGCCAAATAAATTACTTGGTAAACCAACTATTCAATTACCTCAAGAACACTGACATCATCCTTATTACACGCAGAAACAATGACTGAATCAGTTGGATTAATGATCATGTCCTCTTCATCAGAATCTTCATCCTTAACAATGAGAAACAAAATGATGCAAATCAAATCAAAAGAGGAAGGCAAGAAGGGAGGGAACAGTAGAATGCAAATGAAGCATTGAAACTTACATCATTATCATTGATATAAGGATCCACTTCGTTACTTCCATAGTAAAGATCATCCTTCCTAAACAACTTCACTCCTGAGGTCAAAAGAAGATATAAAGTATCCATAAAATATGAATCAAAAGAAACACACACACAACACATGGATGATATCAAAATTAAGCCATGGTTTTACAAAAATAGTAGTTCTGTACATTAGATTCAGTGAAAACGGTTATCTAACAAACTATTATGTCATGAGTTATCGAAGATTACCGTCGTCGTCCTCATCGTCGTAATTATCCATGTCGAGGTCCTTCATTCCAAGGATAATATCGTCACATTTATCAGCCTTGCCGATAGCATCAGCAACGGTTAGCGCTTGCGCAATTTCGTCGCTGCGTTTGTTAGCATCGTCGGTATCATCCATATGCTCATCATCTACTTCTTCATTCTCACTGTCTCCTCCACTATACAAGAAAATAACAATAAGAGAGATATACATATAGAAAAAACAAAATAAAGGAAACGATGATAAGAAAGCACCTCGTGGCGGCGACGATCAAGTCTGGAATTTCATCCTTGGAAGGAAGTTCAGCTAGGGTGGGTTCCGACTTCGAAGCCCCTTTCGGTATCCACGAAATCGCTGAAATCATCCTGATTCTGAGAAGAGAGAGTGATGCAGAAGCACAGTGCAAGCTTCTAAGCGGTGGCAGCAGTTACAGCTAGAAGAAGAATAAGAGAGAGAGAGGCAGAACCCTTTCTTGGCGGCGGAGGTTCATGGGCCTTAAAAGAACACAACCTAACCCTTCTTTAAAAAGCGTTATCAATAAATGGGCCCACTAAAAGCCCAAATATTTGGAAGCCCAAATTCGGCCCACGAAAAATTTCTTTCCTCTTTCATTCCCCCGCTCCTTGCTCCTAAACTAAACCCCTTTGTCCTGTTCAATGTTCAGCTGATTCTCAGTCATCAGCTGCGTCGTCGTCCTGTTACTGTGAGTTTCTGTCTTCTACATACTCATTTCGCTTCTGTTACTTGTGTTCGCTATGCTTCTTCATTTTTGTTTTTTGTTGGTCTTCTTATTTAGTCATTGTGCAACTTCGCTGCCAGTTTTTTTTTTTCTCAAATTGATCTATTCAGCTTTATGTGATTTTAATTTGGATTTTCTTTTCAACTTTTCCTTCTATTTTGTACTACTGGTTTTTTTTTTTTTAATGTTTGGTGCATTTCTGGCTTCTCTATTGGTAAAGTGGATTTGGGTTACTGTTAAATCAAATAATCATTGCTTTTCGTATTCGTAGACTACAGTTCATTGAATAATTAGTCGTTCGTGAAATTCATTACCAAAAATAAAAATAGATACATGTGTTGTGCGGGCTGCTTTATCTTTTTGTTTTTTTGGAGTATCAATTATGCCATTTTTCAATTATTTTCATTCTCAAGTATCAATGTATCATGCGTGGATAATTCCTATTTCTGTCACTAGCTTCATGCGTAAGATGTATGCAAGATGAACTGGATCTTGTATGTCTTGCAGGCATCTGTGCTTGATTTTTACTTTTTCTGCTCTAGAGATTGCTATTTGGGTACTTTCATGTGGAGGCCCAATCTGATTCTGTTTTTTATGTATCAGGGAATTGTGTTGAAATTTTAATTTTTGAAAGACAACATGTCAATTTGAACTGCCCGTGTGATGGAATGTGCTGTAAGAGGCTTCTTTGATTCACGCACTGTGCATGATTGCAAGAAGTGATTGCAAGAAGAGAAAGGTTTCTGAAGGTTCTATTACTCCATTGAATGAGACCATGGGAGAACTTGAAGCTTCCTTACCAATCTTGCACTCACCCGGTTACTATACCAAACCATCTTTGGATGACTTAGTTGCCCTGGAACTCCTTGATCCTGGTTATTGCAGCCGTGTTCCTGATTTCACTGTTGGAAGAATTGGTTATGGATATGTTAGGTTTCTTAAGAAAACTGATGTCAGAGGGTTAGACCTAGATGAAATTGTGAAGTTTCATAGGCATGAGATAGTTGTGTATGGTGACGAAAATGATAAGCCTGCAGTTGGTCAGGGCCTTAACAAGGAAGCTGAAGTAAGTTTGGTGCTAGATACTAGAATATTGAAGTCTAAGGACTGGCGAGAAGATGTTCTAGTGAAAAAATTAAAACTAAGTACTGAGAGACAAGGAGCAAGATTTGTTTCCTTCAATCTTGCAACTGGTGAATGGAAATTCTTAGTTGAACACTTCAGTAGATTTGGGTTTGGTGAAGATGATGAAGAAGACATTGTAATGGATGATGCTGAGATATATGATGTTGATAAAGAACCTCCAACAAGTACAAATGAGATTGAGCTTTCTCACTCTCTTCCAGCTCATCTTAGGCTTGACCCAGTTAAAATGAGAGAAATGAGACTATTGATGTTTCCTGGTGAAGAAGATGCAGAGGACTTGAGTCACAAAGC
The DNA here is from genome assembly GCA_013621005.1 of Aeschynomene evenia. Taxonomy (NCBI): domain Eukaryota; kingdom Viridiplantae; phylum Streptophyta; class Magnoliopsida; order Fabales; family Fabaceae; genus Aeschynomene; species Aeschynomene evenia. Next base: position 362,473 of record CM024269.1, on the reverse strand, counting down.
ATCTGTTAGTAAGGAGTATGCAAGGCCTTTGCAGAATTCTGCTCAGGCAATGACCCATAGATCCAGCCCACCAGTTGCACGGAAAACTCCAGTTCCATTACTTGAATATAAACACGGTAGTTATGATACAAATTCTCCTGGATCTATTTTGATGGTTCAGCAGCATAAGGGAATGCCTCCCAAGACAATTAAAGCAGAAGGTTTTAAGCTAGACCTCAAGCATGAAACTCCAGTATCTGTAAACTATGCTCGCAACATTGTTGATGCTGGTCTATTTATGGGTAAATCATTTCGAGTTGGGTGGGGGCCAAATGGCATTCTTGTACATTGTGGTGCACCTGTAGGAAGTGGCAGTGATCACAAGATATTATCATCTGTTGTCAATTTGGAGAAAGTTGCTTTCGACAATGTGGTTAGAGATGAAGATAAGAAAGTGAGAGGGGAACTTGTTGAATCTGCTTTGGTGTCTCCTTTAAATTTTCACAAAGGGATAAACCATTTGACGGAAGAAGTTGAAATTGGCCATTGCAAGCTGACACTTCAAAAGCTTGTAACTAATCGTACAAACCTGTCAGAGATTTCTCATGGATACTGTGATATTATTGAGAGGCAATTGACTGTTCCAGGGTTATCTTCTTCCACTCGTTTGGGTTTGACACACCAAGTAATGACCTGGGAATTAATTAGAGTTCTTTTCTCTGATAGAGAACAAAAAAGTCAAGTAGAGCCTCTGGGTGCTGACAATGAGGAAGATATGATGCAGGATATGAAGGAAGTATCTCAAGATGTTGACCAAGAAGCACTCCCTCTTGTTAGGAGGGCAGAGTTCAGTTATTGGTTGCGAGAGAGTGTTTCCTATCATGTTCAAAATCAAATAAGCTCTCTAGATGACTCTGATTATCTACAACATATTTTTGTATTCCTCACTGGGCGGCAACTGGATGAAGCAGTGCAACTGGCTGTTTCCAAAGGAGATGTAAGGCTGGCTTGTTTGTTAAGTCAGGCTGGTGGTTCTACTGTCAATCGATCTGATATTTCAAGGCAACTTGATCTTTGGAGAAATAAAGGGCTGGATTTTAGTTTCATTGAAAATGACAGATTGAGACTCTATGAATTGCTTGCAGGAAATATTCATGATGCATTGCATGATGTCAAAATTGACTGGAGGAGGTTCTTAGGTTTGTTAATGTGGTACAAACTACCACCTGACACTTCATTACCCATTGCTTTCCGGACTTACAAACATTTTCTTGATAAGGAAAGGGCTCCATATCCTGTTCCACTTTTTATTGATGAAGGGCCATCAGAAGAGGCTATCACCTCGAACACAGATAAACACTTTGACATCTCATTTTATCTGATGCTTCTTCATGCTAGTGAAGAGAAAGAATTCAACTTTCTAAAGGCTATGTTTAGTGCCTTCTCTTCAACGCCTGATCCACTTGATTATCATATGATATGGCATCAACGTGCAGTCTTGGAGGCAGTGGGTGTTATCAATTCTAATGATCTTCATGTTCTAGACATGGGGTTTGTGTCTCAGCTTTTGTGCTTAGGGAAATGTCATTGGGCCATATATGTGGTCCTTCATCTGCCCCTTCGTGAGGATTACCCCTTTCTCCATGTAAATTTGATTCGGGAGATATTGTTCCAATACTGCGAAATTTGGAGTTCAGATGAATCTCAACATCAGTTCATTGAGGATTTAGGCATTCCCACAGAATGGATGCACGAGGCTTTGGTATGCATGATATATATTTAATTTTAATAAACAGATATCTATGATATGCATAATTTGTTGTATAGTACCTTTCAACTCTGTTTTTCTTTTAGAAGTATATTCTGGTATATATTGTTTTAACTTATTCTGAGTTTTAAAACTTATCAGATTTGACACAAGAACACAAGTGTACACATGTGACACCCACATACACACTTATGAGGCTCATCGGGGAACTCATTACTACTAATTTCTGAGTGAAACTGCATTCATTTGTTGCTTTTCAGCATTGAAGAAGTTATTGTTTGACTTTTGTTGTTGTGATGCAGGCAATTTATTATAATTATAATGGCAATCTGCCAAAAGCCCTTGAGCACTTTCTTCTATGTGCAAATTGGCAGAAAGCCCACACCATTTTTGTAACTTCGGTTGCTCATAAACTATTCTTGCAAGGTAAGTCTTGAGTATGTCTATTGCTTGATAAAAGATAGCAATAAATGTTTGTGAAAAAAGACCCATGCTTTACTAGATTGTATTATTATTACCTCATATCATTTTCTGGGTGCTATTGTTTTTACCATTGTGTTTTTCCCATTTTTATAGTTGTACATGAGCTAGATTTCTATTAAGAACAGAGAGTATTTGAACTGCTCGCCAATAGGCATCACCCATGAGCTGATTGTTACTTAATCAATCTTTCTTAAATTTTTAAAAACAACAATACTCTAACTCGTGTTGTATAGCTTTTCATACTAACTGAATACTATGCAGAAGAAAATCTCTCCAGAAACTACATGAGATTATAACATGTGACCATTGTTTAACCCTTTCCTCTTTTGCCATATAATTATCTTTACTTTGCTGAAAATTGTTTTATAGTTATTACTATGTATTTCTTTTCAATGGCAGAATAATTACATCCTTTTTCTCCTAAATTCCAGATAATTGCATAATAAGTAACTTCTCTAATCTCTTGTGCAGCCAAACACACTGAGATATGGAGGATAGCAACTTCCATGGAGGAACATAAATCTGAAATTGAGAACTGGGACTTGGGAGGTGGAATTTATATTTCGTTTTATTTGAAGAAAAACTCACTTCAGGGAGATACGAATGCCATGACTGAATCGGTATGAGAACTTCTGAAAGAAGACCATCCCTCTTATCATCTGTTATACAAACAATGACTGCCCCTGTAATTATATGTGCAGTATTTAGCTTAAAATCACTTAATTTTTCAGGATTCTCTTCAAAGTAAAAATGCTGATTGTCAGGAATTTGTCAGTCAACTAAATGAATCCTTGGCTGTTTGGGGCTCCAAATTACCTGTTGATGCAAGGTATATATATCTTCCTCTGCCCTGCCACAAAAAATATTTGCAGTAACTGCTTGTTGACCAGTTTATAGGTTGATTATAGCTCGTATGCTGCTCTTGTAAACTGGTTAAAATACATGCATAAAGTCTTTTTCTTATTTCTTTGGACACTGCGAAGAGGCCACATGAAAATGGTTATGGAATCTAATAATATATTTTACAGTTTAACCATTTCTTTTGAAACAGTGGATATATTTGGGTTTGCATTGTAGTTACAACTTTGTAACCACAACTTTTAGTTCGGTTAGCTCAGCACATGTTTGATGTATCTTTTGGACCTATGTAATGTGATGAATCATCCATTTGCAGATGTGTCAAATTTTTAACTGTTTGTTATATTGATTCTTCCTGTTACTAATGTTGCAGATTGGTGTATTCAAAAATGTCTAGCGAGATATGTCAATTGCTGCTATCTGCTGTAGGTGAGGGTTCTAGCCGTGATGAGCTGTTTAACCGCTTCGACACCGCCTTTAGCGCTCCCGTTCCAGAAGACGTTCGCGCCGGTCACCTGCAGGATGCAGTTTATCTGTTTACAAGCTTTCTCTCGGAGATTGCAATGTGATTCCATAATTTTGCCCATTATGATCATACTTTATAGTCAACTGATAAAAGCACTTGATATGTATTTCTGGCTGGGGAAGATTTTGTTTTTGCATTTGATCCATGAAGATTTGTGCGCATTTTGTATCAGTCTTGCAGAACAAGTATGAAACGTCGTTGTTGAATTTACGGTGCTAATACATACTAGAAAACTGAATGTCAACGACTATCGTAATGGCCATGAAAATAAAAATTGGATTCAACAAGAACATGGCACTAATTTCCCTTGTCCCATAGGTCAACCAAACAAAAGTTCGTGCTTGATTTGGCTAATATTTTCATAGTCATCATCATTTGTATGTGACCAACAATAATAAATGGTAAGTTGCTTAAAACAAATGATCAAATCTCAAGAATCAACGCATAGTTTCTCTTAGAAAAAAATACAAAGGGGTCACATTAAATGGAGGACCAACCAGTATAAAATATAGAATTGTACTCCAAAATCCTAATTACTTTAATATTCTTAATTACTTGATCTTTTACCAAATATGCTCATAATTAACTAGATAATTGATTGATTAATTTAGCATCCCATTTGTGCGTAGTATCAAACTTTGAGAGTCAAGTTTTCTGAATTGATACTTTCTTCATTATCAGAAAACCCATACCTTTCACAGCACAAAAGATAGTACATGTACGCTACCAAGACCGTTTCAGGTGTACTCCCGCACTTTGTCATTCAATAGAACTACCTACGTGTACATCAATATATAGATCCATCAATTATATTATGTTATTTTAAGCCCACCATTTTAAATAAAAACCAAAAAACTTACGCATATTAATTTCTCCTTTGCCATTTTAGGGGGAGAAAACATTCAAGTGCTATTTTAACATCTCAAAATAAATTTAATGCTGTCATATTAATTTTATCTTTAATATAAATATTATATTATTATGAAAATTTGTTTGAAAAAATATGAAGGATAATTCAATTGTTTTAGAATTTTACATTGTTATCTGTTCATGTATTATCACATGAACATGATAGTTAATTCAACCACACATTACTTAAAAAATCATATACATAAAGAATTGGTTTTTTTACGTAAACGGGTATTTTAAAATAGTTAAATATGTATATAGGTAGTTCCAGAATTAGTTACGTAAATAGGTAGTGCATTTTTTTGAATAAAAGTCGATTCAAATCGACTTTACTCTGCAAAAATGCAAAATTTTTTGCACTAAAGTCGATTCAAATCGACTTTAGTGCAAATTTTTTTGCCAATTTTTAAGCAAAGTCGATTCAAATCGACTTTAGAAGGAAAAAACTATAAAAAAGTGGTCCCGGGTGATCATTTTACACAATTCATCATTTTTCTAAATTTCACTCTCTCTCACTAAAATTCTCTCTCACTTTCTCTCTAAAATTCACTCTCTTTCTCTCTCATTTTTTTATTATGGAGACTGAACATATATGCCGGATGGGGACGCGGTCGGGGACGGCGAGGGGGACGGCGAGGGGGACGGCGGTCGGGGACGGCGGCGCGGTGCACAGGAGGAGGCAGAGGTCGACCCACCGAACGAGGCTGACACCGAGCCACAGACTGACGCATAGACTGAGCCTCAGACTGAGGGAGACACCGACGCAGAGCCACAGCTCCAGCCACCTACTGAGCCGCAGCAGCAGCAGGAGGTTACAGGCCCATGGGACCATGTTGTGTCTCAGTTCCATACGCCACCTTTTTATTCCTCCTGGGGCTCATGGGGACAGTACTATGTTCCGCAGGAGGTTACACCGCCGCAGCATGTTACACCGCCGCAGGAGGTTACAGCGCCGCAGCCACAGTACTATGTTCCGCAGCCACAGTACTATGTTTCGCAGCCACAGTACTATGTTCCGCAGCCTCTGGTTCTAGACCCATCGGTCATTTGTTCAGATCAGAGCCCGCAGGCACAGTTCAGGACGGGCCTAGCTGACCAGCAGCCCATTAGCACACCTGGGTTGATGGCGATGCTGGACCTGGATGACTTCTCATCGCCCTCGTGGACCCCTAGATCACAAGCTTTGCTGCAGGATATTATGTTCGGTCGCGGATCAGGCGAAGGTTCGTCGTCACAGGTGCAGCGCGAGGTCACACCACAGCCTCCAGTTCGCACAGTTGATGATGTCAGTTCACCGGACGATCAGGGGGACTCATCTGATGATCCAGTTAACCCTCCCGATACTGATTCAGAGTCAGATGCAAGGGCGCAGCAGGATAGGGAGTAGAGGCAGAGGCGGCGGCCGAGATGCGGCACAGGAGGGTGCATTGGGGGGACGGAGCCACGACGAGGGAGGGGCAGAGGTCGTGGACGCGGAGGTCGTCTTGGTAGATAGACTTAGATTTTGGTTTTGTATAATATAGACATAGATTTTGGTTTTGTATAATATAGACTGAGATTTTGGTTTTGTATAAATACTTTTACATTATATTATTGATTATTTAGTTGAATGTGAACTCTTATCTCCGTACTTGTTATTATTGCGTTAATTGATAAAGCTGCATATGAAAATGACTAAATAAAAAACACATCAAATTAAAATATCATAAATAAAAAAACACTTAATGTTACACTTAACAGAACACTTAAAAACATAAACATATTTTAAAAACAGTGATTACGAGTTTAAGTCATCAGGGATCAGCTAGATTGGGAATCGGGTGTTCTATGTCTGCGTAATTTAGTTCTTCGTCACGTTCATTGTAAATAGTTACCCCAAACCTTTTATGGCCGTCATAAATCAACCAAATCTCAAAATCATACTCTATCAAGTACTGGTACATAAAGTCTCTCCACCCGTCGGTAAACCATATTTCGTCACCCCTTCTCTCACACTTAAGATCCCAGGTTTTTCCATTTGGTGTTTCCAACTGCACTTTACGCGGCAATCTTCGCCCATGAATATTAACAAATATTGTTGGCAATTTCTGCAACAACGAGTGTGAGCGAATGACAAGGTTTCTTGTACAACTTATTATACAAAAATAAAGTTAAAGGTTAAATTGTAAATAATACGTACCACGTCATTCTTGTTACCATCCTTGATCTTAATGCATGTTTCATGCGTGTCAGGCCCACCGAATGCCAACCCAAGATTCATATTTGGATCCATATTTGTTTTTGTTATCTGATTTATGCTACGAACCTTAAGATTGCATTCCTTTATGTAGCGAAAATTTTCAAAGTCGATTCAAATCGACTAATGAACATAAACAGTAGACCAACTAGTTATCATAGTCGATTCAAATCGACTATACAAAGAGAAAAATTATTATCAAATTCGATTCAAATCGACTTTCAATTTAGTACACAATTCTGACACGAATTGACTACTCACCAATTTAGCAGTAATAAATGATCTTTGCAGGCCGACAATGACATTTCAAAATTACTACACCGGTAAAGACATTTCAAAATTACTACAGCCGACAATGAAATCAAATGAGTACACAAGCACATAAAACCAAATCATCAGTAACAAGTAGCAGTAATAAATACACGGGGTAAGGCCGGAAACATTAAGATATTCAAATTTACTACATTCAACAATAATATGGACTAAATACACAAGTAGATAAAACCAAATGATCAGTTACAACAACCATAGCATTCAAATACAACAAAAAACATAAAACAAGACTAATACAAGAAACAAAAATGGAAAACTACAACTCATCATGCAGCGTTGTTGGAGGAGGACGATGAAGCTAAGGCGGGACACTTACACCTACTATGTCCTGGCTGACGACAGAGCCCACACCTTTTAGGCTGAGAACCTTCCACCTCATCCATCTCATTACGAATCCAGCTCGAAACTGGGCGACCCTCAGCTTTCCTCATATCTGCAGGATTGGGCCGCAGCACCGGACCATTATATGCAGGCCACAAATCTTCATTCCGAATAGAAGCAAACTCAGTTCGGTAGACATTGAAAACAGATTCCATTCGGTAGACTTCATGGACAAAGGATCTCCAATCTAAATGAGCATCAACGCACGCCGCAAATGCGTGACGATAGGGGTAGTGGAGCTTCTGAAATGCTCCGCAATCACAGACACGCTCGGACAGAAACACCCTGAAGGTCCTCTGTGTTGTGTTGTCCACCTCTCCTTTCTCTAAAATCATATACTCGATGGAATCTCGAGTCGCGCGTGTGGCATGCATATCATGCAACACTCTCCGATGCTTCTCCATTTCGCCCAGCAGGAACTCCGAGAACCTTTGACCCGCACCAAGTTGGGCCTGCGCTGCAGTTCCCTTATTCACAAATAGCGTCATAAGACGGAGGTAGGTTGACCTCACAATAGCTGTAATTGGAAGACTTCGGGTGCCCTTCATTACCGAGTTAACACACTCAGAAAGGTTGGTGGTCATGTGCCCGAATCTACGCCCTTCATCAGCATACTGTGTCCATCTTTCACGGGGTATCCTATCCACCCATGCAGTAAACCGAGGGTCCAGCGCTGCCAACTAGGAATGCCAATACAAGAATTCATTATGTGTCTTTGCATACCCAGCATTCTTCACGAATCGCTTACCCTTTTTGCTCTTGAAATGGACCATGAAGTTTGAAGCAATGTGTCTGATGCAGTATGCATGATGTGCTGTTGGCGGAGCCCAACCACTTCTTGCGGATTCAAGCACGGTTGTAATTGCCTTTTGCCTGTCAGAAATTACAAGAATGCCCTCTTGTGGAGTGACATGCTGACGGAGATTAGTAAGGAAGAAGTTCCATGATTCCTTGTTCTCAGCCTCAACAATAGCAAAGGCAAGGGGCAATATGTTAGAGTTGTCATCCTGTGCAATGGCCATAAGAAGGGTACCTCTGTACTTCCCATACAGGTGAGTGCCATCAATAGTAATGAAACGCTTACAATAAGGAAAAGCGGCAATGCATGGTGGAAATGCCCAGAAAACACGGAGAAACATACGTAAATTTGGATCATTCAAACTTGGAAATGCCTTAGTTTGAAACTGGACAATGGTACCTGGCATAAAGGTTTTCAAGCCGAGCAACCATCTTGGCAGTTCTCCGTAGGATGCTTCCCAATCGCCATAAATTTGTGCAATTGCCTTCTGCTTGGCCATCCACACCTTTCTATATGTCGTTCTACAGGCCATCTTTTCCTCAACTGCAGCTTGCAACACCTTAACAGAAACTGTGGGATCCCTCTGTACCACGTCACAGATGTTTGAGCAGATGACGTGGTAATCCATCTGTGGATGCTGTTGTGGGACATTGGCAAAGACACAAGTGTGTGGCTCCTCCAATTTCTTGACCTCACACATCCCCGTCTTCTTCCGCAGAATGACTCTGACATTCCACATGCATCCGCTCCCATATTGCACACACCTGCAATGCAACCTCGAGGCATTTGACTCGTACACCTTGTACGGTATCTGTCTCTGAATGTTGTAGATCTTAACAGTATATTGTGTGGCTTCTTTTGTACGGAATAGTTGCCCCATACATAAACCTTGCTCAGCGTTTACCGCCGCAACATCCAAGTCAATATCGCCTCTGAGTGAGTCGAAATTGAATGATGAGCAGTGCTCCGCAACCACCTGAGATTGTGTTTGGGACACTGTTGGCCCTGTGAGCGGGATTTCTTCAACATCTTCCTCTGATCCGCACGGTGTCGCGTCAGCTGCCTCTTCTATTGGGACATCTGAATCTGCATCTGCATCAGCATCATCAAAGAAAGTTTGAGTGAAGTCAAACCCAGCAGGCGAACCAACTGTCTGCAACGGTTCTGCACTCTGCACCATAGGCTGACCAACTTCCCTTGCCAGATCCGCAAAGCTGAGAGAATGTGTGTCATCATCTTCCCTCATTGTACTTGTTCCAGCACCACTAGCACTCTCGCCTGCATACGATGATCGCGGAAAATATGTAGGATCAGGCCCTCCAGATCTGAAGTTGCGTTCCTCAAGTTCAACGTACAACTCAAAAAGTCGAACTTCAGGAAACTTCATCTGATAACTCAGCATGATATTCACATCTCGATCACTACGAATGCGATATTTAGTGTATAAAGGCCCGTTGGGACCCATACTGATCGGCATTCTATAAACCATTTTCTTAATCTGCTTCCCCGCCTCATCAAGCGTTTCAAGAATTAAACTTTGCAGTTGAAGCAGATTAATGCCGTCTTGCACTATAACACAAGGGGGATCATCTGCAGCGAACATGATCCCATTTGCTGTTGTTATTATATCACAATTGTGATGCACAAAAATATAATAACAATCAGCCATTTTTTTAGTAAGAAATATAGTAGAAGAAAGAAGTATAGAATGAGTATTGAGTAGAAGAGAGAAATTAGAATGAGTATTGGATGTATGAAAAATGAATTGGGCGTCCATATTTATAGATGTAAAGAACATAAGTCGATTCAAATCGGCTTTACTCTGCAAAAATGCAAATTTTTTTGAGTTAAAGTCGATTTGATACAAATAAATACACTACCTATTTACATAACTAATTCTGGAACTACCTATATACATATTTAACTATTTTAAAGTACCCGTTTACGTAAAAAAACCTAAAGAATTCTGCTCAGAAAACAGATTAATGGATCAATTTAGAATAATTATTTTCTCTAGGAGTACTTAAATTTGATTACTCTTTCAAGGCATAATCAAAGTGTCGTTCTTGTAGTTAGGGTCGGATGTGTCCAAAATATACAATTTAAATATTACTCCCTCCGTCCACAAATAATTGTCTTTCTAGAAAATTCATTTGTCCAATATTATTTGTCACTTTAGAATTTTAAGAAAGCATTTATTATGTTTTTTCCAATTTTATCCTCACATGTATTCTCTCTCATATCTTTTATAATAATTATTACACAAAAAACTAAAAGGACAATTTAGTCATTATATATCATTTTTATATATAAAGTTGTGTGCTTTAATTACATTCTTAATAACCGTGAAAAGTCTAAAACGTCATTTAATGATAGATAGAAGGAGTATCTGTTTAATAATCGTTCACTTATTTTATTTTTTCTTTATTTCTCTCTTAGGTGTTTGTGTGCAATACGTTATACATAAAATATCAATATAATTTCTGAATATATTATAGGAATTATTGATCTTATCTCGATACAATGAAAGATGCGGTCAATAAAACATTTGTTTTATTTCTGGGGCACTTTTCCAACCAAATCTTACACCTAATACATGCTACGAGGTGTGAGAAAAATTAAATTAAAAACAAAAAGAAAGGAACTTTTGGAAAAGGTAGACTATTTATGAAGAGGAAACAAGAGAGGTAAAAGAGGGATGGGAGTCCAATATAATTGGAATGGACAATAGTGGAAACTTTGAGGAATGAAATGATAGGTAGTTGTGGATTCAAATATCGTCATCATAGAGATCCTCAAGTTGGGGCTTGGTAGGTCCACTGATCAAACGGTGCTGAGTGATCTGAGAGATCTTGTGGTGGTCCTCCTGAGTCAACGACCAGTCAAAGATCTGAAGGTTCTGGTTCATCCTGCCCTTATCATAGCTCTTGGGGACAGCGGTGACACCTTGCTCGTAGAGCCACCTGAGTGAGACCTGCGCTATGGACTTGCCATGTGCATCCGCAATGCTCTTGAGGGCCTCATTCTCCATCACCTCATTGGGTCCCCTGCTCGCTCCCTTCCTCAGCGGCGAGAATGCCGTCAGCACTATTCCGTGCTCATTGCAGAACTCCCTCAGCTTCTTCTGCTGCCATGCGAGGTTCATCTCCACCTATATATCATGAAATTAAATATCAAGATTAATTAATTAATTGACTAATTAGTAAGTATTTATGTGTGTTAGCAATAAACAATGAAGAAATTAAATTAAACCTGGTTGACTGCAGGAAGGACAGTGGTAACAGAGAGGAGGTTTTGGAGCTTCTTGACAGAGAAGTTGCTGACTCCGATGGCTCTGGTGAGGCCAAGCTTCTGGCATTCGACCATGGAGTCCCACACGCCCTTCACGTCAAATGGCAGCAGATCCTGAACCTCAATTGGGAAGGAGAACTTCCCTGGCTGGGAGCTGAGGGGCCAGTGGATCAAGTACAGGTCCAAGTACTCGAGCTGAAGAGTCCTGCACAACACAATCAACAAATTAAAGAATAATCTTAATTATATGTCTAAAATAATAAAACTGATGAGCTGCTATGTTAATTAATTAGTTAATTACTTGAGGGATTTCTGGAGAGCAGGGAGCACAAGGTGAGGGTGGTTTTCAGTGACCCAGAGCTTGGAGGTGACGAAGAGGTCCTGCCTGGTGACAAGGCCGAGGTCGACGGCTTCCTTGAGGGCCTCGCCGAGTGCTTGCTCGGAGCCATAAGCAGCAGCGGTGTCGAAGTGGCGGTAGCCCTGCCTGATGGCCTCGATGATGGCCTCCCTTGTGTCTTTCTTGCAGGTGAAGTCAGGGGCTGACCCCATCCCTATCACTGGCATCTTCACTTCTCCGGATGCACCATTGCTCAGCACCTTTGTTGGAACCTCAATTGTTGCAGCAGCAGCCATCGATCTTGATTATTATTGCTTGCTTGCTTGTTGCTCTGTGAGAGTGGTGTGTGTATGCTCAACACTTTGGGCTGTGTAGTGGTGTGCTTTGTTGATGGAATAAGGTGGCCTTTTATATACACAAACGGTGCATGATATATGCATTGTACTTACAAGTGTATGGTGATGTTTGAACAGTACTTCAAGTTTCAAACATCATGTTAGGTGGGTTTTGCTCAGCTCTACCCCCACTACTCACTTCATTTGGCTCCTTCTAATTATTAATTAATTAATGAGCATGGGTGACTGAGGTATAAAAATTCAGTTAAAAAAGTCGATTTTGCAATATATAATATAAATTGTACAACAAATATTATAAATTATGCATGTTATATATCACATGATGTGTATAATATATATCACATGTTGCAAACAAAGATGATGTTGTAACATGTGATATATATTGTGCACTGCATGTGATATACGTTGTACATTTTATATTATATATGTTGTGCACAATATATTGACTCTTTTGACTAAATTTTTGTTGAACCCAAGTATTTTCCTAATTAATTTTATCTTTCAATTGTGTTTAAGAATAATACTGTATGTACATCACATAATCAGTTACTTTATGTAGTAATTTAATTTTTTAATTTAAAATTACTAAATTTTTGAAATATTTAATTAATATATAATATGTAAAGTTGGATTGATAGTTATAAAATATTTAAAAATTATTGTATTTGATAATTTATTTTATGATGTAAAATAATTTTTCTGCCGAGATAATTGTGAAAAAGTAATGGAGAGATAAATAATTAAAGGAAAAATAAACGTGAATTTGATATGTTGTGTGAAAAAATTTTCAGTGTTTGATATTGTTGTAAAAAAGTAGTTGTACTTTTCACTCAGAGAGAGAGAGAGTAATAATGAGTAAGGTTGGTGAGTGGAAGTTGGTGAGTATGTGGTAGGCTGGTGGTCTCTTAGCTTGTATTGTGGAGGAGGAATTTTCTTTTAGTTATTTTAAAATGTGTTTGTGGGTAGTAGTATAGTACCTATTTGACTACTTATGCTTCCAAGTTTGCATGTATCACTTCTCAACCTTCAGCATCTTCTTAGAATGAAAAACAGAAATTGAGTTCTTACTGATAAAAGTATAAAACTCATTATGTATGTTATGTACATCTTAATATTATAATATTTGCTCATGTGCAGAAGCACCTCCGATTAAGTGGCAAGCTGAAAATTCAACGTCAAATTTGATGGCCAAATCGATGATATTCATATCTGTTATGTTGAATGCATTATATTTCATTTTTGTTACGTTGAATGGCCCACCATATATTTAACTGTGACGCATATCATCATAACACTTAAACAGACTTGTATATAGAATATCTAGTCTCTATTCATTGCTTAGATCTTGTACAGCTTCAGAATCTTTTGGCTCTATCTCTTCGGCTGCGAAATACTTTTTCAATTATAAAATTAATCATCATCAATTATAATATATAATAATTTAACTTTTCATATTAATAATTTAACTTTAATATTATATATTAATTTAATATTTTTAAAAATTAAATTAATAATTTAAATTATTATATGTAATAATTAATTTTATAATATACACGTATAATCATACTCATATAATATCCATACATAATATAAATATAAAAATATATAAGTAAATATTTGATTATATATATAGGATAAAAAATTTATTCTTTTAAGACAAAAAATTATACTCTGCAGATTACAAGTAAACATAAAATGAATATAAAACTAAATATAACATAAAGATTTTATAATCTTTATTATTTTTATATGTTTTTCTTATCTTATCCTATATATGATAACAAAGTCTTTGATCTGAGACTCGTTCTGTTTTACTAAATAATCTCAACTATCAACATTCATTTAAATAATGATAAGTATATTTTATTTCAATGTTTAAGTTGTCTGTATCTATTGCTTCTCTCACAAAAAAATATATTGAGAACTAATTAATTTAAATAAAAAAAATAAATTTCATTTCTTATTTATCTTTTATTTGATGGTGAAAAGTTATACACACCACTCTAACTAGTAATTTCCATCAATTTTATTATAATTAATGTCAAATAATAATATTATAATATCAAAATAATAATTTTTAATATTAAATTATTATAGATGTTCAGTACATCCATATAGAAAAGTTAGTATAGCATTATTATTGTTGTGGTAGCTAGCTCAGGTCTCTTGCTGCACGAGGTTGCGTTGCATAGTGCATAGTGGTGCTGTGCGCATCGATTTGTGTGAACCAATTGTTATGGAGACACGACAAAGTCATTGTGAATAAGGATTCTATTTTATTCGGTAATTTTCATCGAAAATATATTTATCGAATATTTAATATGTGTTATATATCATACATAGTATGTATTGTATTATACTTATTACACATATTACGTATAATGTATAGCATATTATATTCTATGGATATATTTTTTATGTACAACAAACAATGCCTATAATTTATTTCGATCACTCTTTTTTATTTTTTACCAACATTGACGCCGTCCATTTTGTCCTTCCCTCCCATGGTTGTAGACCAAAGATGGTTATTATCTTATCTTATCTTATCTTTGTATGATACTATATATATAATTTGCTCCACTTTAAATAAATTGATAAACAAATGCCAAACCACTTTAATCTACCGATTAATCTGCAAATCATAAAGTTTTCTGCCTTTGAGATATTCAAAATGTATTGTTTGGTGTTATTTATTTACTTAAAATGTATTTTTCAAAGATTAGTTTAAATACTTAATAAAATGATGGAATATTAGACGTATAATAAAAAGTTTGTAATACTTGTACAATATTCATCTATATTAATATACTATTGAGTTTTACTATAAACACATTCTTATATTTAAATTCTTAAGATCTAATGATAGAGAGATAAATATTATATAAGTGTTGAATAATTTTTTTTAAGCATTTCAACTATTTTGACTTAAAAAGTTTATGTTTATAAACTTGAATTAAATCTAGTTATAGATATTCAATGTGTTTACATTTAAGTGAGTACCATAAAAAAATTGTTATAGATTAAATATTAGAAATGAATTAAATGTGGTGTTAAAAATATTTACTCTTTTCGTGTTGCTTATCTGTATAATTTAGAAATGAAAATATTTTTACTTGTTTATTTTTTTTTTACCAATAATAATTGAGAAAATATAATAACAAAGAAGAATAAATAAGAGAGATAATTCAGTAAAAGATAATATAATAAAATAAATATTTTTATTAAAAAAAAAAGTGTAACTTTAAAATACTTTATTGTTGATTATGTAACAAGAGTGATGAGCACTCATTCTCATTTGAATGGTGTTGCTAAATTGACTGTTGACTGATTTCGACATATGGTAATTAATTATTTATTATTGTCAAAAAGTAAGCAGTAGTTTGTATCATAACGTAATGAATATTGAATATTTTATTATTGAAGTAGTAGGTAATAATAATGTATACGAATTAGCATTTAAATTACTTGAAATGGAAATATTCATGGAAAAAGAAGAAAAGAAAAGTCGTCCATCCTTAGCTTCCACAATTCTTTTAGATATCATGATAATGGTAGATTGTGAATAGTAGCGTGTGAGAATTATTATATTCACCAGATTTGATGAAGAATTCAGCATTCATCAGAGAAAAGTTGCCAAGACCACTTGTGAAAAATGCAAATGAAAAATGATGATATATATATATGATCCACTACGTTTTACCTAACAAGTGAAACTCAGTTATTTTCTTCAACTCTTAATTCACTCCCACAACCGCTCTATATTTTAAGGTTAATCATTATCCATAGCAATCATTTTATTGGAAACTATATATGTCAGTCATTGAAATGAGTATTTGCTGGAAATAAATAGTTGGACACATGTATGTGCCTTGCTCAGGAACTACATCAGCATATATAGTGAGTGGGTTGGTTGTTGGTTGTCACTCTCAATCATTTTAGAAATATAATACCTGGTCCTCCAAATAAAATAACATTACTTGTCACATATTTGTTGATTGCAGCTACTCATTATTGCAGATATAATATAAATTAATCAATTTAAAATAGTTTATAGTGTTAATTTGTAGACCATTTGATTTGATGGTAAAGAAAATATGTAAAATTAACTTGTCTTATTTTAATTTTGAAAAATGGTTAATAGTATTTTTTTTTCGAATTTATAACCTTAGATGATCAAACTGAGTGTTCTTTCTTCATTTTAATACAAGAAAATATAAACAGGTTAATTAGATCATAATTAAATACATCTCATCATTCTACACATTTTCATGTCACTCCTATTTTAACATTTAAATTTTAATTTTAATGTTTTTCTGTTCACTTTATATTCTAAGATTTAAACTTTAATTATTTCACTATTTACCTTAATTTTTTAATGTTCAGCTAGCATTAGTGTTAGAATAGTATGGAACCAGTGAAATTGATTTTTTTAAACAATACACTATTAATTATTTATAATATATATTTATTCATAAATACTTGGGCAATATTTTTTAGGCAAAACAACTAACTAAGTATATTTTAATATTTTTGGTCCAAATAGCATTATTAACCATGTATTTTATTAATGAGACGAGTGATTTAGATTCAATTTTCTATTATGGACTGTTTTGACTATTTTTTACTGTGGCTCTATGAATAGTCATATTTATCAGCACAAAAAGGGATTTCACACTGCCATATAGTAGTTAAGAGTGATAAGTAATATATCGGAAGCAAATTAAAGTACATATGGAGATCAATGATTGATGATATGGCTGGGAGTTCCTTTATTCATTCAAAGTAAGCATCATAATGCATCTATCACATGATAAGGTTTATGTGAAATGAAATTAAGTTCATCAAGATTGGAATAACTAATGAATCAGTCCTCCTCATCCCAGAGATCATGAAGAAGAGGCTTGGTTGGTCCTTTAATGAGTCTGTCCTGATTGATCTCGCTTATCTTCTTGTAGTCTTCCTCTGTCAAAGACCAGTCAAATATCTGCAAGTTCTGCTTCATCCTCTCACTGTCATAGCTCTTTGCAACCACTGTTATCCCTTGCTCATATATCCATCTCAAACAAATCTGCCATCATACATGCATATAATTTAATTTTGAAACAACAAATCTGAGACAAATATATAATATATATATGTATGTATGTATGTTATGTAGGTGTGGTACCTGAGGCACAGTCTTGTGATGAGCATCAGCCAATTCCTTGAGAACATCATTGTCCATCACTATGTTGGTTCCCCTGCTTGCACCTTTCCTCAGAGGCGAGAATGCAGTTACTGTTATGCCCTTTGACTTGCAATACTCCCTCAGCTTCTGTTGTTGCCAGGCAAGGTTCACTTCCACCTAGCAATTAATGATTAATTAATTAATTAGTCACTACTTACTTGAGATAGATATTAATTGGATTAATTAATAGTATGGTTTTTGTAGTTAGTTACCTGGTTGACAGCAGGGGGGATGGAAGCAAAAGAGAGGAGCTTGTGAAGCTTCTTGATGGAGAAGTTGCTGACGCCGATGGCTTTGGTGAGGCCAAGCTTCTGGGATTCCTCCATGGATTTCCAGACTCCTTCCATGTCAAAGGGAACGAGCTCGGAAGCCTCGATGGGGTAGGTGACCTTGCCAGGGTTGGTGGTGAGAGGCCAGTGGATGAGGAGCAGGTCCAGGTACTCGAGGCCGAGGGTGCTGAGGGATTTGCGGATGGCGGGGAGAATGAGGTGAGGGTGGTTGTCGGTCACCCACAGCTTGGTGGTGATGAACAGCTCCTCTCGGGAGGCAATCAGGCCCTGCTTCAGCGCCTCCTGGATGGCTTCGCCCACGGACTGCTCGACGCCGTAGGCGGCGGCGGCGTCGAAGTGGCGGTAGCCCTGCCGGATGGCCTCAAGCACGGCGTCCTTGGTGGTGACCTTGCTGGCTGCTTCGGGGGCAGTCCCCAGCCCTATGACCGGCATTTTGCGCTGCCCTGTCGCCGACTGCAGGGGCACCTCTGGGATTGCTATTGTGGGTGCAGCCATCTTTAGTTAGTTATTGATTGATTGGATGGATGGTTGTGAAGAAGAATGCATGGGCTTGTCACCCTTTTATAAAGTTGAGTGGGGGTTGGTGAGCCTGCGGGTAGCTGGCTAGCTTCCTGCTGCCATATTTGTATGTTTCTTTACTTACAAAACTATATATAATAAAGTAACAGTAATAATTTAATTTGTTATTTATCGTTACTCCTTCTCTTGCTTGATTGCTTCATGTATCTTTATTCACCATTGTTGGGTGCCATCTACCTCATACTTTTAAATTGAATCTACACTTTATTTAATATTAATTTGCTAAAACTAATGCTATAATAAACTTATTTACTACACATAAAACAAAACACAGTATGCAAATTGCTTATATATAATCTAATTCAGTAATATATATATATATATATATATATATAAATATTATTTAAGTTGTGCAAATAATATTTTTAACAATAGATCGAGTGTATGTTTATCAACTCGGAAAAAAAATGTCCTGTAATAAAGAAAAACGTTACTTTTTAAAACTATACATATTATGGACTATTATTTTTTTTCAATATTTTTGTACATTTATTAACTATTTTTTCAGGTACTATAATTCATCACACTCTATTGATGATTGGATAAATATAGTTTAAGTAAAATTTCTCTTTTTTTCCTAATTCCTTTTATCAACAGCTACTATAATTTATTTTAGTTAGTTTTGTTTATTATGGGAAATGATTGTTGAACGTATATTTACCGGTTTATTATTTAACACAATTTATTTTTTATGCATAAGATGTTAATTTAAAACAAAAGAATATTAAAAGCACTCGAGTAATTAATTGAGCATAGTTAAAGGTGGAAGTGTAAGACACTTGTTTTGTTTTGCAATAAATTTGTGTTGAATACTGACGAACTCTTCCTCCCCATTCAAGTTGTCTTGTGTGTTTCAATTTCAGCAAGTAGCTAGATGAAGAAGATCTACCATGACCGCACGGGGGACTAAACTACACACACTTGTTCAAAGATTAAAATCAATTTTATAATATTATATCACATTACATATTTTTCTTTATATTTAATACTGGTGGAAGCAATCAGATAACCTAAGAGTTAGACTTATATTTATATGATTTTGAATCATTTACATGTAAAAAAAAAAATCTACAAAAAATATATATATCGTAATTAAACGTTTAATTCTAAATGTTTGTCTAGTAATCCATTTGGTTTTTATCACAAACGTTATGAAATATAGCGACATATCATAATTAAAGAATCAATAGTACTACATGTATATCAATATATAGATCCATCAATCATCCATCAATCATATTATGTTATTTTGGGCCCACCATTTGAAATAAAAACCAAAAAACTTACACATATTTCTCAACCGCCAATTGAAATAATATCTGATGGATGCTTGATGGATAAAAATCTGATGTACGTCTATCATTTCTCATTAAAGAATATATAGCGACATATCATAATTAAATAATATATAGCAACATATCATAATCGTTAATGAATGCAGCGACAACGAGAGAGAATATTAATTAAAGAAGTAATGTCTCGATCTAACTCTAAATTATGAACCACAACCTAACCGCTGCTCGTGAAACAGTGCAAAAGGATTGATTTAATTTGCTTCACATGAACTACTAATTATGATGATAAATACTAAGCCAACGCATTTATCCATAAATAGATAAAAAAGAGCCGCCCTTTTAGAAAAATAAATGCTTCGTTATAAGTAGTATTATTAAGGAACCACCGCTTACAAAGGCGGCCACGGCATAGTATTACTAAAGTCTTGTTTGGAAGAAACTTTGAAAGATACTTTTATTTACTTAAATAAAATAACATAATTAGTCAAATCTTTCGATTAGATATAGAGAAATTTTCTGAATTTTGAAAGTGAAGGGGTGATTTTGAAGTATGATTAGATATACTCTTTCAATTTAATCTAATTTTATCCTTTTACAATGAAAGTATGATTATTTTTATTGAAAAGAGTATAATTATTCTTGCTAATATTTATGTATTGTATACGATTATTAAATGGTTACTATATATAGTGTGACATTATATTTTGAGAGTGATAAGTTGTTGAGAGGCCTAATAATATATATCATGTGATATATGATGCATCTTAGACAGTGGATATATATGATGATCATGATAAGGCCATGGGAAACCATCACCACTCGTCAGCAGCATCATCCATAAAGTTGGCCAAAGCAGTCTTGTAGGAATTCAAACTTCAACTTCTTCTTTTTCTTCTTCCTTCTCTTATATATATATAATCATTAATTTTGTTTGAAAATTGGTAGATTGTTTTGAATTTGCAATCCATATTATGTAGACTACAACGAATGAAAAGGAAAATGCATCGACAGCCTAACGCAATTCAATAAAACCTATCTATGAAGAACTTCACACCTAGTTCAAATGAGTCATCCTCACATATAGGACAAAATCTGCCACCTTTTGCACCAGTTATTGTCTTCCTCGCCCATTATATAATATAATATATGCAATGCAATGGGTTCTGGAATTTTAATTTGACTAAAACTCCTATATATATAATATAATAATATTAGTTAAAATAGAAAATGCGATTGTTCAAGTTCAACTGTGAAAGCAGAAATGTAAGTAGTAAGCACCTATCTCTGAATGGTAAGTTTTACTATGAGTCAGCATTAATCAGTACAAAAATATATTATATAAATTGGGTTGGTACAATTCAGTAAGATAGACTGAGCTTTTCTTTTGAAATTCCTTTCAATTTTCCACATTCAAAGCGCATGCTAGCTAGTAGGATTAATTAAGTGTCTTTGGTTTGTATAAACAAGTAACTCTAACTAGTCAAAGGAATTATGAACCTTACTCTGTTCAATATGTGTGATGGTGTATGCTCAGAGACCGGTAAAACTCACATTATATTATCTCCTAGCATGCAAATTTCTAATTTATTACTGTCATAAATTATGATGAATATACAGAATAATAAATAGAAGAACAATAATAAGAATATGAAATATATACAAGTCTGGATTGGATTGTACAGGCCTATCACTAATTCTATTCACTACTAAGTACTAGTAGCTAAGCTAGGACATCTTTAACTGAAAGAGAAATATTGTGGTTTTGCCATGTATCAAATAGGAAACCCTTCAATTCATATATAATATATATGACATACATACTTTGATTAGCTATAAATAGAAGAAAAAGAAAATAACATCAAAAGTGCGAAAGGAAGTCTTTCCTCTATCTAGCAATGTTCCTCAAACGTTGCAGCACATCCTTTTGGCCGGTTAGATGCCTGACCAAACCTTTTGAATGACCAGAAAATAACTTCAGCACCTCATGTTCAAGCATAAACATCTACACTAGAGGATTCTACATTTATTTCAAATTCTATATGACTGAACTTCTAAATTGATCATCTTACTTTCATCAATATCTGTAATTAAGACAATTTCCAGACTCAAAGTACAGTGGCAGCATTAGGGAATTTTGAATAAGGATTCTAGACATCAGGAATTGATGATTTCCCAAACACACAAAGATTGTAAGATTTTTTTTCCATATAAGGACTTATGAAACGTAAGGTTGATCATAGTAATAAGTTATGATTAGCTACCTACCGTTGGTATAATCGCGACAATCGTTAACACCAACTCTCAAATCTGTTCCCCAACTTTTGTTGAATTCAGTTGCTATTTCCACAGCATTATTATCTTCTTTTGAATATCCAACGAACCAACATTTGTTTCTTGGCAACTTTTTTAACTTCCTCACGAGGACAGTCCCTAAAATTATGAGCAGAGAGGTCACTGATTTGATCAAGGGAAATGTATGTAAAAACTATAAACCATGACAACATACAAGACTACTACATCAAACACTTCCCCTGATAACAAAGGGCAGCAAGAAAACTAAACAAACAACATAAAGCTATTATGCTGATTTCTTATGAAGACACTAACGTTATTGTGATTTATTATACAGTTTATGTTAGTTAACTAGTTAAGTGACTAAGTTAGTTAGTTAGTTATATAATTTCATCACATGTCAAATTGATTGAACTCTCATGTATAACTTCAGTTTTACAATAGAAGTCTTCCATTCAGAGAGTTTTATACTAATCACAATTTTGTATACCCTGATTAACATGTGATGGCAACATTATGTAACACACAAATCCATGTGTTTGTTTTAGGATGAGCTGAAGACACCTAACACTAATATCACAGGTCAGGTGTAACAAATTGTTATTTACAAGACTAGCAAGGAAATAGAAATAAAAGCATAGCATATTGTCTCTTCTTTATTTGAGAGAATTAATTTTAACAAGGGTATAAATGTATAATCTGAATCTGACCTGGCACTGCTCTACCAGATAGAACTGCTAGTGCCACATATATATCTTCAGGATCTATTGGTTGAAAATCAAAAACCAAAACCTGAAAAAGCAGGGTCATTTGATTAGAACCAAACTGCAGTTGCAGAACAAACAAGTCCTATGTATATTTTTGTTCCCAATTAACACAGTTACACACCAAGAATTCCAATGAAATTATGAATTGGAAATGTTATAGTAAGAGAGCTAGGAAGGATAGAAATAGAGAAACCTGAGAAGGAGGAGGAGGAGGTGAGGAGGGTTTGATGATGACAAAGAAATGTTGCAAGTCCCAGAAATTGAGGGAGTAAGCAGCAGACATAAGAAACTGGGGTGGTCCCTTTGTGGCCCTCAGAGCCATTGATGCCACATACACTTCATCTCTTCCCCTTGGCCTTACCATTGCTGAATTTGAGAAGAGCCTTGCCATGTGTTACTAAAATTATATCTGTGGGAGAACCAAGGGTGTTTCCTGTTGCTACCCACCTCAACTGCTCTTGTTTATCTGAGATTTTGTTTCACACACACAAACACCCTACTGGTTGAAACTTCATGTTTTGTACACATGGACCATATCGATTTTCGTCATTACTTTTATGTGCTTTTTAATGTTCTTATCCCTGAATGTTAATTTTATTAACTTTTCAAAAGTTTACAGCATGTACTCCTTTTAAAAAATATATAAATAGTGCAGCAAATAGTGGTAAGATGAATTATTAGTAAACAATGTCATTATTTGAACATTTGATGAAGCATTAGCATTTTAAAGAGAGAATAGTTAGGTCTCACTTTTATGTAAATTGTGTTGGGGTTTAATGTCTAGGATTATGTATTATACTATTATTATTAATAAATAAAAGTAGTTGTCAAATTTAAGTTATTATAAATAAATAAATAAATGTTGAAGTTATAAAATTTTAAATTTTGGTATATAGAAAGGAGTAATTGTGATTATGTCTGCATATATTTTAAGAGAATAAAAATTGTAGAGTACATGCTAAGCAGAGCAGTTCGGAATTTTTCAATTGAAGAGCGAAAAAGGAATTGAACGTGATTCTTGAATTTGATGGTAAGCTCTAAGCAGTTATTGTTATAGATGGGCCTTATCAATAGATAGCTAGTTGCTCCATCCATATAATATATATAAGGTGAACTTGATTCACCCAAGTACAAGTAGCAGCTTATGTCCTGCTGCAGTAAACAAAATTTTGCTGATTTAAAGGAGCTAGGCCTAACTAGGTGCCACTTAAAGAGCATGTAATAAACTTCTGAGTTGGGGGGAAGAAAGAAAAAGAAAATCTATGGCATAGTTAAGATTCCAATAATAATAATGTATATATTTATTAGTATCCTGCATATCAAGCTGCAGAATGACACAAGAAGGACCACACCTGAATTAACCTTAGACTTGATCAGACCCACTCCCATATCCCCTGATAGAGCTTGATCACATTACACACACACACACATATATATATATATATATATATATATATATATGAGGCTCCTCATGTGATGTGGCATTGGTGAATTGAAATGGATCATTACTCACTCACTCACTCACTCACTCACTCACTCATCTCTCTAATTTTATTATATTGCTTCTGCTTCCATTAAACAAAGAAAAGACCATGCGTATGCATGCATGCCAACTGAAAGGAAATTACATAAACTGGATCCATCTGATGATACCGAACTGCTCATTTCAATTTATCATCCTCATTCATTCACTACTCCTGCCCATATCTATTCACTGAGCTTCTCATCAGCTGCTGCTGCTTCCTCCCCTGTCTCAACCTTCTCATCATCAGCTGGGGCTTCTTCTTTAGCTTCAGGTTCATCAGATACTACTGCCTCCTTCTCTTCCTCCTGTTTCACAACATCTTCTACTTTCTGGATCACTGCCTCTTCTTCTTCACCAGCATTACTTTCTTTTGTTTCCTCAGCTGCTGCTGCTGTTGTCTCGTCTCCATCTTCCTTCTTAGTTTCCTCTTCTGTTGATTTTGGCTCTTCTTCTGTCACCTTGCTTTCTTCTTTTTCTTCCTCTGCTGCTGCAACCTCTTTAGTTTCCTCCTCTTCAACGGAGGGCTTCTCTTCCGGTGCTGCGGGATCAGAGGCCTCAGTTGTTGCTACCTCTTCTTCCTTGGATTGCTCAGCCTCAGAGGCTGCAGGCTCTGATGGTGGTGGTGGTGGAGGTGGAGTCTCAAGAACAACTTCTTCTGTGGTGTTCTTATTCTCCTGATCAGCCTTGAATTGTGCCTCAGTTGTGTCCTCTGGTAGGGCAGTCTTTGCTGATACAACCTACAAAATCCAATTCCA
Source organism: Aeschynomene evenia (assembly GCA_013621005.1). Classification (NCBI taxonomy): domain Eukaryota; kingdom Viridiplantae; phylum Streptophyta; class Magnoliopsida; order Fabales; family Fabaceae; genus Aeschynomene; species Aeschynomene evenia. The sequence goes on along the minus strand of CM024269.1, from coordinate 337,484 downwards.
ATATACATATATCAATAATATATGAAAAGATGTTTAAGGTCTAAGTTAGAACAGAGCATAAGGTGGTGGACACATCACACATGCAGTTATATTACTTGCTATTCTTCCTAGTTTCTTTGTTATTCAGATGTGAAAAGTGTCCAATTTGTCAGATTATATATAGATTTGGTGTTTCTTTGAATACTTCCAAGTTCAAACAAAATATAGACCTAGGGTGCCAATTGAATAAAATGTACTTTAGGAACTTTGTACTTTACTACTATACAATTTCCTGCTTGTATATATTGGATGCTTCAAAAATCAAAGTAGTTTTGTAGTACTATATAATGAGAAGACTGAAGCAAGGATCTTTGTAGTTTTGGCATCACAGATCAAACCGAAAACTAGTAAATTAAAATAATGCTGAAACAACACAAATTAAGAAGGAAAATATATATATGTTTGTTGGATCAGACCAACCCAAATCAATTATAGTAATATATATAAGTACTCATAATTAAAGTGGATGAGTTGATTACCTCAACAGTGGCCATATTGGAAGACAGAAGAATATGCAGTTGATGATTCTAAAAGAGCTAGCAAAGTTAATAAGTGAATGTGTTACTTATAGGAAACTAAGCTTTTGATGATGAAAAGAAATGAGCACTGAGAGTGGTTTATATAGAGAGGTGTAGGGGCCTCAAGTTGATGGAATGGAATTAAAGAAAAGAAAAAGAATAGAGAGAGAGGTGAGATGGGAGAGGTGGGGGCAGCACGCACCTAAAATCAAGAATCTTGGGATTTGACGCCTTGTTATGTTATGTTAATAAGTCACTGAGTGCTAGTAAGCATGTTTGGCAATATAATAATGGTGGCAAATGCTTAGAGATGAGGTTATACACTTATACTATACTACTGTTTGTTTTAGATCTCTCTCTATTGGAGATTGTTCATTTTTCATCGGTGCCATCATCTTCTTTTTGTTCTAAGCTCCTGTGCTTTGTGCAGTCGGGTCGGATGGAATTGTAAAAGAAATAGTGATATATATATATATGATGGTTAAATAAATAAAAACAAGTGGTAGTTCTTATTATTAACTCTAGTAATTTGATTATTTAGTAGTGAACTTTTTTGCCATGATCAAAGATTCAGAAGTCATTTTTACTATGATGAAACATAAAATCAGGTAACAATTTCAAGCATCAATTAAGTTATTGTTATTGTATTGTGATTATAGTTGAATTCCATAAGGAATCTTTTCTATCTCAAGTCTCCCTCTCGTATCTTATTTTATTTTCTTTCATGAATTCTTCATATGTATGCATGCATTGCGATATCTTTCACTGATGACTTCAAATATTTGGTGTCAAATGGATATGGATGGCCTTCGAAGACAGATTATGTATAGAGGTGAGCCATCCATCCATACATAAACTAACAAACGTTTTGATAGTAATAAATAATAAGAATCTCGGATCTATCATTAACCAAATGCAAGATACTAGAAGAGATTATATATACTATTTTCATTGACACAACATATATATACATTTAGGCCGCGTTAAAAGAAAAATTTACACATTTAGAATATGATTTTTGGTTCAAGAGTAAAAATTACAATAGAACTTACTTAAAAATAAGCTTCATGTATGTACTTGTTACTTATATAACTCTTATCATAAAATCAAACATATCCTTAAATTGCAATTTTCTTTTTACACGTTTGATGCCAAATCTCACATGGAAAGATGAAACACAGCAACAGTTGGAGGCATTTATTATTAATTCTCAAATTTTGTTGGATCCCAAAGACAGTAAATAAATAAATGGAGAGAAGGGACCGTACGATAGCTGGCAGCAACGTTGCACACGACATTTCCAGTTCCAGGCCCGTGGCCTTCGACGCTAACAACAAAGCCATGTCATCCATACACTTATTCTCGCCTATGGTCGGCCCGTGGGCCCACCTTCATGGCCCCGACAATGCATTTTCACGTCACCTGCTGTATTATACGCCCAATGGTTATCTGACACGTGGAAATAACGTCGCCGACCTCATAGTCGTTTTGTGTCTGGCTTGCTCTTTCTGATTTGATTTGATTTGATGTGTAAGGCTATAATGGCAAGATCAAAATAGATGAATCATGCCACCGTTGACACCTTTTTGCGTACTAAGTTATTATTATGGGTTGAGATTTATTAAACGGCTCAATGGGGATTTATTTGCCTACAAATAGAATGATGGAACCCAAGAATAAGAATAATTCACCTTCCACCTTGGAATTATTTACCAAACACAACACCAGATGTGACCCTAAGAGCTGTAAATCTTAACTTTCCCCTTTTTTAAATAGCTTCATAATATGTTCGTTTAGTGTGAAATAGTACTATAAAGTTGATTTCAAGATAAAATAATTCATGTTTAATAATTTTTGTTATATGATAGGATAAAAATATAGAGATAGTAAAAATTAAAATATAAAAAATAAAAAATATAATATCTTTATATTACATTTAGATTAGTTTAAATATAATAATTTCTATCATTTTTTTGCTCTGTTTTTGTGTCTTCTTTATATATATTTATATGTATTCACCATCAAATATCTTACTTTTTTATGTATGTGTTACCACTACCAGATTCGCCCTATAGTTGTAGGCATTCAATGTGGGGCTAACGGATTTGGGATGTTGGACCCATTAGCCATTGGTGGCCTGCCCTAAAACGTGAAAATATAAATATTAAGCCCTAATATATATATTTGGCCTAACCCGAACCATAGACAATTCAAGCCTTTCTTTTTTGGTTTTATATCTCATCGTCCTAAATTTTGGTTTAGGGTTTTGGATTATAAACCCGAAGATGATATGTTTATTAATTATTTTTTAATAGAAAATGAAATTATACATGTTGTTGAATAGTAATGTCTGAAATTTGAGAGGAGAAATAATGGAATGGATGGCGTATGTAGATGGGTGAATGATGCATGTAAAGTCAAGGAACGCATGCACCAAAAAAAGCAAAGGCATGAGTCAAGGGTTGCTATGTTAGCTGAGAAACAAACATTTCGGATCACCACATGACCATACTCCAAAATTACCCATATATTTTTTAACAACAATATAATCCATCCACCACAGAATAATAATTAAGCACCGTCACCAATTCTGTTTCATACAAAGATAGATTGTTGGGTTAATTTTGTGAGATACAGAGTGTTATTGCCTTTTTGGGTGTTCACTCTAATTAACCCCCTCCCTCCTATCCTTTCAAAAATATTAATTCTATTTGTTTCTTATATTATTTTTTTGTCTGGCTACAAACACCAATCTGTGTTGTCTCCGTCCTGTGGTGCAATTTGGCCATATACATACATTCATTCATTATCATAATTGTGAGTGTTGTTGATGAGCTAGGTAGTTATAACAACGAACGTACCTTGGGGGGTGAGGGTGTTGTTGTTGTTGTTGGAGCTATACTCTATACACACGCACGTACTTAGCTTGTTTCAATCAATTGATTAATTAATTAATAAATAAATAAATATATAGTTCCAAATAAATAAATTAAATAGGATTATTATATTGTAATGGGGTTCTTTGATAAGGCACCGGCACCACCAGCAGCAGGAGGAGGAGGAGAGAATCAGCATCATGGGGGTGATGACCACGAGAGCACTGATGGAGGTGAGCCTCCGAGCAGGCAGATGAGTGAGTCTTCCCTCTACACAACTGACCATGAGCTCGATGATGAGGATTATGGTTCCAAGCTCCAGCTTGGCCCTCAGTACACTCTTAAAGAGCAACTTGAGAAAGACAAGGTATTGAATTTATCAATTCTTATCTAATTATTTATTTATTTATTTATTACAGTACCTACTTGTTGTTTTGATTAATTATTAGATTTGTGCGTGCATGGATGCATGAATGTATTATTTAATTAATTAATTAGGATGATGAGAGTTTAAGGAGATGGAAGAAACAACTTCTTGGGGCTGTGGACGTCAATGGCGTGGCAGGTATGTATATTAATATATAATCATGCATCTCTGTTTTTGTTCAACATGAATGAATGGAATACGATCGAACAGAGGTGGTTGAGCCAGAAGTGAAGATAACGAGGCTGTCAATCGTGTCTCCTGGGAGAGAGGACATAGTGCTGGCGATTCCGGAGGATGGGAATCCAAAGGGACTGTGGTTCACTCTAAAAGAAGGGAGCCAGTACCGGTTGAAGTTCACCTTCCAAGTCAACAACAACATTGTCTCTGGCTTCAAGTACATCAATACTGTCTGGAAGACTGGTGTCAAGGGTCGGTAAACTGATTAGCTAGCTACCTCATTATTAATTCTCTATGATTGTTGATTCATTCATTAATTAATTACATCTACGTATGTACGTACGCACAGTGGATAGCTCAAAAGAGATGCTGGGAACTTTCAGCCCTCAGTCAGAGCCGTACACACATGAGATGCCAGAAGAAACCACACCCTCCGGCCTTTTTGCTAGAGGCCAATACTCTGCTCGATCCAAGGTTCGTTTAATTTCTTTCATCTATTTTGTTTAATTAATTACAATTTCACTACTTATATAATTAATTAATTAATTAATGATACTGTATGTATGTGATGCAGTTTCTTGATGATGACAACAAATGCTACTTGGAGATCAACTATACTTTTGATATTAAAAGGGATTGGGCTTGAACATTTATATACATACATATATATATATATATATATATATATATAGATGCTCGCTCTTAGTCTGCAGTTGCAATAGTAACTATCTAACTCTTCATTCTCTCAATACTAACTGTCTATCTATCAGCTGGTCGATTGTGGTGTCTTGTTCACTTTCTTTACTCACACCATGCATATATTGATTGATTATTGAATACTAATAATTATATTATTCCTTGGGCCTCTATCTATCTATCTATCTATGTGTCAATGAATTCATGAAATATATATATATATAGCAGTGAGTTTAATACATGAATCCATGTATGTTTGTGCAGAAAATATTCATACATTATCCAATGGCGGTTTTGTATACGGATCAGTGCATTTGGAATAAGAAATCCGATCGACTGGCCCAACACGTCTTGGATGGTTACGTTGCATAAAACCAATACTAGGCCCACCATATATACATATATGTATCTATGAACAGCCCCTCACTATTATTGTACTAGTTTCTCTCATCTTATCTGCATTTCATTACTGTAACACTCATACATTTATCATGAAATGAAATAACTGCAACATTTTATATATATATATATATGCATTCTGCATGGTTTCAAACCAATTATATTATGCACTATTTTATGTTAATAAGCTCAACCAAACAAACACAATTTTTTCAGGACAAAATAAAAAAGTACTAGCTTAGACAGTTGTAATTTCTTAAAAGAATAATTTAACATAGTTTTGACTCTTGAACAATAAAGCCATAACAATATATTTAATACTACACGATATATATTACCTAATATTAGTGCACAAATAAATGATTATGATAGCACTGATGGGGGTGCTAAACAGTATTTGATGAGAATATAATTTAATAAGATTGGGTAAACATGAATCAATGTTGTGGTTCAGCTGTACAATTTAGTTTGTAAATCAGCTCCTTATATATATGTCAAGCGTCAACTAGTTGCCATTTACTAAAATCCAAATTAATTAAATATAGGGATAAACTGCTCTTGTGACATGATCTGAATTTCAGTTTTGGTAGTAACAAAATATATATGATTTTAGATGCACAACAAATCAAGTGCGTAGCTTATTCAACCCCCATGAAGTACAAATATATAGGTTTTTAAATGATGAACCCTAGACTTCAATTAGAGACTGCTTGATGAACAATTGGTTCATCATAAAATTCACCTGTATGAGTACATGGGAGGGTTCGTCAATTTTCTGGAGAAATTATTAATTATTATATATGATGATCTATATATATATATATATATATATGACGTATAAATGTGGTATATTATTTATATATTTGGGGGAATGCAAGATGGGTGATTGAATGAGTGAATATGCAATCATCAGGTTCATTCGTTCAACATATATATATACTAGGAAAGGACAAGAGGCGTAAAAGAAGGGAAGACCCACCAAATCGAAAGAGTTATATTATAGTCTTAGAAATAGAATCACCCTGATTGGGGCATCCTATCTGCCATTCACATACATACATACATTACTCTATATATTGATGATAGCAATGTTTCATCTTCGCTCTTATATATTCTTCTAAAATTACACACTCCTCCTCATGCTAGCTAACCAACCTAGGCACCATTTTCAAACATAATTTCTTCTTGCTTATGTTTGCATTGCTCGATCCACCTTGACCCATTACATTACTTTCGCTTTAATTCCACGAACTAACGGAAGTGTGTTTCAATCAAATCAACAGTAACCTCTCTCTCTCTCTCTCTATATATATATATATTGCATCTTGATTTTGTTGATATATAATTAAAATTAAAAGGGACTTGTGTATGTTAACGAGGTTCATGTGCACTAATTAGTTGGATTATTATTAGTCCATGGACATTGCCGTTGCACCTAGCCCCCTCTATGTGCTGTGCTACAGGACAAATGTCATTAAGCCGTTAGTTAAAAATAATTAAAGTTGTAATTAATGAAAAGGAGCAATTTGATTTGATCGCCTATCCATAATAACTAGTCTAACCAAAAGAGAAATACTACTGTACTCATTAATTAATCTAAACATTTGTCTTTTGATTAGAATGCAGGCCCCTCTATAAGATAAACTTCAAACATATAACTGCCCCCATTAACAAGTTTTTTGGCTTTGTCTTCCTGTTCACTAGTGAACTCAGATTGTGCCACACCACAACTTATACTAAGGAAAATCTTTCCTTGTTTGTGAAACATATATAATGTTATGTGAGTATGTGACTGACAATAATAATATTCCTTTAAACAAATAAATCCAATTTTAGTTTCTAGTTTGGTGGTGGTGAATGCAAAGTGGAAAAACAGGGGGTAAAAAGAACTGTACAAATAGAGAATATATAATTAATTTACTTATGCAAATTAATAGGAAAACCAAAATGCTACTTGTAATATAGCACTCACAATTTAACGTACAGCTGGCTGGTCATGAGTGGCATCCAACATTGATTTTTACACTTTCGTAAATGACACGGAGGCTAATTAAGATTAAAATGGTTATAACAATTCATATAGATATGTATATATGTATGTATAATGGGACATTTAATGCTAATTTTGGCCAAGTAATAAATAAATTTAAGTATGCACTGGAATTATGTAAAATGAAATGGGATTGGTGTTGTTTCGCTGTCGTCGCTTCCTCTTACTACTCATATTTCTTTGTCTTATTAATTTCAATGGCATCGAGTATACGTACTTTTGATGTATTATCTTTGTTGGTATCAATTTGTACTCCATATATATCAGTTCATAATGATAGCAATAATTGATTGCACCAGAAGAAATAATGTACTGCTATTTATATGTGTATATATATATATATATATATTGCTATCTTTTATGAGAGTTATATACAAGAAGTAGCTCATACATCAATTCGCGTGCGGATTAAATTGATGATGCCGATATTTTAAGGGAAAAAAATTGTTCAATTGAAATGAACACTAGTGTCGGTGGTGGTTGATGTCGTTGGATTTAGTCTATTGGAAGCGTAACAATGTACGGTGATTAGACTTTAGTGTGTTAGCGTGAGAGAGAAATTAATTAAAGACTAAATGCACGAAACGACAGTGATTAATATGTATGTATATCTATGTTTGGTCTGTATGTATGTAATGATTCCTACACAGTTGGCATGGGCCCTGTTTGTTTCCACTGTTTTTGTTACCTTTTGTGTGTAAAGTCAATGTATAAATATGCATACGTGTTACATACTGTCCAAACATCTCAAACGATATCATAACAATTCTCATGATATTTTGATGTATGGTCCACTTGAGGAGTTTTGCACAAATTATCGTTCGTGTTCCCACTTAATTAATAATTAGCCTTAGGTACCACATAAATAAAGAAGAAATTTCCCATTACCATGAGAATTTCTTGGATCATCAAATACCATATTTATTTACAAAATTTGCTCCTATTTGTACTTAGTAAGTATTGGAAACCAAGAAAACGGAATAAGAAGCTTTGTTTATGTTTTGTTCAATTGGCATCATGTACACTAACTATATTAATACTACAGTCACAATAGTGCATATGATTATGATTTACCAATGACTTTTTTTTCAATCAAACAATGCGAGTTTAATAAGTTATTCAAGATTTTAAATAGCCAACCAAAAGAAAAAAAAAGGTTTGATAAAGTAGATCACATCATCAAAACGAATAGATAAAGAGATCAGAAAAAAGGTGAAGTTTCCTAATTCCTATGATGACTACTATTAACAACATAAGACCGTTTTATGATATTCCAGCTAAAATGCACTGTGCACAACTTTTAGCTCATGCCATTGTTTCATTGAGTTACTTGTTGACGAGAAACTAAACAGACTAACAAAAGTTTGGAATACTACTGTTTGAATTAATATTCTGTGTAAATAAAAATATTGACTTCAATGATAAGGGAATGGTGATAAATTGAATCAGGTTAGTAAACTTTTTACTAATTCAGTAATTTTGGTTTCTTATAAAAAATATATATACTCTCAAGTAGTATTTGTTATGTTCCGAGATGATAAATTGGAGAGGAGAAAGAGAGAGGAAAATGGTGGGGTAGAGTGCAAGGTTGGTCTTTGAACTTTGAAGGATTAAATAAGTTTATTAGTTGAAATCGAAATGGAAAGGCCACCATACATTACAACACAGAGAGAAGCATTTTTTTCCATTAAAGTATAATATGTCTTCAAAGGAAGAAGAACCATCCTCAAGTTAGAAGAACCCATCTTTGTGCTCTCTCTCCATCATTCTCCCACTACTTCCATCCCATCTTTATATACTCTCTCTCCATTCTTCGTCCTTCACATACATTCCTCATTCCTCTCTCTCTCTCTCTCTCTCTCTCTGAATTCCCCTGCTCCAGGTTTGGTGTTCCTTCTACCTCATTCTCTTTTGTCTCTTACTTTCTTGTTGCTGCTTTCTATAGTGGATGCCAACTCAATGGGGGGTGCCCAGTTGGTTGTTTACTGTAAAGTTTTAATTTTTCTTGAGTTTTCATGTGTGGTTGTAACTTCTTTTTGCATGGTTGCTTGAGATTTTGGATCAGCTTGTCTAGATCTGTCTCATTTCATTCTGGGGGTTGATGTAATAATGTGGATTGACTACTGTGTCATTGTGTACTTGACTGGTCTAATGTTACATTTTGACTTGAGCTTCTCGAGAATGTGGTGTGTGGAAACTTTTCTGGGGAAAATAAACTAGTAACTGATAAAAAAATCTTTTTTTTTTTTTACATCCATTTCGTTAGGTGTCTGATCTCGAATTTAGCATTTGAAAATCTGGTCTTCCTCTGGGATTCCTTAAGCTGTTGTTATCAATATTTCAATCTCTTCTTCCTCTTGCTTTTCGTACTACTTGGAGTTAAACTTTGAGTGAAGCAAAGGTAGCACATTTGAATTGGTTCTTTGCCTCAATCAACTTCGTCAGAGACTTCACATCTTGCTCTGATCTGCAATTGCTTGTGGTTCAATTAGCATTCCTAGATCTTCCTCTATGCATTCCTTATAATGTTGAACATTTGCAAGATCTGGTTTCAGCCAATTTGTTAGTCTCTGTAGATGTGAGTAGATTGTAAATAAACAAATGTCCAGTGCATGTTATGCATAGGAGAGGGTAGTTGGGTAAAGGATATATAATTTATTCTTTTGACATTGAGTTTGGACTTGGATTTGATTTCACATCATTCCTGCATTACTTAATTTTGTCACAGCTTGGTATGCTTTGTTGAGATCTAATCTAACATTGTGGAGATCTTTTCCCACAGGAATTTGGAGAGACTATAGTAACAATTGCCAGAATGGAGTTTTCCATGATTTTCATTCTTAGCAACACTCTTCTGCTTCTGAGTTCCTCAGCATTTGCCAAAACTGCTAGCCCTCCCATTTTCAGCCCAACTCCTGCGCCGGCTCCGGCACCGGACTATGTCAACCTCACTGACCTTCTCAATGTTGCTGGTCCATTCCACACCTTCCTCAGCTACCTTCAGTCCACAAAAGTGATTGACACATTCCAGAACCAAGCCAACAACACTGAGGAGGGAATCACCATATTTGTGCCAAAAGACAGTTCCTTCTCAGCTCTGAAGAAGCCTTCCCTGTCCAAACTCACACAAGACCAGATAAAGCAAGTGATCCTCTTCCATGCCTTGCCGCATTTCTATTCCCTATCTGACTTCAGCAAACTTAGCCAAACCAGCTCCACACCCACATTTGCTGGTGGAGATTACACCTTGAATTTCACAGATGATTCTGGGACTGTGAGGATCAACTCAGGGTGGTCAAGGACCAAGGTGACAAGTGCTGTTCATGCCACAGACCCTGTTGCAATATATCAAGTTGACAAGGTGCTTCTCCCTGAGGCCATTTTTGGCACAGACATCCCTCCAGCACCAGCTCCTGCACCAACCCCTGATATTGCCCCTGCTGCTGACTCTCCTAATGCTAAGAGTGCTGACAGCAAGTCATCATCTCCATCATCATCACCTGATGGATCCAACTCATACAAGATCATGAGCTATGGCGGTCTCTGGGGCAACCTTGTCTTGGCAACTTTTGCTGTGCTGGCTCTCTTGTGATGGGGGAATTTGTTGAGTTATTTAATTTAGATTATCATGTTTTTATTATTGTTATTATGATTATTATTGTGTATCTACCCTTTGGTGGTTGGTGCAATTGGCTTTGATTTGAATCCATTTTTTTTGAACATAAGGTGTTATTCAATATATGTATGAGGATGTGATTTTCTATTATAATACTATTTTTTTGTCCACTTTACTTTTTAAATCTCATATATAGCATGTAATTGTCATGATATGTTATGCAGCAACAGCTATTTCCACCTTTATTACGATTTTGAACGCCGCCACTAATAGCTCATTAGAAAGTTGATTACTATTATTATTGATCCAACCAGAAAGAGCTACAAGACCAAATAGTGAGAAAAAAAAATCTTTTTCTTTTTAAATATTTCTTGAGGGTGGTATGATAGGACTGAAGCCCAAATCCAAAGAATTTTCTTCTATTTTGGAGCATGACAAAAACAAAATGGTATAGTATATGGTCTGACAATGTTTAAAACAATTTTAGACTATGCATTACATTATGTACAACTTCAACTTCTCATTTGTTTAATTTTATTACAAAACAATCATGTAATAATAAGATCAAATTTATAAACAGAAAAGGATAATCTTACTTTTCTCTCTTCATCCGTGCCTGTTTTGTTTTACTTTTTGTTGGTGTTGTTTATTTGGGGCCTTGGAGAGAGAAAAGGATAAAGGGAGGATTGCATTTGCATGTGAGGGGTGGTGGTGGAGCAGAGCAGGACCACCAGCGGCAGTAAGTTAGCTCTCTCACTCTATCTGCTCTGAGGCTCAGCCCACTCACGAGGTCGGCTAAAGCCTAAAGTTAGTTAGTTCACCACAACCATGTTTACTTAATTAATGCACCCTGCTTTATTTATTTATTTATTTATTTCGTGCCTACCACTACCATGTTTCATCTTTACATTTAATACTCAATCCTTGTTTCTAATTTTTCATATAATTTTTCATGTTTCATGCATGCATATATGGTATTTTATTCCTTGCTTGTTAAGTATATATACTCGTATACGCACACGCAATGGTAGGTGTCAATATATATATAGATTAGGAAAATGGAAATAAATGTTGTTACTCAGTTTGGATTTTTATTTTTTTAATAATATGAATAACACGGTACTACAATTTGATTGGATCGCTCTCGAACGTCACTTTTAAGGTAAAACGATAATAAAATGAAATCAGTAACAATTACTGCAAATATACTACTACCTTTTTACTTATAGAAAAAGTAAATTCGTTTTAAAATTCACATTAATCTTTTACTTGATGACTAATTTTTGCACAAAAGAAAAGAAAATATCTCGCCACATCATTTTCCCAATACGCTAGTTTAGAAGTCCACTCCTTACATCAAATTTAATTTTATTTTTTTTGGGATGGGTTGCGAAGACAGCACCGAAGGATAGTGAAGAATAGAAATGTTAGATGTGAGGAAAAACAAAAGGAAGAAAACAAAAGAAATTGAAGGACAAGAAAAGAAAAAACAAAATAAAAAAAAAGTGAATTGATGCCAATATGGACTTTGTAAATAGTGAAAAGAAAGAAAAGAAAAGCAATGTTGGGAATTGATAATTGAATAGTAGTATTCCTAAATCGCATTGTTCATTATTATTTATTTATATATTATCAAAAAATTATTATTTATGTATATTTGTATTATTATTTCAATCCGATTCCAATTTCCTTGGTGTTCGCGGGTCCTATCGCCAACACGTTTTTTTCTCTCCGCCCCATTTCCTCCTTTCGAACAACAAACTCTCTTCTCTCACGCACTTCTCTCTCTCTCTCTCTCTCTCTAGCTCTGTGCTGAAATGATGAACACAATTTCCAATCTTCGCTACCTTTTCTGAGTCTATAAGGTCTGTCTTCTTCATTTCCCATCAAACTTTTCATCATCGATTTTTTTTCTCTTCACTTTTTTTCTGATTTTTTTGCATATCGATTACTTTATGTGTCTGAATCTGCTGTTGGATCGGTTAAATGTGATTTAGAATGTGATTACCCAGCTGGGTTATTAATCATGTGATTTTTTTTTTGGGTGTCCTGGTGGGGTTAGTGTTCGTTCCTCCAAGTGTTTGATATTTTTCTCCAACCGAGTTTTGAAGATGTCTAGCTTTGTGGGTGTCCTTGTTTCTGATCAATGGCTACAGAGCCAATTCACACAAGTCGAACTTCGAACCCTCAACAGCAAAGTAAGTGGTTATGTAATTTTATTTTTCTTCTTTTTCAATTTCCGTTTGTTTCTGTTTTGTTTTTATTTTTTCCCATGTGAGAGTGTTTGGCTTTAACGTGGAATGTGTTATGTTTCTTGTAGTATGCATCGGCAAGGAATCAATCAGGACGTGTTAATGTGAGAGATTTGCCATCTATATTTAAAAAAATGAAGACGTTTAGTGAATTATTTGAGGAGGATGAGATTAAGGGTATCTTGGCAGAGTCATATCAGAACATGGATGGAGAAATCGACTTTGAGTCCTTCCTTAGGGTGAGTTTTCTTTTCGTATTGGTTTCTGTTCCCTTATTGTATGCCATTTGATGCTCAAATTGCCTCTTGATGGATGTGTATGCACTTATTGTAAGATTGTGTTTTTGTTTGCACCTGCATAAGCAGGTATGTCTAAATTGTTTTCCTGTACTTTAGTATGCATTGCATTTCTAATGGGCCTACCAGCTTATTCAGTGACATCTAATGGCAGGCACATTTAAATTTGCAATCCCGAGCTACAGCAAAAGATGGTGGTTCAAAAAGTTCTTCTTCATTTTTGAAGACAGCTACAACGACTGTTCATCATGCTATTAATGAATCTGAGAAAGCTTCTTATGTTGCACATATTAATAGCTATTTGGCTGAAGACAAATTCATGCAGCAGTTTCTTCCAATTGATCCAGCAACAGATCAATTGTTTGAACTAGCAAAAGATGGTGTTCTTCTCTGGTAGATGTTCAAGAACCAACTCAATTATTTTCAATAAAATCTTTTATGAATGTTTTATTTTCCCCCTAAGTTTGAGTTTGTTGTTTATTTAACTGCTGCAGCAAGCTCATTAATGTTGCGGTTCCTGGGACCATTGATGATCGAGCTATTAACACAAAACGCATTCTTAATCCATGGGAGAGGAATGAGAACCACACCCTTGGCCTCAATTCAGCGAAGGCTATTGGGTGCACAGTGGTTAATATTGGTACACAAGATATGGTCGAGGGAAGAGTAGGTTCAATCTTCTCTGTCTCTCTTCTCTCTCTTTCCAATTATATTTTTTCCTGATTTTTCAGACTCTAACTATTTTATTTTTCAAAATTTTCTTATTTTGCTTTCTTGTAGCCATATCTGGTACTTGGTTTGATTTCACAAATAATAAAGGTAGAGTTCAAATCTTAGCCTTCTTTATTTTCATAATATGAATTTCACGAGAAGATTGACACCATTGTGATTCCAGTTATGCAGTTCTAAGACTTGAAAATTTAATAATTATATGATGTCTTTTGTCTTTGCTTGTCTTTTCATTATGGTGGCAACATTAGATTCAATTGTTAGCTGATCTCAATCTCAAGAAAACTCCTCAACTTGTGGAATTAATTGATGATGACAAGGTGCTATATTGGATAATCTTGTTCCTTTTATTTGAAATTTATGAGTTCCATGATTTCTTTCCTTTACATATGTCAAAAGTAAACCACTTGATTATGTTGTAACATACTGGCAGGATGCGGAGGAGCTCATCAGTTTAGCACCAGAAAAGGTTTTATTGAAATGGATGAATTTCCACTTGAAGAAAGCTGGTTATGAGAAACAAGTCACAAACTTCTCTTCTGACGTAAAAGTGAGGGAAATTCTAACTATTTTAGTATGCTGGCTTGTTCTAATATAGTTTATTATTTTTGTATGAATCATGTTCGTAGTGAAAGAAAAACTGTAAGTGAACATAATATTCAGATTTGCCGCTGATATTCCTTATTACCACTTTTTATTTGTACCCACATTTACCCATATTTTTGTGTTATGCTTATCATGGGTCTAGAAACGGTTAACCTTCTTGGTAGGCTACTATTGGCCTTGAGTCTTGACAACCATATATTAGCGTTCATGGAAAAGATTCCCAATGTTGTCTTACTACACCATAGTAATTGCTAAATCATAGGGTGGCTCGTTTTTTATAAACATGGAAGATGTTTGGTATACATAGACTAAAATATGGTTCTGAGTCGAACAAGCCTATTATATCTGATAGAGTCTTCTATCTGCAGGATGGTGAGGCTTATGCTTATTTGCTTAGTGCTCTTGCCCCAGAACTCTCAGGCCCATCTGCCTTGGCCACAAGCGATCCAACAGAAAGAGCTAACATGGTTCTTGAGCAGGCAGAGAAATTAGATTGCAAGAGATACCTCACTCCAAAGGACATAGTGGAGGGGTCACCTAATCTTAATCTTGCATTTGTTGCTCAGATATTCCAACATAGGTATGGTTAGTTTTAAGAGCTTGCAGATGTGTTAATGATTTCATCCTATATTGATAGGTAGAATGTCCAGGGTATGCTTCAAGGAACCCTTGCTCTTTTTCTGCCTTTCCTTTACTTTTAATTCATATGGGGGTGGCTCCTATATCATGGAGAGTAATATTAGCCTTTGAATTTTATTTGTCATGAATATCCTTAAATGAGCCACCCGGTAATGATTTTGTGTTGTTTCGATTATTTCAACTAGAACTTTTGCTTGAGGGGGGGAAAAATAGTAATTGAATGAGGGAGTTGATGATATATGTGGTATAAAATGGATATGTAGACAGTAGTTAGAAAGAGTATGCAATACGTAATGGATATCTAGCTTATTCAGATTGCAAGTTTCATTTATATAGATCCAAAAATCTCTGGTACTTGTAATTTGTAGGAATGGCCTTACAGCTGACAGCACGAAAATGTCCTTTGCTGAGATGATGACTGACGATGCACAGACATCTCGGGAAGAAAGGTGCTTCAGACTGTGGATCAACAGTCTTGGAATTGCTTCTTATGTCAATAATCTTTTTGAGGACGTCAGAAATGGGTAAGCTTTCCACTGCTCAGTTGCTTGATAATCTGTCTCTTCCTTTTTCTTATCATATTATTTGTTTCCACTTATTTCTTCATTTCATTTTGTGCAGATGGGTTCTATTAGAAGTTCTTGATAAGGTTTCACCCGGGTCTGTCAATTGGAAACAGGCAACAAAGCCTCCTATAAAGATGCCATTTCGAAAAGTTGAGAACTGCAACCAAGTTATTAAGATCGGGAAGGAACTTAACTTTTCCTTGGTGAATGTTGCTGGTAATGATATTGTGCAAGGGAATAAGAAGCTCTTACTAGGTAATTTTAAGTGCTTTTTAGCGTTGTGATGATTTGCTGTTCCTTTCTGACATTCAAAACAAAAGATTATGCTAGTTACATGTATACTTGCACATTGAATATAATTTGCTGAAAAATTGAAGAATAAATGAATAATAAATTTTTTTACAAGATTTAGTTTAGTACTTTAGTTTATGCTTATTTGTTTCATTGCTATTCTAGCCTTTTTTTTTTGGTTGGGGTTGTGGGTATTGGTTGCTTTATCTTGGGAATATTCATCTCCTTCACATCTTTGTCCCACAGCATTTTTGTGGCAGCTGATGAGGTTTACTATGCTTCAACTTCTGAGAAATTTGAGATCGCACTCCCAGGGTAAAGAGATTACTGATGCTGATATTCTAAACTGGGCAAACAATAAAGTGAAGAGAGCAAGAAGAACTTCTCAACTGGAGAGTTTCAAGGTAATCAAGCAAAAACTAATCAGTTTCAAGGTTGATATTTTAACTTGTTTGTGTGTATCTCAAGGTGGCTCTGAAATTTTTTTGAAATTATATACTGATGTTTAAAATTTGTGTTGTGCCTTCCTTGCTACTATCCAGTACTCATCAATAGTAGTAAAAGTAATTTTAAATCTATAGAAATAAATGAAAGGACTGTTCTGTGTTGACGATGAAGGAAGCAGTACATAACATTTGCTTTGATGTTGAACTGTGACTTGTAGTTTTATTCTACCAGTCCATTGATATTTATTTAATTTTCTTTTTCTTCATCAGGATAAGAATATTTCCAGTGGCATTTTCTTCCTTGATCTTCTCAGTGCTGTGGAGCCAAGGGTGGTAAACTGGAGTCTTGTCACTAAGGGGGAAACTGGTATGCCAACTTTTCTCTGCAGTCATGAAATTGGGGCTAGCTGAATTTAATTTGCAACTCTGTTTTTCATTTGTGGAGCATTATATTGGGGACTTCTGTGATGTGAATATGAATATATTATGTGACACACAGCAGTTAAAAGTCTTAATTATTTGAATTGCAGATGAAGATAAGAAGCTGAATGCAACATATATAATCAGTGTTGCCCGAAAACTTGGGTGTTCTATTTTCCTGTTACCTGAGGACATAATAGAGGTAATATCATCAGTGTTAAGAATGATTTTAGTTCTAACTTAACCAGTGGTATGAAAAGCAAATTTGCATGATTTTATCTGGTCTGGTCAATGTTGATTGAATCGGTAGCCATTTTTCTCGTACACATGATAGAACACCGGCCTTTGTTGGGACGGCTTGTTAGTCTCATATAAATGCATAAGATGCTTGGTTCAAGACCAATAGTAGAGCAGTAATATTTCTTTATTCTGGCTCTAACTTGTGTTGCATTTAAACTTGGCAGGTCAACCAGAAGATGATGCTTATTTTAACCGCTAGCATCATGTATTGGAGCCTGCAGAAACATGATGGAAATACCACACCAGAGGCTAATTCACCTTTAGCTTCAGTAGATGGCGAGCATGAAGTCGATGTAGCGAATGAGGTATCCAATTTAGCCATTGATGATGCAGCTTCAGAGAATGCCACCTCTTAAAAGTTAGAAATCTAGAAACCTCTGCGGACTTTGAAAAAGTGGCAGCCTTCCTGAAAGGTTGAAGTAAAGCATACTCAAATATAGAATGAGTTTCATTTTTGTCGATAGAACAGAGGAGAAATGTCATCCTCTTGGTGCCCAGGGCGGAAGAAAGAGCTTTATTGTTTTTCTATTTTTAATTTTTTTTTTCTCAATGGAAAACCACAGAGTAGAAGGATCCTGTAAATTTTCTCGTTTAGACATTTTTTGTACTTAGGTATATATTCTTTGATGAAAATGGCATGCATTTTTTCCCAATAGTAAGATGGGAAGCAGCCATTTTCTTTTCTGGATTTGACTGCGAAGATTACACTCTTGCATGGGTTGAATTGGATTGGATTGGATTATCAGAACTAGTGATTGTTGTTCATTTCATTTTAGTGTAAGAATGTTTACAAACTTTTCCCGTTTCTTCCAAATGCAACTTTGTTCTAGGTTTCTTAAGTAGATTTCTAGGCGTCCTTTTCGTAATACTGAAATCGAAGATTTCTCGTAGTTCTATTTTTAAGTGCATTCCAATATAAGTGATTAATAGTCTCCGTTTGTTTTTATACGGGTACGTAAAATCCTTCATTATGCTTTGTCTGTGTAAACCCTATTCTACCAAATTAACACTTAAATTAAACGAGAGAGGATGAGAAATTCGCCAAATTCAATTTTATTTTTATCTATAGAAAAGGATTCCAGCAAGCAAGCAATCTGATTTCTCTTGTCGTTAGATTAGCAGCATTATTAGGCTTTATATAGTTCCATAGTATTCTGTTGCTGTTAAGTCATTTGTATTAGGTAGCATTGGGAACAACTATAGCTAGCTGAGACGCATGACATGACCTCTCATCATATCATGTCATATATTTGCTACCTATGTTAATCATTGTCACCACCATCTACCCTAATAATTGAATAGATGTTGAACTAAACCCATCGACTCAATACTATTTTTATTATTATTATTTGGTAACAAGAAATTTTACCAAGTAGAGTGACTGTAGATGACTTGTCAGATGAAGGCATGCATGCTTAATAATGTTATAATCCTCTAGGTGCCCTAAGTAGATGCTGTTGGTGAACATTATAACATTAATAATTAAATTTATGAGGTATTATCCATATTCAAATTTACAGTTTATTTATGACCTACAAACAAACATCCTGAAAACGACAGGGCTGTTGCCATCCTCGCCTTGCTCCAAGAAGAATTGAATTAAGGGAATGAATGCCAATCGATTCAACATTCTGCTCCAGGCAGCAGACCAGCCCAGCCCCTACTAATATATTGTGGATGGTTCTTTAAGCAAAAACCAGATGCTATGCTATTTGTCTTCCAATTTGAGGGAATTTAATCGTCTTATCCTCTGATCAAGCTCCTTCATCACTTCTGGCTCCTGTTTCTTCCTTTGCTTCGATATCGTATTCGTTGTCATCGAACCTATCTTATCAAATGCTACCTGCAAACACAACCAACCACAATTAAGAAGCATTTCATCATGTACACCAAAGGACTAGACAGACACTTTTCTCCCTCACTCCCAAAGTCTATGATATCTGAGTGAGTGGTAGAATGAACAAACAGTAGGAAATAGTGTGGAAGTTGTCATACTGTCAGTAAATCATCTGGCTCAAACAGGTGATGAGTAGTAATTTGCAGAACATTGATTACTTCGCCAACATGATGAGATAGAAGTAACTCATCTTCCTTCATCTGCAAATGCAGGTTTACAATTGTTTACAATCTATTCTGATGAAGCATATTCTTCTGTGTACTAATCAAAATCCAATCAAGAAAAAAAGAAAGGCTACGCAGGTTGTACCTTAAAGATTGCTAAGGCGACATTAAACATAACCTTAGCCCCTTCATAGAAAATAACATCCCACACTCGCAGAGTTGTCTGATTCATGGAACAAGTATTAGTAGGGGGTAAATTAAACGTCTCAATGCATAATTTATTGCACATTATTCAAACCTCGGAAGGAAGGCTCTTTGAGAAGAGACAAAGGAACCACTCAGTGGCGACAAGGGAAACGTCAAATTCCAAAGATTCCAAATGAGTTGCTATCCTGCATTTCCATTACTCCAATTTTCAGAAGATGCTAGGAAGCAAGCATATGACACATAGTTATTTGACTTAATTTGTCAAATTTTAATACCTTGGGCACTTTTTAGCAAGTAAATCTTTAAAAACTCTCTGTTCAACATGGCATCCAGATAAGTTGGTCGTGTAACAATCATTAACCAGGACATTTTCCAACAAGACAGCAAGCATCCAAAATGCATCTTCTTCTGTCTTCATGACAAGCAACAACAATGCTGCAACATAATTTAACCCCTGGAGAAATAAAATTGAACAGTCAATAAAAATTACACAAAATGTATACTCTGAGGTATGTATTTAACATTTTTCTTCAAAGTAAACCACAGATTATTACCAACTTTAGTTTTTAACTAAAGGAACTATGTAAGAGCGTAATAGGCTTTGAGAATGACATATCAAATGTAGGTCAATCATAGAAAATAATCCATGCTTTAGTTGCACAATCTTTGAGGGTTTAAAAGCAAAAGGAGAACAGGCAACAATGCAACATGCATGCATGTAACACTCAATGATGAAGATTTGGCATCTACGGCAAGGAGAAAAATGGAAGACACACAGATTGAATGAATGAAGAATCCACATGAAAGACATTTTCTCCTCAAAGACTTCATTTTTGTCTATCATAGCATCATTTTCTACATATTCAGATGGGAAGGGGAAGGGAGAGCAGAGCCAACCCACCTGACAATATCCAACATCAGAATCACGGAATGAGTAAGCAACAAGAACACGTCTAAGAGCAGAATGCCCTTCAGGAGTGTCCAACCATGGATGACCAGGGAAGGTCCGTGGTAGGTCCTGCACATATGTTTAAAGAATGATAAGAAACAGAATAGAGATAATGGGTATTGCGACACATGTAGAAGTTCAATTTATTTTGAAACAAACATCGTTAACCAATAACCATTTTAAAACCACAATAAACACCCTGGTGTCCCTTTACAAATCCATAAGTTCAAATAACATCACAAATACATATAAGAGTCGATACCCAATCTTGAAACTGTACTGAATAACACACAAATTCCTCTCACTTTCTGATCAGTATTATTCAGCTGCATTTTGCCTCAACTGAAAATTATACATTACAGAACATTTAAACTCTTTACATAAGCCCAAGCTAAGCTAAGCGATCCAATAAAACTACACGGTTATAAATATAAGGCCTAAATATGCTTCAACTCTTATGCATTTTTTTCTTAATTTCCATTATCTTCCATAAATACCAAAAAATTTCTCACAGAGGAATGACCCACACCCACGATGATACATCAAAATCTGCGCCATGGTTTGTCCCAAAATCTATTCACAAGAAACACAATGTAAAGTCTGGAAATTAATCAATGAACCACACATCTGCAAATTGTTATCATGTAAAGTATACCAACCAAACCAGAAGGGTTATGCCTTACAACTCAAACCAAAATAAATAAATAAAAACTTGTAATCAAAATCACATCCAATTGTGAGATCATCAATAAAGAAAAGATAAGAACTCACATGATCTATCTGTCGGGTAGCAGCGGTGACCTTGCCCTCTACTGCTTTGGTCAAATCATCATAATAACTCTCAGGCACAGTGGATTTTTTCTTAGCTGCACCAGACAAAGAAAACCAAACCTTAGGCCTAAGAACTGGGGGTATCCCCTTCCTGATCAGCTTCTTCAAGGTGATGGCATTGGCCAGAGCTGAGAATTTCAATGAAGATGTGAGAGCACTTCCTTGCCCAATGGTAGTGTGAAGATACCAATTAGCTCCTTTACTGGCTTCCAATGCCCACCAGACCCTACCCTGTTGCCTCACCTTCTCCCTTACCTCATTCAGCACATTCACATCATCCACATTTCCTTCCACAGTGAACCCATAAAGGTCTTGGAATTTCACTGTCAGATTCGCCCTCCTGGAATGGATGCTTGGCCTCAAAACTGCTACTTGAGATTGGTACTCAAAGGCAAGGTCTATTTTGCCTTTTGTTCCATACATTTTTTTTCCCTCTTCTTCTATGGGGCCGGATCAACAGAGATGGATGCGAAGAAGGATAAGGGTATTTGAGACAAGATTGTGTTTTGAATAAGGAAAGAAGGGACCTTGTCAAATAGGAAAAATAGCCCCACTAGTCTCAAACCATGAAACGGTCCATTTTGAGCACCTGGGTGCCTGAGATTAGGTAAAGAGGGGTTCAAATTTTCTCTTTTAAAAAACCAAATGAAAAAAACAAATGCTGAAACAAGATTCAAAATTTATAACAAGAGATTTTTTTTTACATTTTGGGAAGCCATGATGGAACACCCCTTTTGCATCATCATCAGAAAGCTTGAAACTTTCAAAAATATTGAGCTGAAATCTATCCAGAAACTGAGAGTTTAATACAAATAAATATGAATTGTGAAAAGAAAAGAAAAAAAGGAGCTGGATATTCACGAATGTATGGCCCAGGAAGACAAAATTGGGAAGAAAAAAAAAAGAAAAAGGATAAGGACAAGGAAAAACCCAGAAAAAACAGATCTTTTAAGATCAATGAATGAAATAGAGAGAGAGAAAAATGAACTCCTGAAATGGATTACTAATTCAGGAATTGGAGTGCTCAAACAAAAGGAACGGGGGTTATAAGAGAAACAGAAACAAGAAAGAAAGCCCTGAAATTTAGGGAAAATAGAAAGAAAGAGTGTAAGAACAAACAGAGCGAGGAAATAGGGATGGTGTTTGTGTTGTGTGGTGAGCTGCGGTTGCTGATCTGAGCTGTGCTGTGGTGGCTTCGCTTCCGCTCTGCTCTGGTCACTGCTGGTGGCACCAACACATCAGACACAACTCTCCTAATCCTTCTTTTCTTATGCTTATGGAGTTTTCCTCTTTCAATCTTATCTTTCCATTGATTTTGATTAGCCAATATAATTTCAAATTAGAACGTTGTGGAGATGTCCATCATGCTTTATTATTATCTTCATGATAACTGCTTAAGTTAATTGATTGAGATTTTATTTTTTTAATCAAGGAAAACTTGAGGATGTGAAATGTCTCATATCCACTTTTCATATCTTGATTTTTATTTATTTATTGATTTATTTTCTCTGGAAAGGGGTGAGAGTGACCAAATTTCTGGTTCTTTCTTTTTCAAATAATCTAGCCTTGTGCTCCACTTCTATTTTACACAGTGGCATTCTAATTCATTTACCTAATTTTCATTTTTGTTTAACTTTAGAAAAATAAAGTTTTTAATAGGTCTTATATTTCAAAAGTTTGAAAGTTTCATTTCAAAATAAAAAAGCAGGTATAGTGTTATTAAAATGAAATGTGAATGTCCTTATAACTAATTATAATATATTTAACATTTATCTTTCTATAAAGTCAAGATTAATATCTGATTATGCGTAAGAATAGTTCAAAATTTCAATAGTCCATAGGCCATGAGTCCATAACGTGCAACGCTTTACGTAAAATACTTAAATATTTTTAGAGCTTGCACAAAAAAAATCACTCAAAACAGCCAACAAATAAGAATTTGGGCCACAATCATCAAACCCATTAAAAATATATTCATGATTAATAGTGCTATTTGGGCCTTAAAATATTAAATGAGCTTTATTGACTGTGTTGACTCACTTTTTGTTGTTCCCCAAGCATCTGTGATATTTTTAATAGTCTTAAACAATAGGTCGTGTCACTTAATCGATTTTGACGGTCAACTTAAAAAAAATTAATTATGAATCCAGTAAAATTATGTTCACTACTAGTAAGTTTACAAAAAATAAAAAATAAAAGTTTGAGGCCATTATCTTTTTCTTGATAAGATCACACGATAAATTATCAGATAGCAGCATAAACAATTTAGAATAAGATTTTTTTTATACCTTATTTAGAATAATATAGTGGTATAAAAAGAGTGTAAATGATTTATATTAGTAAAAGTATACACAAATTTTTTTATGGGTATAGTTTATATACTTTTTTTTAATAAGAATATACATTAACATCAACACAGTATTCTATTAATACTGAATGAAATTTGTATATAGCTTTTTTCCCGTAAAAGTTATTGAGATACTCTCGACTTATATAAAACCTGGCTTATTAAATTATTATCGTACAGGTATTTAATAAATTTTATTTGAGCATCTTAAATTCTAGAATACTCTGATCTCAAAATAAGTTCTGCTTCACTTATAAGGTTTCACTTCACTTGATGATGGCCAAATAAACCATAATATATTCTACCTATATATTTGTTTCTGCTTCAAGCCAATTTAGTTGGTAAATTGTTGTAAAAGCAAAGGGCAATTTGATAAAGGAAAAAGGTCAAGGCTCAGGACGCGTTTCATTGTTGACATAATAATATTTTTGCAGTAATAAATAATGAGTGAGGTTAAATGAACAATACAAAATCAGTCCAAGCAGACAATAAATGAGATTTTGGGTCATAATTACTCAGCCCATTACAATCTTAATAATTTTTTGGGCCAAAACCAAAGTTAAAATAGACCCATTAGTTGTATAGACTAATTTTTCATTGTCTACTTATCATTATTACGTGAGTTGAGTTGTGACCCACAAAAATGATTATTATTATTGTTTTGATTTGAGAAACTCGCAATTTGTGGGGCCCGTCCCTTCACTCGCGCCAGGATGAAGAAATCACGTGTGCGCAGATTCTTCTAAAAGAAAGAAACCAGTGATAAGGATAAGAACACTAACAGTAAACAGGGCTTTTAAGTAAAATCATTCGAAATTTGATTTGCTTCAATATAGTTTCTTATTGAACACTGTTATTTGTATAACTATTGTTCTAAAATTTATATACTATTACTCACTCAAAAGTTAATACCAACTGCAGTATCATGTTGCCACTAAATGAATAATAAATTTATAAAATTAGGTAAATTTACATCAAACATTTGGTTCATTAATTGGTTTGATGAGTCGGTATAAGAAAAAACAATAATAATATTTATATATACACTTTCTTTTACCAACAATGCTACATATACACTAATTTTCAGCCACTTTCAGCTACCAACACACTTTTTAAGATAGGGCCCACAAAAATATTAGTGACAAATCATATGCATTTATTATTGGTAGCTGATGGTGACAGCATTTTGGTGTACAAGAAACATTTTTGTTCTCTTACATATCTTCTCTACTCACTTTATTACTTTTGGATTTTGATGTGACATCACTCCATCACTTATACTTTTTTCTCCACCATTGAATCAAGATATATGTTTACTATACATTTTAAAAGTATGTACCAATATCATTACTCAAGAAAAAATGAAATGGATATTTGGTGTTGTTATTTTCGTGGTGGTGGCAATTGGCAAAGACCAAAGACATTTATTTGTGGAATTAATGAGTGCGTAGTGAGCAAGGCATTTTGGAGGTGAACGCCTGTATTCTTGTCCCATGGGTCGGCTTCAATTTTTTATTTTGATCCAGGCCCGGCCCATACCGCCCGGCAGCTTCTTATCCATCTGGGTCCCATTTTGTCGTATCCTGATCAATAATACTTATTAGATAACAAGAGAATAACAATAAAAAAATGTTATGATTTGCACTATAAAAATAAGTTTTTTTTTTTTTTTTTTATAAATAACAAGAGGTACCAAAACCAAAGGATACCTCAAGGTAGGCACACCTACTACATGAATGGAGGTCTCATTAAAAAACCCATCAAGGGAAAAAGAGTACCCCTCCATCCAAGGAAAACCAAATATCCTTTAGGATCATATTTATTGAGTCCAATAAAAATTATATTATTATATTAATTTTGAAGTAATCCAAAAATAAAAGAAGGCAAAATCCAATAAGATGATAGCATAACATACAGCAAGACCAATAGAAAAGCAGAATGTATGTATGTATGTCCATAAAGTTAAAACCAGCGAAGAGCCATATTAACCGCTTTAATTTGAGTTTGCCTCAGATTTTTTTACCACTCAGCAGCCATTTCTTTCCTTCTAGATGAGGAGATCATAGTTTGAATGTGTCTAAAAGTAGTAATTAAGATTCGTTTCAAATTTATAGAACATATACATGCTCAGACTTGAATGTCATTATCCCCTCTTTATGCGTATTTTCAAGTTTTATACCTACTAATGTGGACTATATATATATATATATGTCTAAATCGCCATATAAATTAATTTCACCGAATCTTGAGAAATTCAAACCTTACCCACAGATATTAAACTTGATTAATAACTAGTACTTTTTATATGTTGAAGTTTGTCTATTATTACATGACCATTGATCAATAATCACTGCTGCATCATTAAAATTAACAGTTTTCTCAGAGCTTCTATTTGGCATCTCAACAATGGGTTCAATATTGGAAGAGAAGTTACACAAAAGCTTAACCTAATCTTATATAATATACACAATATTTTATTGAAATTAAAACAATATTTTATTTTAAAGAACTTTATCTTAAATCCAATAAACCCTATTTTTGTTGCAATTAAGTATATATATAGAAAAGTATAAACTATTAGGATTTAAGGTCTGAAGAAGATCGATTAGTACTTGTTGTATCTAATTTTGACTTGAGAGCGTCAATGTGTGGAAAAACTTAAAATTGTATATATCATAAAAAATTATACCCTTTAAGATCATAAATAAAATATAATTTTTACAGTGACCCCTTTTGAGTCATGACTAAGGTTGAAAAAGAGATAAAAAAAAATTGCAGTAATTTCTTTTAACTAAATTAATAAACTAGTCTTATAGTAGTTGATGTCTAATTGAAGTGTCAACATCATATATATTAATTATATTAGAATATTGCTGGTATAATATTCAAAAGTGCATTGAAGATAAAGTAAATAATTATTTGAATAGGACAAATAATGTCGAAATAATTTTGATCACTATATTATTATATATATAGATATGATTTAGCCGATTCATCATCACTTTGAGGTAGAAACATTATAGCAGGTGAGGAGTAATAATAAATTAGCAGGTGAGGATATGGGGGATGAGAGGAAGATGGTGATAAGCGATGGTGAAGATGAAGAAGCATTCATGTTTGCTATGCAACTTGCAGGTGCGACTGCAGTGCCTATGGCGGTGAAATCAGCTTTGGAGCTGGGCATCTTTGAAGCCATTGCGAGAGGGTCTTGCCTCTCCGCTCGTGAAATTGCTTCTCAGATCCCAGCGATTAGGAACCCCCAAGCGCCTGCTCTGCTGGACCGCTTGCTCCGCCTATTGGCCAGCTTCAACATCCTCACCGCCTCTTCTGCTGGCGGCGGCGGTGAGTGGAAGTACGCTCTTGCCCCTTTGGCTAAATACTTTGTTAGCAATCAAGATGGTGTCTCTATGGCTGCTCCTTTTCTAATGCAACATGACAAAGTCCTCAAAGACATGTGGTATTTATGCCTTCTCTATTTATCTTTCTATCTAGGTGCTCTGTTTTGATATAATTGTATACTAATCATCAATGCAAAGATTATTATTACATTATAGATAAATAGATAGGTAGGCACTTTTTTAGTAAGACAGACAGACAGACAGATAGACTCAGCAACAACAGTACACTACTTATGGATAATTAATTGATTAATTAACTAATTCTGTATTGTGTTTGGTTATTGATGTAAATAAAATAGGTACCACTTGACAGATTCAATACGGGAGGGAGGGCTTCCATTTGACAACTGCTATGGAATGACGTCGTTTGAATTCCATGGGAAGGATGAGAGGTCCAACGAGATTTTCAACAAGGCCATGAGTGACCACTCCAGCATCATCATGAAGAAAGTTCTGGAGAGGTACAGAGGGTTTGAGGGTGTTGGATCTGTGGTTGATGTTGGTGGTGGCACCGGAGCTGTCATCAACATGATTGTCTCTAAATACCCAAACATCAGAGCCATTAATTTTGACTTACCCCATGTCGTTAAGCACGCTCCATCCTATCCAGGTCAATTAATCTTTATTATTTCTGACCAAAATGTCATAATAAAAAACAAACGTATGGTGGAACTAGCTTGTTAATTACATTGAGTGTGTGTGATGGTGCAGGTGTGGAGCATGTTGGTGGAGACATGTTTGTCAGTATTCCAAAAGCTGATGCCATTTTCATGAAGGTGAGTTAATTAATGGATTAATGATGCGCAGCTATGTATGTCAACACAAATTAATTAGAATCAACTACTTAATTGCAGTGGATATGTCATGACTGGAGTGATGAGGATTGCGTGAAATTTCTGAAGAAGTGCTATGAATCGGTTCCTGAGAGTGGGGGGAAGGTGATACTAGTAGAGTGTATTGTTCCAGAAGCCCCGGAATCAAGCTCGGCCGCAAGGACTGTGTTTCAAATGGATGCAATCATCATGTGCCATAGCTCTGGTGGAAGAGAGAGGACGCAGAAACAGTATGAGGCCTTGGCTATGGCTGCTGGATTCCATGCTTTCCGAGTTGCATGCTCTGCTTTCAACATGCATGTCATGGAACTCCTTAAGACCAACCCTTAATTAATTAGTTAGCTTCGTTTCTTACTTCAATTCTGCAGTTCCCCAATGCACCATTCTGTGGTGTTGTCTTGTGTTGGAGTATTGATTAATAACTGAGGGGATTAAATTCCCATCTATTTTGCTTGCTGTATTTGCTCTTGAATAAATTATTTCACCTTTCACCACGGTATGTATGAGAATCAGGCATGTACTTGTATTTTGGATAATTGATTTATTTTGACCGAGAATAAGCCGAAGATGGAAAATCAGTGTTTTTAATCTGTTATTGCAAAGTATCTAGAGCATTTGTAGTGTACAATTTATGACTGAGGGCTCTATGTTGCAGGATTTGTTTGCAATAGCACAAGATCAGCCATTCCGTTTTCCATCTACCTTCACCTTTGTTCTCAGGGCCTTTTCAACACTTGAAGGTCTCCACCTTCACTTCCATGCAAAGGGCAAAGAAGCTTGATAATTTTGAGAAGATGATATAATAAGAACAATAATAATTGGTTGCCATTCACCAATAAATTCGATTCTTTCAGCCTTATGCACTAATTTTGGCTTCATCTCCATTCTCTTTTTGTATAGACATTTCAATTTTTTAACACAAAGCATGCCATGCCATGCGAGTGTTACAGGAATGGATCCTCTATACGAACAATGAAAATACATATATTGTATAACAAAATATAGTTGATAAATATATTTATATAGTTCATTACCTTTTTCAAGTTTCCACCATTTGATTCAGAACTGCACCCTCTGCTTCAGCAGTTTAAGAAACAAGAGCAGAGGATCATATTCATTCCCCATTAACAACAACAGCGACCTGATTTCCCAAGCAACAGATCACATCCGATTATTATGAAGAACAAAAAGGTAGGAAAAATAAATTGTAAATCGGGTTGGAGTCAAATGTATTTAAGAACTATATCGAATCGTATCAAATAATATTATAAAATTTGCAATGGATTACAAAATCAAAATAATCAAATTTTATAAGATATATAAAATATAATTAGTATGCATAGAATGTCACTTATCTTTGTCCAAGTAACCCACAGCATGTGATAAAAAATAAAGTAAGCCAAACGGAATTAATAAAATAAAGCATCATCTTTATTAATAAAATATCAAATAACTTAAGTTATTTACAAACTAATTCAAAGAATAATAAACTAATAATTTGTGTAGACTATTAACAGAGTAAAAACAAAAAAAAACAAACATAATTGAAATTGCATAATTCTAATTGTCTAATAACATGAGTGAGGTGAACTATAACTTAGATGATAGGGGACTAAGGAGACTTTGTGACTTCTTTTCTTCTTGTTTCATCTCTATTGTTGTACTAGAGAGAAAACAAGTTGGTAGCTTTTGGAGCCAACCATCTTTATTAATGAAAGTTGGAATAGAATATTCAGCGTCCATATCTCCAACAGTGAGTTTCTTCTCCCATTGGACACGGTGGGAAGAATCGTTCCCTGGTCCTGTGCAATTAACCTCAGCATAGAAGAGGTTTTGCTCCTGTCCTATAGCATGCCAAGCAAACCATCCGTCGGGAGTGACCAATGAACCAAAGGCTGTTTCATAAAATATAACTCTGGAGAAAGGTCCCCATGCCCGTCCAAGGTAGGTCTGGCCAGTCCCATCAATATTGCCTCCCTTGAACACGAAACCACTTGTTTCGTCAGCGGATTTTCGACCTTGGGCAGTCACGTACCCTAGTCCAACTGAAGCTTTCCCTTTGGTCACGTTAATTGTGCAATCCTCATAGTACGACTGCCCATATCCAAATATGAAGTCTGTCTCACCTTGAATGTAACACTCTTTAAAATAATGCACTCCCGTTGCATCGAAAAGAGTGTCTTGAAAACCCACAAATCCACACTTGTGGAATGCGCACTTGTCTCCATATATGGCTGCTGCAAGTGCTTGATTATCGCCCTCAGGGGGGTTTCCTCCGTGTAGATTATATGTGTTCTGCAATATTAGCATTCAATCAATTATTCATGTATGTTTATAATTTTGGGGAATTAATTGACAAATAATTATACATCAACAAATACCTCGAAGGTGATGCCACTGGCAATGACATTAGGTGAATATGAAGTGAATGTAGCATTCCAATCTTGGGTTCTCTTCTCATCGTGTGTGATAGTTGTGACATCTTTGCCAGCACCTTCCAAATACACCCACCCCTTGCTCTGTGGGATTACAACCTTCTCTCTGCCATATATAGATAGAATTAGTGTAGAATATATGATTATTATGTACCTATATATATATATATCAAATAATAATGTTACTGCATTCTATCAAAATATCAAGAAATACCATCGTTATGATGACTTACGCATATTTGCCAGCATTAATCTGAACTTTGACCCACTGGTCATTGTTTTCTTGAATAGAATCAATAGTTTCTTGAATGGTTCGAAATCCTCCTCCTCCACCGGACTGGTCCACAACAATAGTACGAATAGTATCACAATCCATGCTTTGATATCAGCACAAAAGCCTTGCAAACTCAAACAAAAGGACTTAATTCAATCAAAAGAGTGAGTGATGAAAGAAAATTCAAAGATAGCACTGTCTAAATTTGATGTGTTCTGGTGATCTTCAATTTCATTCTTTATATAGGCATTAAGTTAATTGAGTTTTTTTTTTTTTTTAAATATATCTAGAATCAAGAATAATTTATTGATGTAATAAAAGATTCGAGTTAAAAATATTTTAATCTTATCTGTATTAGATTTATATTTGCAAAAGAGATAAGTTTTACTCTATCCATATTGATGTGCAATTTCTCTTATTAATATAAAAATAGTATTTAAGAGAGAACCTATCAATTTATTTTTTACGATAACAATAATATCTATAGTTGATTTGATCATTATTTATCTCTAATTAAGAGATTTACCATTTGTTCTGTAAGCACTCGAGGAGTGTGATAAGCGATAGGGAGATTTAGGAGTTCTCTTGTTTTAATTAGTTAAAAGGCCAAGATTTAATCATTATTTAGGACATGAAAAAGTATGCAGTGGTTGTATTTGTCTTAAAAGATTGCACCGCATTTTTACCAAGAAGGAAAAAAGATTGCAGCTATGCACGTTATCTTATAGTCGAATATCTATATTTTATTGTGCTATTATTTCTTGCACTAAATTAATAACTTTTTAAATTGATCAAAATATTTTAAAATCAAGAGTTATTTCATACTTGAATATAATATTAAAAGATCATTCATCAAAATATAATGTTAAAAAATCTTAATTTACTCTCAAATCTATTTTTATGTAAGAAAAAAATTTTGAGAAATAAAATATATAACTTGAAAGATTGTGGGAAAAAATTGGCATAAATGGAAGAGGCTTGAACCAGTGGTCTAAACTAAAAATATGGGAATTGAAAGATTATATTATGAGGAAAAATTGGCATATATAAAGTAGAGAGGTCCAAAATGGTACTCGATGAAGCGAAATAATATGATCAAGTGAATGTCCTTTCTCTTCCAATTTGTAATCTTCTAGTGAACCCATCGAGATTAACTTATTTTGTGATTAAAAAAGACCTTGTAATTCAACTATATGCTACCTATAGTTTAGCTGAAATAAGAAAGGTTAATTTATGCGCGCCTCTGTTTTCTTAATGTCACTATTGCGTTTGGAGAACAAGTATTGGGATTTTTTAAAAACATATTTACATATTATATATTTCATCTGTCCAAAATCATTTCAGCTGAAGTTATTTTAACAACCCAGAATAATTAAGTTAAATTAAATTAAATGTTCAAAAATTATTATTAGTCATTGATAAACAATAAAGTTATAAGATGAATTTTGAGGGAGAGTGCAGATGGAGATGGTGAGGTGGTGTGTCTCATAGTATTAGGAATCCGACGTGGACACTTTTTATTGGATGAATGAGGTGCATCCTCCAATCACACGCCGACATCATAGCAAAAGCTCAACGACGCCGTTTCAAGTTTAACCACTTAACACAAAACAAAACACTTTCGAATTGGAGTGTTGGTTGAGATTGAGATTAAAGTATCGCAAACTGCGCGTGTCGTGTTCCGTAGCTTCCAGTTCAACGTTGTTGTGTTGTCCCTCACCTCTCACAATAAACCTAAACTCTATTCCTTCTTCTGTTGGTTTTTTCCTCTCTTCTCTTCCTCTAATTTCCCAGAAAGGTACCTCGATTTCTGTTTATATTAAACCAAAAATGCTGGTTTTTTAAAATTATTTTATATTTACTGGATCGGTTGTTGTTGACATTAGGTTGTATCAATTGAGGTGTTTGATTTGGATTACTAATTGGTTGAATGAAATTTGATTTTTGTTTTTGGAGGGTGCAGATGGGGTTGCGGTGGTGGGGTTCGTTAAGACATGTTATGGTGTTTTTGTCAATTGGAGCGTTTTTTTGGAACCTAAAAGGGTCAGAGGGGATCAGATTCGTGATCGACAGGGACGAGTGCTTCTCACACGATGTCAAATACGAGGGTGACACCGTCCATGTTTCTTTCGTTGTTATTAAGGCTGATTCTCCCTGGCATTACGGCACCGAAGGTGTTGATCTCGTGGTATGTTCCATTCCCCCTCCCAATTTCATTTTTTTCTCTTAATTGGATTATTATTATTACTACTACTACTATGCCTTGGTGTTGATTTTTAGTGTCAAAGTTTCTTTTTTTAGTGTCAACTTCTTCTGTTTGGAAGGAAGGGGTTGAATTGAGATGGGATGAGAATCCCTGTTTCTAAATTCTGCGCAGGGGTTAGGATTTAGAAGCATAGACTTATAATGCTTTCTTATGCACGTGCCTATTGGCTATTGGTTTGCGGTTTTACATTCTGAAGCCAAAGGGCCACAGAAGAAGCTTATGGTGCTTTTCTTCACCATAACCTTGATACTGCTAACTCTTTATTTATAGTTCTTGAGATCTATCCATGGTTTTATCTCTCTTTTGTTCCCCCTTGCTGCTATATACCCTGCCCTGCAACGTTGGAATCTTGTTACATTGTGATGCTTAAATTTCAGGTAAAGGGACCTTCTGGTGATCAAGTTAATGATTACCGTGACAAGACCAGTGAAAAGTTTGATTTTGTGGCTCACAAATCCGGAGTCTATAAATTCTGCTTCACCAACAAGTCACCTTATCATGAGACCATTGATTTTGATGTACATGTTGGTCATTTCTCTTACTTTGAGCAACATGCCAAAGATGGTAATTGTCTTTGTCTCTATTTCTCTTTAAGTTGCATTGAAGTCTTAAAAAACTGAGAGATTTATTAGTGAAACTTTGGTGATTGTCTGCAGAGCATTTCAACCCTTTGCTAGAGCAGATAGCAAAGTTGGAGGAAGCTCTTTACAACATTCAGTTTGAACAGCACTGGCTGGAGGCTCAGACGGACCGCCAAGCAATAGGTACTATTTGAGGTTTTCTTTTCTGTTTATATAAGAATCTACATACACATTTTCTGCACATAGAAACCATACTTGTGTCAAAGACAAAACCATAGTACTATAGTTTATGTAAGATATCTGGTTCTCTATTCTTGTTACCGTTTAGTAGAGCCTCATTCCCAATTTGTTAACCTCCTATACCTAACCAGAAGAGATGGAAACTTGTTTTTCCGTGTTTACTGTTATCGAATGTGAGTGCTGAGTGCAAGATGATGTTTACCTTATTTACTGGAATGCAGTGAATGATGCAATGAGCCGAAGAGCAGTACACAAGGCAATATTTGAGTCAGCAGCACTAATTGGGGCCAGTGCACTACAAGTATATCTTCTGCAGCGCTTGTTTGAACGCAAATTAGGAACCTCTAGAGTTTAATTAGAGCTAGGAGGATATATATATTATATATGTCCTGGGATCTTGTAACATTTATAAATGAGCACGTTATTTTTCTTTACCTTCTCATGGATAATTTATATTGCTAGTTGCTCCCTTACAACATTTTATTTATCATTTCAAGTACAGTTTGATTTCCGGCAAAAATTACAATTCAGTGTTCAATGACGCCCCTTCCAACCCCCCTCCCTGTTGATATCTTTGTCCAAGACTTGTTCACTTTAAGCTGTTATTTTCCCTGTGAATTGATGTGACTTGAGGATGAAATTTCACTCGATCACAACTTAAATTGTGCTATCTTTTGACTTGCTACTTTAGCTAATTAATTCCCCTGCGAGTTGTGGAATTCTTAAGAATTACTTATCGAGTTATAGGTGGTTTTGAGCATTAAAAAAGATCTGTTAAAAAGAAAAAAAAGGCAAAACTACTACATATGCTTTATTCCACGAAGAGTTAGATTGCAACTAATTTCATGTAACTATCTATGAGTGTGATGGGAGTGAATCTGGAAAAAAGGTAGTTGTAAACAAGCAATATATGCAATAATACAGTTAACCATCGCAAAACAGTTAACCAAACATGAAAAATAAAATAGAAAGCTCAAGAAGGTTTATAGTTTACACACAAGTATGAAACTCCTCTGAATAATACAGAGCAGTAATAAAGAGCCTTTGAACCCAATGAGTGCCGGGTCAATGAAGTTTGAATTCAACAAGTACTGAACAACTAAGAAATCCCAGAAATAGTTCAGAAGAAATCATAAATATTTTGCAAATATTCTGTTTGATCTTCTATGGCAAAACATTCCAGCAAGACCCATCACATCTTTTTAGTGAAGCTCCCATCTTCTGGAACTGGAATTATGTAGGGGGCAAAGGTATATCTCACACTTTACAACTTTCATCTTCTCATGCTTCAGTAGGCGAGCTTATGCAGCAGAGCCATTTTTTCTGCATTTTTGAAAAAAAAAGGGTAGGAAAAATCAACAAAAACCTAGGCTTGTGAACTGAAAGACGACAGAGAAATCCAATGCAATAGTTCACATAGCATTTCAAGGATCAAAACATGCATGTTCCAACAAACTAAAACCAAAAATATAAATTGCAATGTCCAATTCACAATTTCATTCAGAAGTTGGCAATACGTTCTGGTTACAAGGTCTGGTGAAATCCTCCGACAAGTGAGAGTGGTCAAAACTAAAAAATAAAGAGTTGTGAAGTGAGATTGAAGGAGGAGGAAGAATGGGACATACAGGTTGAGATTGGGGCTTTCCAAGAACGACTTCATGATGCTTGTATTTGTTGCTATCCTTTGGTGGAGACTCAAGCTTAGCGCCACTCTTCCTCTCCTTCCTGGCTTTGTTGAAGATGACAGTGAATCCCTCAGCTGATGCTGGGTCATTCACATCCCATTCCCCAAACTTTGGCAATGCTCTACCCTTGTCTTCCTGTCATTTTTTCTTCATTTCAGGATAACCATATTTACATACATACATAAAAGGAAGCAAAAATCAAAACTTTTTTTCTTCTTAATATCCAAGACTAAGATACAGAACAGAGCAAATAAATGGGAATGAAAATACAGAGTGACATAGGGAGAAACAAAGCTAAGTGATATCTGATTCGGAAATGCATGAGATAGGTTGAAATCTAATAGCGTGATTATGAAATCAAACAGAATATTTGCATCCAGTTAATGGATGAATATATATGTGAGATGATGAAGAGAACAATGAAATGAGAGAGAGAGAGAGGAATAGGAATAGGAATAGCGTACCGCCATGGGTGAGGGCAAGTGAAGAAGGAGGAGCAAACGATTTCTTTCTCTCTGGAATGAATGCAGTTCCCAATGAGGAAAAAGGAAGGAGATGAATGAATGATACTCTGTCTCTGTCTCTGTCTGAGGAAGGAATTGAAGCTGAGAGAGAGAGACTTTGTGGGGTCCAATGCCAAATATTATCACTGTTTCCAGCTAGCTAGCCTAGCCACCTTCAACCACCCAAGATCCCTTTTTCTTTACTTTATTATTCCTATCATACCATACAAAACGTTATTTACATACATATACTGTTGTCATTCTAAATAAAGTTTTATGAAAATATCCAATTATATCATTATTGTATTAATTAACAAAAATATTTAATTCAATTACATAGTATATTAGAAGCTCAATAAATTAAATCATATAATTAAATGATGGTGTAAAACTTATTTTCCCTTGTAGAGTAGATTAATTTACCTCTTTAAGTAATACAAGTTTTGGAAGTATTATTATTACAAGAACAACACATAACATATTGTACTTGATCAAATGAACAAGCATGCATGAGGGTGCTTAATTTTAGTTAAGAAACAGATGCTTTGCTGTGCGTACATAATAGTCTATCTTCATTGATCCGTTTTCCCTTAAGAGGTAATTGCGTAAATGTTGCATGTGATATGATAGATTTTTAATTATAAACTTGTTGGCGTATGAAGAACGCAACGGTTTTGCAATTAATTACTCCATATGAAAAGCAAGCCTTGCTTATATATGTATGTGCAACCGCTGAACTTATTAGACTCTTAAATCAATCAACACCAGATAGATATTATATTATATTAGATAGGAGCACACTACAACTTTTCTTTTATAAAGTCGCTAATAGCGTAGCCGTTGGTTGTTGTTTGACATTACATTAAAGTCGCTAATTGTTGTTGGGCTATCAATTCCACAATTGAAGCTTATGCATCACATCAACACTCAATAGAGAGGAAACAAAACCTGAATTTATTTGATATAAAATGGAACTATATATATAAAGTTGATAGAACTTTCAACCTCGACACACCAAAAAAGACAGAAAGAGTGAGATATACAAACGAATTGAATGAAATTGAAGGTTATGAGATTCAAACATTGGCAGTGTTGTTGTCGTGAGGCTTGAAATAGGGAGGTGGAGGTGAAGCAGAAGAAGCACCAGGGGGAGGAGCTGGCATCCCATAAATTTGAGGGTTGGTCTGAACATCTCTCCTTCCTCTGTATCTTCCAAAGAAGTAACATCCGAAGCCAAGGATGAGGCAGAACAGAATCAGAGGCAGAGATATCACCACCACCATACCCATCTTTTCTATTATATACGAGGCAGCAGATAGAAGAAGAAATTAAAACTAATAAGAAAGATGATTACAGTAATTATAGATGGTTCGCTTGCTTATGCAATAATGAATAGAGAGAGTTGGGGGTATTGTATTTATATATATGTATAAGAAAAGGCAAAGGCATTATTATTAATGGAACAAAGTTTTGATGAGGTTGTATGTATTGTGTGTGATGGGCTTAACGTTCAAGTTTCCAACGGTCGCCTTTTCTGTCTGTCCCACTACACTACAGCTGTCCTTCTACATCTTCCTTTCTCCTTTTAACGTTATTTTTCCTTGTTGGATTCTAAAGTTTTCTTTTAATGTACATTACTCATCGAATCCAGTTTTCTTAATAATTCCCTAACCTTAATTAAGCCATCGACCTCCACAGTCACAGAATCAAGTTAGCTGCCAAACAACAATTTTTTCTATTCAAGTTTTACTACTGACATAACTGATTTTCTTTAATCAGTCTATTTACTTTTATGTTTTAAAATGACTTCTACACTTTCTAAGAGTAAAAATAAAATAAAAGTAATATATAATTATGTCATCTTCTATTTCTTTTTATCTAATACCATTTCTCCACTTCCTCAGCTGAAATTCCGATATGTAGACTTGTGTAGCGCATATTTATTTTTCGAAATAAGACGTCATATAGAATTTAGAAATTCGTGTCCGTCAAATTTTTGTTTTCTGTTGCTGTGTTTGAAGGATGAAGAACTCCAATTTATTAATTTGGATGTGCTTAATATGAGATCCGAATAGCATTACCATGACA
Source organism: Aeschynomene evenia (assembly GCA_013621005.1). Lineage (NCBI taxonomy): Eukaryota > Viridiplantae > Streptophyta > Magnoliopsida > Fabales > Fabaceae > Aeschynomene > Aeschynomene evenia. The sequence continues at coordinate 299,443 of CM024269.1, read as the reverse complement.
GCAATATTACAATCTTTTATTGCATTTATATAGACCACATAAATTATTAGTACAAATAACACTATTCATAGCTTCCTAGTTTCCACTCTTACTTTTGAGCCATTTCAGTTCCAACGACATTCTTACCAAGCACAACCATCAAGTAAGAAATCAGAGGTTTGAAGAATGGTTCATCCCAAAGCATAGTACACCATGAACTTATTTCAGGAAAAACAAAACAAAAGTTGCAGATAACATTGCTCCATATTCTAGTTCTACTATGATGCTAAGAAAACTTCAATTTCACAAGATCTAAGACTCAAGTTTAACAACTGTTTAGCTAGATTTCGCTCCACGCTTTGCTTCTTGCTCTTGTGTTTTGAAGCATGCATGCTTGGACACTTGCTAGAGACGAAGGCAGAGTCTAAAGAACTTTGGCTCTAACTGGACATCTACCAAACCAAAAAAATGCTTACAGAAGCTCCACAACAAGGGCTGATCCACCACCTCCTCCATTGCAAATGCCACCAACACCGTATTTCCCATTTTTCTGCTTCAATACCTGCATGCAGTGGCATTTTAGATTAACTGATTTGGAAAACAAAAAAAAAATCCAACTAAGTTATCAACTGAAACATACCCCCAGAAGTGTCACCACAATACGAGCACCGCTGCAACCAAGAGGATGACCCAAAGCAACAGCTCCACCATGCACATTTACCTTTTCCTGCAAAATAATAGTTACTTGAGTGAGTGCAATAAATGGAAGTTTTGAGCTAACAGCAACCGCAATGAAGACAAATTATGGACTGCAATATAACATGTTCCACTAAATGTAGTTTCCTACTCAGATAGTTTCCTACAAGATATGAAATGATTACATTTTAAACATTATAGCAAAGGGCCATAACTCACCGAAGCAACTCCAAGAAGTTTCTGATTTGCAAGAGCCACAACCTAAAGGCATCAACGTGAAGAGTTAAAACTTATGGCATCTTGAATTGGTAAGCTACTACAACTAAAGTATGGCATGACATCCTACCGAGAATGCTTCATTGATTTCATAAAAATCAATTTGCGACGCCTCCAACCCAGCACGGGAAATAGCTTTCGGAATGGCAAGGGCAGGAGCTGTTGTAAATAACTCTGGTGCCTGAACAAGTCAACCACATATTAGCACGTAAGTCATGCTCTTTATGGCAAACACTCAGAACAATCTAATTACCAATTTTGTGCTTTTCTTTCTCATTTTTTGTACTAAAAGTCCTCATATTTAAAATTACTTTAGTACCTGAGCAGCATCAGCATAACCAGTGACCTTTGCAATAACCTCAAGCCCAAGCTCCAGTGCTTTCTTTCCACTCACCAAAACTAATGCAGCAGCGCCGTCACTGTCAGCAAGAGCCATTAAAATTTTATTAAGAACTGGGTGCTCAAACCAAACTAAAGCTAAGAGTTGGGCTGATTCAGATAATATATTCACCTTATGCTGGAAGCGTTTCCAGCAGTAACAGAACCTCCACTCTCCTTGAAAGTTGGCCTGAGTTTGCGTAACTTGGCAGCATCAAACTGGCATAGTAATAGGATAAGTACAATGACATATTACTTTAAATTCAAATGAGTATAGACAAAATAAATTACTGTAGCAACTTAATATTTTAAACTAGAAGTATCATAGATATAAATGTCCTTTATGCGAGAAAAACCAAAACTGAAAACTCCAATCCTGACTCCTGGTTAATAGCTCACATTTAACAGTGTATAACTACACCATGCAGTATCTATATCCTCATGCTCAAAAAACCTATATTCCTCTAATGAACCTCTAATAAACTTTTAATACTCAGGAAATCGAGAAATAATACTCGATAGGGATAAAGAGACTATCTAAAGACGTGTAGGCTCACCACATGTAGACAAGTAGTATTACCATGGTTCAAGAAATTTGGATCATTACCTTTCCTGGGCCTTCATCCTTATCAACAATAATTGATGGTCTTCCTCTTCCACCAGGGACTTCAACTGGAACAATTTCCCATTTGAAGGCGCCACTTTCTTGTGAAGCAATAGCACGTTCAAAACTCTGAACGGCATGGTTATCCTGAGGGACAGACAAAGACATCAGCAAAAAAGATATCTTAAAATGATCAAGCAGCAACTAACTGAAAAGTGATTAATCCTACACTACCATGTCATCTCTTGATATTGAATGGTTCTCTCCACACAGTTCAGCACATGATCCCATGTGAGCATCACTATAGACATCCCACAAACCATCTTTCACCATCCCATCAACAAGTGAATCATGTCCAAGGCGGGATCCTTTCCTGCACTTACAGGATTGCATCAGTTAATTTCAATACAATAACAATTCTCAGAAAACTGTCAAATAAAATATAATATTGTTACCTTGCTTCTGCAAAATACTTAGGTATATTAGACATGCTTTCCATACCACCAGCCACAACAACATCGTTTATGCCTAATTGAATACTCTGTGCAGCAAGCACTATAGCTGCAATAACCATAACAAATTTGATATACTTGTTCTTTTTTTTTATTCTATTTTTGAAAAAAAAAAAAAAATAGAATGACAAAGAAACAGAGAGGATTTACAAACCTTTCATCCCTGATGCACAAACTTTGTTAACGGTAGTGCAGACTACTGAATTGGGTATTCCTGCTCCTAGTGCTGCTTGTCTGGCAGGAGCTTGGCCCACATTAGCACTAATGACATTCCCAAAATACACTTCTTGCACAAGCGATGGATCAACATTGGCTCTCTTAAGAGCACCTTCATATCGACAAAAAAAGAGATGTGAACACGTCTCCCTTAAGCTATTCAAATGGATTTCACTTAGCATTGTCACAGGTTTCCATAGTTACCTTCAATAGCTATTGAGCCGAGCTTGGTGGCAGATAAAGATGACAGAGTGCCAAGAAATCCACCCATTGGTGTACGAGCAACACCAACAATGCAAACATCTGTACGAAACAAACTGATAAGAACAACCGAACCAAAAAGCCTCCAGTGTTTGAGAGTTAAGGAGAATGGAAATCAGCTTTTCATCATACATCAATTGAAGAATTATACAAGCTGATAATAGTCTTAAAGGGATGAAGAATGGATAAAATTAAGGCAGCATAAACACAGCAATGCTCCAATAATGCACTTTATAGTGTATATTTCAAATCCAAAAAGTTTGAGGAATGACCTTGAGGCTTTATAGAATCTGAAGAAGCTGCAGCTGCTGCTACCGGAGCCATTGATAGAAGAAAATGGAATCTGCAATCCGAAACATATTATACAAATAAGATTTGATCAAGCTAACATATATAAAAACTCATAACCAACTTCATATGTATATATATATGATTTATCATGAGAAACACCGTAGTTATCATAGCAATAATAAGCCATTGACAAATTAAAAGGAAAAGTAGCATGGTGGAATGGAGATTGTACGTTTCTTCCTCCTCCAATTATTTTAAGAAAATCATATAATATCATATATTATGTCACTGTACATAGCATACAGATGAATTATTATGTGAGAGGCTAACAAGATCAATCAGACATATGATTAAAAATTAAGATCCAACAGAGGAGTAATGAAGAATCAACACGAAACAGGAACCTCTGGAGATGAAAACAGATCTGATACGATACGATAGATACAAAACGAGCAGAAGCAGGTCGCGAGAAAAACAAAGTGAAAATGGAAAATGGAAAAAGGGAGTGAGTGAAGAGGAAGAGAAAGGGAAGGAGGTTACATGAATTAATTAGATTGATTAATTGATTAGCTACCTTAGGTTAGGTTAGGGGTGCGTGAATAACCGTGTGGTTGTGAAAGAAGCGCAGAGAGAGAGAGAGAGAGAGAGAAAGTGAATGAGGAAGGAGGGAATGAATGAATGAAGGGAGTGTCCTATGGAGTATGGCGAGGAACGAAGAAGCTATTTATATTTATTTATACATATCTACTTACTTACTTACTTACTCTCCTTTGTGCCAATTGAATTGAATTGAATTGAATTAACACAACACGACAGAGCCAGCTGATCAGCAAGCGCACGAGGTGCACGCACCCACCCCTCTTCATTTCATTTATTCAACATTTTATTTTACATTTACCCATCAATTTGCTTCTTTACTTCCAACAAAAGTTGATCAAACAATAGTACATTGACAAAGCAGGACTAATCCCAATTCATAGCTTTATAATTTAATTTCATTAAAATATCCTCGTCTGTAAGACTAACATGCAATTATTATTATTATTATTATTATTATTATGTAATTGAATATCTTCTCATTTTTACTATCTAAATTCTTCTTATTACTTAGTAATGTAAGTTAAGGTTGGATATAAATATAATTCACATCGTGTTGCACGTTGCGTCAAAGACAGCCATCCCACCTGACTCCTCCTCACTATACAAACTTGATAATATACATATGCCAATTTTTCCTCACAATATATATAATCTTCCAATTGATTTTTCAATTCCAATATTTTTAGTTTAGAGCACTGATTCAAGCCTCTTCCATTTATGCCAATTTTTTCCCACAATCTTTCAAGTTATAGATTTATCTTGTCAAAATATTTTTTTCATACATAAAAATAAATTTGAGAGTAAATTAAGATTTGTTAATATTATATTTTTTATGAATGATCTTTTAATATTATATTCAACTCCCTCCATTCCAAAATATTAGTCGTTTTAGGGAGAAAAAAAAATTTCACAATGATTGTCGTTTTCAACTTCCAATGCTAATTAAATTTTTTCATACCTATTATATTCCTAGTATCATTTCTCTTTATTTCTTGAATATTACTCCAAGAGACCACTAATCATCTTTCTTTCTCATTAATGTTTTAGGGTAGTTTAGTCATTTTAATATATCATTTTATAAAATTAAGAATATTTATTGAATTTCTTAATCTACGTGTAAAAATCTTAAAAGACTAATATTTTAGAACGGAGGGAGTATAAAATAAGTCTTGATTTTAAAATATTTTGATCAATTAAAAAAAAATTAATTTAGTGCAACAAATAATAACGCAATAAAATATAGATATTCAACTATAAGATAACGTGCATAAATCATAAATGCACTGCGCTGCAATCTTTTTTTTTTTTTTTTGGTAAAAATGTGTTGCAATCTTTTAAGACAAATACAACCACTACTCTTGTCGCCCAAAAGTTTCTCAATGAATTGAACTAAATATATTAATATCTATTTTCTTACAATATTTGCTTGGTTGGAACAATTATCTTAAAGTGTATTTTTTTTTTCACACCTCATGACCTAAAATTATAAAACTTTTCATGTCCTAAATAATTATTAAACCTTGGACATTTAACTAATTAAAATAAGATAACTTCTAAATCTCCCTATCGCTCATCACACTTCTCGAATGTTTACAGAAGCGATGGTAAATCTCTTTAGAGGTAAATAATGATCAAATCAACTATAGATATATATTGTTATTCTAAAAAATTAATTGATAGGATCTCTCTTAAATACTATTTTTATATTAATATTTAATAAGAGAAATTGCACATCAATACAGATAGAGTAAAACATATCTCTCTTGCAAATATAAATCTAAGATAGATAAGATCAGATATTTTTAACTCGAATATTTTATTACGTAAAATAATTATTCATGATTCTAGATATAGATTATTTTTAAAATACTCAATTAACTTAATGCCTATATAAAGAATGAAATTGAAGATTACCAGAACACATCAAATTTAGACAGTGCTATCTTTGAATTTTCTTTCATCACTCACTCTTTTGATTGAATTAAGTCCTTTTGTTTGAGTTTGCAAGGCTTTTGTGCTGATATCAAAGCATGGATTGTGATACTATTCGTACTATTGTTGTGGACCAGTCCGGTGGAGGAGGAGGATTTCGAACCATTCAAGAAGCTATTGATTCTATTCAAGAAAACAATGACCAGTGGGTCAAAGTTCAGATTAATGCTGGCAAATATGCGTAAGTCATCATAACGATGGTATTTCTTGATATTTTGATAGAATGCAGTAACATTATTATTTGATATATATATATATAGGTACATAATAATCATATATTCTACACTAATTCTATCTATATATGGCAGAGAGAAGGTTGTAATCCCACAAGAGCAAGGGGTGGGTGTATTTGGAAGGTGCTGGCAAAGATGTCACAACTATCACACACGATGAGAAGAGAACCCAAGATTGGAATGCTACATTCACTTCATATTCACCTAATGTCATTGCTAGTGGCATCACCTTCGAGGTATTTGTTGATGTATAATTATTTGTCAATTAATTCCCCAAAATTATAAACATACATGAATAATTGATTGAATGCTAATATTGCAGAACACATATAATCTACACAGAGGAAACCCCCCTAGGGCGATAATCAAGCACTTGCAGCAGCCATATATGGAGACAAGTGCGCATTCCACAAGTGTGGATTTGTGGGTTTTCAAGACACTCTTTTCGATGCAACGGGAGTGCATTATTTTAAAGAGTGTTACATTCAAGGTGAGACAGACTTCATATTTGGATATGGGCAGTCGTACTATGAGGATTGCACAATTAACGTGACCAAAGGGAAAGCTTCAGTTGGACTAGGGTACGTGACTGCCCAAGGTCGAAAATCCGCTGACGAAACAAGTGGTTTCGTGTTCAAGGGAGGCAATATTGATGGGACTGGCCAGACCTACCTTGGACGGGCATGGGGACCTTTCTCCAGAGTTATATTTTATGAAACAGCCTTTGGTTCATTGGTCACTCCCGACGGATGGTTTGCTTGGCATGCTATAGGACAGGAGCAAAACCTCTTCTATGCTGAGGTTAATTGCACAGGACCAGGGAACGATTCTTCCCACCGTGTCCAATGGGAGAAGAAACTCACTGTTGGAGATATGGACGCTGAATATTCTATTCCAACTTTCATTAATAAAGATGGTTGGCTCCAAAAGCTACCAACTTGTTTTCTCTCTAGTACAACAATAGAGATGAAACAAGAAGAAAAGAAGTCACAAAGTCTCCTTAGTCCCCTATCATCTAAGTTATAGTTCACCTCACTCATGTTATTAGACAATTAGAATTATGCAATTTCAATTATGTTTGTTTTTTTTTGTTTTTACTCTGTTAATAGTCTACACAAATTATTAGTTTATTATTCTTTGAATTAGTTTGTAAATAACTTAAGTTATTTGATATTTTATTAATAAAGATGATGCTTTATTTTATTAATTCCGTTTGGCTTACTTTATTTTTATCACATGCTGTGGGTTACTTGGACAAAGATAAGTGACATTCTATGCATACTAATTATATTTTATATATCTTATAAAATTTGATTATTTTGATTTTGTAATCCATTGCAAATTTTATAATATTATTGATACGATTCGATATAGTTCTTAAATACATTTGACTCCAACCCGATTTACAATTTATTTTTCCTACCTTTTTGTTCTTCATAATAATCGGATGTGATCTGTTGCTTGGGAAATCAGGTCGCTGTTGTTGTTAATGGGGAATGAATATGATCCTCTGCTCTTGTTTCTTAAACTGCTGAAGCAGAGGGTGCAGTTCTGAATCAAATGGTGGAAACTTGAAAAAGGTAATGAACTATATAAATATATTTATCAACTATATTTTGTTATACAATATATGTATTTTCATTGTTCGTACAGAGGATCCATTCCTGTAACACTCGCATGGCATGGCATGCTTTGTGTTAAAAAATTGAAATGTCTATACAAAAAGAGAATGGAGATGAAGCTAACATTGATGCATAAGGCTGAAACTGAAAGAATCGAATATGTTGGTGAATGGCTACCAATTATTTCTATTATTATTATATCATCTTCTCAAACTTATCAAGCTTCTTTACCCTTTGCATGGACCTGAAAAATAGCGTCATAAAAACACCTGCACATTGAGAAACATGATACCAATCAATCAGAATTCAGACACACAAACTAATAATAAACATGATGTTGAGAATAGAAAAGAATACAAGTGATGGATGCATCACCTGCACCAACGAATGATCCATTTGCAACAGCTTCATTGCCGAGGGTGCTCATGGTGACACCAAGGTTTAGCAGGGTTCCTCCTAATACCGTATACACTGTAGCCATCTGTAAAATGGTTGCTTTCCTAGCAGCTCTTTCAGACTGCCAAAGTCCAAGTTTATCAGTTCAAATCAGAATCACAAATAAATAAATAGTTACTATCAGCAGCCAGGAGAAAATTGGTTACCTCTAACACCCGGACTCGGAGTTTGAGATCCCCTGCCTCAAGTTGCTTTGTGAACTCTTCTATTCTTTGAACTCTGTATGGCATTGACATGGTATAGCTTCTTGCCTGAAGATCAAAGATATATATATATACATGAGTCATCACAAGAATTCATTTTCTCCAATCATAAAGAAACAGCCCAAAATACTAAAATGAGATAATGTTATTCCAGGTAAGCAGTGGTTACATCATCTGCTTGCTTCCTTATTTGCTCCACAAGTTGTGGCCCAGTTTGCCGCCTTTGCCTTAAATCTAAAAGTTCCTGTAATTCATTTAGTAAAAAGTATGAGCATTGTATTTTACTGCAGTTTGGGGAAAAACTTGAGTACTCTGAGAGAATCTGAAGGGTGAACCTGTGCATAGGGTGCTGCAATCTTTGCAAAGGAGAAATCTGGATTCAGTACGTAGCCTATGCCTGTCATTCAAAAACAATAAAAAGTATTTATTTTGAAGAAAGAGGCTTCATTAAAAGATGTTTTTCTCAGAGAGAAGCATGGAAGTGAAGGTGGAGACCTTCAAGTGTTGAAAAGGCCCTGAGAACAAAGGTGAAGGTAGATGGAAAACGGAATGGCTGATCTTGTGCTATTGCAAACAAATCCTGCAACATAGAGCCCTCAGTCATAAATTGTACACTACAAATGCTCTAGATACTTTGCAATAACAGATTAAAAACACTGATTTTCCATCTTCGGCTTATTCTCGGTCAAAATAAATCAATTATCCAAAATACTGATGAAAGCAGCTAAGCAACTGGGAATTCATTGCATAACTGAATGTTCACATACCTCCCCAATGGCAGAAAAAGTTTGTGCCTGATCTGGTGTCTGGTTAAGCAGATTGTTCAAGAAAAACTGGACAGATCTCCTTACCTGCAATATAAATTTGGCCATTTATAATGTAAAGATACAAACCATTCTCCCTATATAAGAATACAGTACAGGTAGTTATATTCTTACTGATGAGAGGTCCCCAGTAGGTTGGAGTGCTCCAAGGTCTATAAGGCTTTGCATAACCTGCACCAATATTATTTCATTCTTGTAAGTTTATACAGAAAGGGGCCTCAAGTTCATCAGTTCAAGTTCTGTGCAACTTCAAGTTCCACTTTTCTGAAGATAGTCACTAGTTAGCTGGTTAGAAATTCACAAGTTTAATTGTACTGAAAGCACTAGCCACATTATGTTGTTGTGCTTCCTCGAGTTGATTGAGGCAGGTCAATTATGAAAATAAAATATGGATATTGACTTCACATTTATCAAATTGGCTTATCAAGATATCAAATTGTACCCCACAAGATCGCAATCAAAGCTTAGTACAACACAAGACCTTTTTGGCATCCTTTTCATAAACAGCATAGAAAAGTTCGAGCAGTCTCTCTCGGGTGAAAGATTTGATCTCCCCCATCATGCCAAAATCATAATAAATAAGTGCTTCATCCAAATCAATAGCAAGATTTCCAGGATGAGGATCCGCATGAAAGAAACCTGTTTTCAGTATCTGTGATACAACGGGAAAAAATGATAATCAATTCACTCAAACAATATGTTTTGGCAACATCTATCATCAAGTGACAGTTTTGTCTTTTTTCCAATATAGTTATAAAGTATCTCTATTAGACTATTACTATTAGATGGAGTATCAGAAAGAAACATGGATATGAACCTGAATCAAGTATGCCTCAATAGCACGTGACGATATCCTTAATGGGTCAAAACCACGTGAAATTAACGTGTCCACCTGATTTATCTTGATACCTGTCTCAGAAGTAAAATAAAAGTAGCAGCAGTTTAAAAGAAATCTTCACTGGCATAATGTCATAAACATTTCAGTTTGAAGATAGAAAATTATTATCTTTTAAACTTCTAAAGAAAAAGGAAAAGCAAGTAGTCAAGATGAAAACCTGGTACATACTCCAAGGTCAACACCTTTGTTGCAGTGTAATCCCAATATACCAGCTGCAAAGGAGGAAATGAAGTCAAAACAAAGAAATTTTATCATACATGGATAATTTATACAGAAAACAGGCTGTGGTGTTGTAGAAAGAAACATACAGGTACTCGAACCCACTTTATGTTTCTAAAATCGCGGCGGAACCTGTCAGCATTCTTCCCTTCATTTATATAATCAATTTCTTGATACAAAATACTGCAAAGAAGCATATGCAACACAACATAAATAACAGTAGGCAATAGAAAATCAAAATGAAGTGAAGGTATAATGTCCCAGACATAATTTAACCAATGTTTTTGTTCTTTCTTCATGAAATCTAAATCATGATATCATTCCATGCTTGTTACTTACGTAGCACATTCTTCATATATACCAACCCAATCTCTAGTTGGACCACCTAGAGTTTCACTTTTCTGAAAATACTCTGCAATCAGCTTTAAGTTTCCTGGAAGAATGCGAAAACTTAGTAGAGTAGCAAATGGAAAAATTACTAGAGTTAAGTAATCTAAAAACTCTATGCTGCCATACATAAAGAGTATCTAGAAATAAAGAAGCCCGTAGAACAACCAAATCACTAAACTTACGCAAGTCAATGTCAAAAAGCTTCTTCAGACCAGGCCTTTGAACTTTGACGACCACTTTTTCTCCATTATGCAGAATAGCACGATGAACCTACAAACAGTTTCCCCAAAAATGAAGTTACTACATTAAAACCATTACTGATCAAAATCAATGTGTTAATACCATTAGTTAGGAAACAAGATGAAGCAAGAAATGCTCAAATCAATCTTCAGATATTTTCAAGTTGCTCTTAAACTACAGACAAAGTAAGCACTAAGTAAGCTTTATTATCTTACCTTTTAACTTCGTGTTATATTCATCAAATTTAACCACTTCAAATAAACCTACAACTACAAGCTTCTTGCAATGGACGAGAAAGAGAATACAAGTGAAAATATACTAGATTGTATATATAGGGCATGATTCAAGCACCTGACCAAGACTTGCAGCAGCAATTGGCCGATCTTCAAACTCCTTGTACAATATGTTAATGGGAGCTCCCAATTCAGCCTCAATAAAGCCTCTTGCTTTCTTTGGAGAAAAGGCTGGGACCTTGTCCTGAAGAGTTTTATATCAAGAATTACATGGCCAATACTTCAACCTCAACATCAAAATTTAGCATTCTATATCCAGGAATCTCAAATAATGATGAGCCAGGACATTTAAAAACACACAATCTACCAAAAATACCTGCAATTTTGCGAGCTCATCCACAAATTCACGGGGAAATAAATCAGACCTTGTCGATGATAACTGTCCTAGTTTAATGAAAGTTGGACCAAGCTGCAATACGCGCTCCCTTAGCCATGAGGCTGTTTTCCGCCTTCTGCTTTTCTAATTCAATGTCAAAATTATTCACCTCAGCACACCACAAACAGAAACACAGACTTGACCAATAAAAAATCAAAATAGAACGGTTACACTAATATGTCCCAGTGCTGCAGAAAAGTTTAACAGATTTTCTACCAGCAATTATTAAAAGCCAAAGGGGAAGATAATATTTTGGCACAGAAAAGTAAGTTTGAGAACCAACCTGCTTTTCTTCCGTGAAGCCTCCCAAATATGCCCATTTTGCATTGTCCAATAGAACCCGAATACGCAAAGAAATGACAAAAGACCAAACATCTATAGACCTCTGCAAGGAGCTGTAATTTTCATTGGCCCAACTAAAACCTTCATCTGAGGGCAAAACCTTTAGCTCCTCCAATGGTGGAAGTTCTTTAGAGGTTCTAGATTTTGTTGTGGTAGCCAAGGGTGGGCTACTATCTCTTTTAACTATACTTGCTCCATTAACAGCTTGCTTTGAACCATTCACTGTCTCCACCTTGTTCCCTGACACTTTCTTTGTTTGAACTACCTCACTTGATGGCACCATTTTAACAGCTCTACCATTGGTACCATACTTTGAAGAAGGCAGTTCTGTCTGCCGCATTTCCACGCGGAACCTAGGAAATGCATCATTCGCTAGTGAATCATGCGGTGTCCTTTTATTCTTAGACAATTTATGGCCTGAAATGGAGCCTGAGAAACTGAGAGTGTCTAGTGTTCTTTGATTTCCCAACTTTATATGGTGACAGTAGCAACCGTGCAAAGCCATGTTACTGCTGTCTTAGATAAAGATACCTTCACAGAAAACCAAATGACAAATAAATGTGGAGAGTTAGTCGAGAAGCCCACATAGATGAAAAATAAATGAGCATAATTCGGAAATTGGAATCACCAAAATTAAATCAAGGTTCAAAATGAGGCCAGGGTATGGAGGATGGTTGAGGTGGAATGGTGGATGCATCAAAATGCCAAAAGAGTGTTTCAAATATCATCTAAACAAGAAAGAAATAATTTATTGGCTGTTCCATTTGAATACATATTTTACAAATTCAATAAGCCATTGGCCTCGTCATGGTGTACAGTTGAATTAGGGAAAATATGCATCAAAAAGAGGCAAACAGAAAAGATGAGAACTGAGGAATTCAACCTCATCAGACAATCAATCTTGTATATATGTATGTATGCATATATAATTCTCTGAGTAAAAGCAAATCCTACAACCAAGCTCGAAAAGCTATAGCGTTTGAAATCAGCTAATATTACTTAATAATATCATATCAGTGACAACTATTAGTAGTGTTTAATAACCAGCAATCAATCAGCGGCAGAGACTATAATATTATTATATAACAACAATATGAACGAATACAGTAACTTGGTAGCTAACTGATAAGAAATTCGGTTTGCGAAATAAAGAAGATGGAATGAATTAAGAAATTATTAATTATACCTTAACCCTTTGCCTCGGCAGGGAGGTCAGTTGTCTGAGCTGAACCAAAGATAAAAATATGGTTTCGAAGTTGAAAGTGGGAGGCTAATATACTTGGCCAGGAGCAGAAGAAGAAGAAGGGAGAAAAGAAGAGATACTAGGATACTGTTGCTTCTAAGTAACCGATACTATGTATGTATGGTTCGATTTCGGTGTGGACGACAAAACTCTAAGTGGGGTCCCAACAACATCTGCCGCTCACTGGTGCCTGCCTGCGTGTAAGACTCTTAAGCCTTGGGTTTTTGGCCTCTTCCATGTGCCACCTTGGTCAAATTAATTAATTAATTAAGGAATAGTGTGATCTAAAAATAACATTCATTAACAAATATATTGATGAATTTTGTCTTAAAATAGTGAATAAACTAAGAACGAAAATGAAAATAGGTATCCAGTAAAAATCTGCTTTGTTTACCTCTTTTACGTTTAAGTAGTGAATTATTGAATCAATTTTGAAAAAACAAGCACAAAAATGAAAATCTAGAATACAAAATATCTATCTATCTATCTATGTTTACAAGCTCGGCGTGACGAAACAAAAGGATCCACGTAGTGAAAATAAAAGAGGCCACGTGTAAGGCTAGTGTACAATGGAGGTTGTGGTGGTTGTAAACTGCGTCCAAAAAGAGAGAGGAATGCTATTTGTACATAGCATAGTATCATTCATCTATTTTCCATCCATTTAAAAGTTGATAATTTTTATAAAAATATTGACAAATTATCAACATATTCATAAAAGTTGCCAACTTTTTAAATAGATGAAAAATAGGTGAATATGTATTAGTGTATGTACAAGTAACATTTTCCAAGAAAGAAATCCCATGTATGTCATATGCACCGCGCCATGAAATCAATCGGAAAGTGTATTAAAATTAGGGTAGTAGAGTGATGCTAAATGAACAATACAAAATTAGCCCAATTAGCCAATAAATAAGAAAGTGTATTAAAATTTTGATATATGTCTATCATTTCTTTTAGCTATATGAATTAATTTTTCATTGTCCTTAGTATTATTTATTGTTAAAATTATTAGAAAGCAATTACAATCAATCAGAGACAGAGTGAGTGCATATATATCAACATGGTTGGTATGTAAGCAAATGCTGCAGTGGGGAAAATGTTCCTCTATCTTAGCCCTTAATTATTAATTTCTTATATTGATGGATTTTATTCAATTGTATAAAAAAGGGATAATAATATATTTATTTTGGAATTAGTCCATGTTACCCTCATCACCTTCGCCTTCTTATACACATACATACATGTCATGACACCCAGCACCACACTATCAACCTAACCGCACCACCTTCGCTTTTCTGTTCTGATTTTGTAACACAAACATGAAATGAAAGGCCACTCACTATATATATACATACATACATACACCTCTCTCTCTATATATATATATATTATGCTTTCTTCGTGAAGAAGAAGAAGAAGATCTTTTTCTTTATATGTTGGGTGGCTTGTTTGTGTAAGAAACTTTGCATAAGCTGTAAGAATTAATATTGAATTCTTTGATAAAACGCAACACGCATGGTATAAAATATATAAAATAAAAAAAGGAAGCAAGAATCTCCAAAATATAAAGTCACGTCACGTATACTCTGCTGATTGGGAAAGAAACTAGGTTTTTGTTAAAAATTCCAAAGCTACCTGTTATTTCACACACACATTCATATTTTAAATTTAAATTTTCTAGCTGCTCTGCTGAACGCGTCTCCATAATATAATAATAATAATAATAAGAAAAATAATGGGCGTCGTCGACTATTCTATGAGCGAGCAATTTATTTAAAGAAATATTAATTAATGGTGGTTGTGGTGATTATGAAACTCAGTCGAGGGAGAAAGTAATAAATTCAAATAAAGCCATTCTTTGAATTTGTCAAATTTATGCATTCCATTAATAATCAATGAATGAATGAAATTGAGGACTGTTTCATCATCAATTGACGCAACTCAATCGTTTTCTCCTCACTTCCCGCTGCTTTATTTTGGCAATTTCAGAACAGTTTCATCGCATCTTCTTCTTTACTTCCTTCATTGATTATATTATTATTGTTTCTTTCAAGTTTCACCTCCATCGGCTCGATCTCAAGTTCCAGGTGATGGATGATTAAGTGCAACACGTAGCATATAGTATATATATGTGTTGTGTGTGTTGTGCTGTATATGTTTAATTTGTTTGAGCTTATTAGTTTTAGCTAGCCACATATATACATATAGCATAGGTAATTAATGAATTGGAAGAGAGCATATCTTGTGTTTCCTGACCTGTCCAAGAACGAACAGAGGAAGGAAGGAGGGACCAAATGGAACAAGGTAATAGAGGCAGTGGCGTTGGCGTTGAGTTGCTTCAAGCAGAAGAGGATAAACACGGTGGAGTCATTGTGAACGTGGAGGAGCAGGACGACCCTATCCCTTTGGACTCTGCGCTCTTTCTTTCTTCATTGCAAGCTTCAATCTCACATTGGACCCTACAGGTACCGTAGTAGCTACTAGTAATTCAATTAATCAATCACTAGACACTTTTCACTTAATCATTTGGACCCACCAGCTATCCAAATTAGTTACTACATCATTAATATAATTTAATTATTCAGAATGTAAGTAAGTATGTGATCAATGAATAGAGTTGTAATTTGCAGGGAAAGAAGGGAGTGTGGATTAAGTTGCCAATACAACATTCACATCTTGTTGATCCAGCAGTTAAGGTACATATTATATTACTAAAAAACACTCAAGAATGAATGAATGAATGCATCTTGTGCTCTATTATATTATTATTATTTTGCAGGCTGGGTTCAGATACCATCATGCAGAGCCAGATTACTTGATGCTTGTGTATTGGATTCCTGATTCTCCTGATAGCCTCCCTCAGAATGCTTCACATCGAGTTGGTGTTGGTGCTTTTGTCTTCAACAACAACAACAACCAGGTAATCTTCTTTTTCCCTGCTTTCTGATTTGGCTGCTGCCTAGGCTACTGTTGTTCATTTACTAATCAAGTTCAAAATGTATATGTTCCTGGATGACCCTGTCAAAAAAGGATATAGCCTTGACTTTTCTTTTCTAGAATTTAAAACATATCTGAGACTAGTCGTGTATATGTGTGATGCCATGCATGATAAAGATATTTAGGCAGCATTTGTTTATCTAAGACACTGAAGACATGAGACATGGATACATTTGTGTTTCTCTACGGGAATAGGAACAAGACAAGACACTAAAATAGTTAATAATGTCAAGGACACAAGATTAGAGTACACTAAAGCACAACTTATACAAACAAAATATTTACCTTATTATCCCTATCTGACCACCACCACCTCCACCACACCCTATTTCCGCCCACCACTGCCACAGTCCACTATCGGATCACCTCTCTGATCAGAGGTAATTATGTCCACTAAAAATATTTCTCTGTCTCATCCTTCATTTTTGTCAAACAAAATACATAGACATAATTTTTTGTGTCCATGTCCAACTACTACTACTACTACTACGAGTAATTGTTATTGTTTCTCCAACTTTTTTCCCTATGCTGCTAGTCAACATGCGGTCCATCTCATCCTTCATTGAGTGATTATCCACTTTTTATCCCAACACTACTTTCTGTGCTACAGTCTTGTATTTGATTAGATGTAGTGACCATTTCAGGTTCTTTCATTAGTGTATTATACTGAACGAACAAATTGTCTTGATTTCATTGAATAGGTGCTTGTGGTTCAGGAAAACAATGGCAGATTCAAAGACACAGGTGTATGGAAAATGCCTACAGGAGCTGTTAATGAAGTAATACAAAATGATCATTTGATGTAATTGTATATGAAACTCCTAAACCAAAACAGATTATTTTTGATACATCTTAATTTCATTTGCAGGGTGAGGATGTTTGGGCTGCTGCTATCAGAGAAGTGAAAGAAGAGACAGGGGTAAGGAACCGCACAAGTTAGTTTTTCTTTGAGAGCAAAAAGAAAAGCCTTAATTATATAATTTTACCAAGCTAGTTAAAGATGTTAATGGAGTGGAGTGTAATATACACAAATTTGAGGATTTATTTGCTATTAATTTGAGAAACCTCCTCTAGATAAGCCTAATGCCACTCACTGCTTATGTATATATATATATTGTTGTTTCAGATAGATACAGAGTTTGTGGAGATTTTAGCATTCAGGCAAAGCCATAAGTCTTTCTTCCAGAAATCAGATATGTTCTTCGTTTGCATGTTGAGACCTCTTTCCTTTGACATTCAGAGTCAGGCTTCAGAAATTCAGGCTACTCAGGTATAGTACAATATTGTTAAAATGATGAAATCTCAAATGTGGCTTTGATCCTGCTTTTCCAACAACGAGCAAACATTCTAATCTGGTTCTGTTTTAACTTTCAAATCATAATCATAATCAGTGGATGGCGATGGAAGAATATGCAGCTCAGGCATTTGTGCAAGAAAATGAGCTCTTCGATTTGATTGCCAAGATATGCTTATCGAAGATGAATGGGAACTACACTGGTTTTGCTAACATAGTTACAACAACATCTTCTGGTAAACAGACCTATCTGTACTTCAACAACCGTGATGCTAACAACTTGTTAGATTCCAAAAACAGCAGCAACAGCAAGCTTGACTGCATGCATGCACCTTGATTGCATCTTATTAATACTATTATATGGATGGAATCAATAAATAATGCCTCTAGCTGTAAGCTTTGACCTGTTAACCTCACTTATTAATGGCTGATTAGTTCCAGTTCCAGATGCGCGCTTGATTCTTGGGCGAGCACGTGTGTTCAAGTCAAGTGCCATTTTATAGGGGGAGGAGGGTGTGTTCAAGTCAAGTGCCAAGCTGATTGATTAGTCATTAAATTTTAATTTGAAGTGATAAAAAATTGTTTGGTGTGAATTTAATATTTTGTTTTTGTTGTTTACTTTTTCATTGTATTGTATGATTTATTTACTTTTTTCATGCCATTTTATCTGTACTTCAATTTGTACTCTTTTATGAAGACCATGTGCCTCAAGTGCATGGAATGAGATTGATTGAATGATGAATCAGAGTCACAGTGATATAATCTATGATTACTACTTTACACATCCTGATCTGATCTGATCTGATCCAGCATATGGCATTCATGGTCTTGCATCCTTTTTTTCTGATTTTGTCCTGCTTGGTAGTTCGCTCTTGTTATTTGGACTAGGAATATGCATGAATGTTGTTATTCTTCAGTTATTATTGGTTTTGGTAGTTTTGTCTTTCTCCCCTGTTCTGATGTATATCATTTATCAGTGCTTTGAATAATCATACAGTAACATCATAAGCAAAAATCATACATACAGAAACAATAACAGTAATGATAATAATATGGTGCTTTTGCTGCACTGTACTGTTTATGAAGTGCATAGATTAGAGGCTGCTTTTAATCATGCACCAATGACTAATGCTCTTCTCTGAAAGTATATATTCACATTTTGTTTTATAATATCCGTTCAAATAATGATAAGACCCTCAACGAAAGAATGAACTCGATCAATCGAAGAGGAGGAAGTTGCGTTTGTGGAGGACCAGCTGGAATCAATTATTGCTATCCTAATGATTCATGATTAGTTGAATCATTGTAAATTACTACTCCCCACCGACACGTTGTAATCTCTGATATGTGTTTATCTTGAATGAAGGTGGTTCACCTAATAATTTATTTAACTTTTTAATTGGGATTGATGGTTAGAAAACACTAGATTTTCTCATGTTGCAACAAAATTTACTCCTCACAGCATCTTTTTCCTTGCAAATTAGTACTAATTATAAACCAGTCAATCAATTATATTCTATACAATTTGCAAGGTTATTATATTAAGCCAAAATCAGATACTTTAAATGAAAAGTTTGGAAATTAAAAAGAACCAATTTTACCTAGGAAATACAAACTTAGCAAAGATACCAGCTGCCAGCAGCTTCAAGATTTGCATTAGCAAAAGAACAATATAAGATGTTGACAGATATATAATCATCATGAAAATGGTAGAGCTCGAAGCATGGTTTGTATACCTTTTTATTATGTGCTTAATAATTGAATCTATCATCTCACATACAGACAAGCTAATTAAGGAAAATGCATAAAAAAAAGTCTAAATTGAAGAAAATTGGAAATTGTTTTATATGCATACACCCCAGTCCCAGCTGGCCAACTAGCACAAACTGGATCTACCCACACAGATAAAATAGAAGAAGATGACCAAATAAATAAATCAGAAAACAAACAAACAAATATAAACCTAAAAGATTTTAAAGAAAAAAAAAAAAAAAGAGGAAAAGGACAGCGACTCAATCACATACATGTGCGTTATCACTGTTTTATTTCCTTCACAAATAATATCAAATAAAAGAAAAAAGAAAAAGAATCTCTCACATTGACAGTCACTGGCCATAGCTGTATACTGCCGACACTCCATTAAGGTCCACTCTCTGCAAATCATAGAACCAAAAACCCAACAAACAAACTCATCAACACCATCATCACTCTCACACCACTGTTATTGCTGCTGAATGCCCCATTCGCATTGGTATCAGCGGCCGTCTGATCATCCGCCGCTGGCCCATCCGCCGGCGCATCCGCCGCATCGGCAGCCCCCTTCTTCTTCTTGCTCTTCCCCCCCGCTGGCTTGGGAGACTCAGCAGGTGCCTCCGTGGCCTTGAACAGCTCTCTTGGCTGCAAAACCTTGTCGATCTTGTAAGCCACAAAAGGGTCTTGGTCGATCAATGTCCCCACAATGTTTGCGGTCACAACAGTGGTCTTGAGCTTGACGTCTTCGCCGTTGTTCTGCACAGTGAAATCGTACTTGTTGGCCCCTTCAGTGGCGAGAGTGTTCATGATCCCGTTGTTGGACTTGAGCATCTGCAGCGACTCGTAAACAGGAACACCGTGGTACAAGAGCAGAGACACCTTCTCGGCGTCGGTGAGATTCTTGTATTTGGGCATGAAGGTGCTAACAGCAGAGTCGGTCGGGCAGAAGACGGTGAGCCCGCCATCGACGTTTTCCTGAAAAGTGGGGAGCGCTTTAGAAGCTCTGAGGAGATCGGCGAAGGCCTTGCAGCCCTGTTTGGACATGATTGAGATGAGGTTGATTGCGCTGGGAGCAGAGGTGGGCGCCTCTGCATCGGCTGAGCTCAGTGCCTGGCTGATTTCGATGACGGAGATGTTGTAAGGGATTTCGTCGACGGATTTGACGAAGAAGGAGTGGAGGCCGTCGTTGTCCTCTGCGGCGAAGCCCACTTTGCCGCCCTTGAGGTTGGTGATGTTGACGTAGCCGGCGGTGCCGGCGGCGGCGCCTGTGGCTTGGAAGATGGAGGAGACGAGGGTGGTGCCGTTGGTGATCTGGTGGAGCTTCTTGGCGCCGAAGTAGTCGACGAGGACGTGGAGGGAGAGGACGTTCTTGAGGGTGTAGACGGAGAGGTGCTTGTCGAGGAGGGATGACATGGCGGCGTTGTCGAGGGCGAGGACGGTGATGGTCTGGCGGCGGTTGATCTCGGCGGCGAGGTGGGTGAGGGTGAGGTAGTGGTTGAAGGTGGAGAGGCTTGGGTGGGAGGCGAGGATGCGCGTGATGTTGTGCCCATTTGCTGTCCATGAGAGCTGCAGCAGAAGCAGCATCACCACCATTACTGTTGTGATTGAGAACACCGCATTCATTGAACCTTGCTTCTTCATTATTCCAAAGAATGGGCTGTGGAATACTGGATTTAGAAAGAAAGAGAGAATGGGGGAAGCAAGCTCAGCTAAGCTAAGGAGTGGGGAGTGGGGAGTGTATATAAATAAGAACAAGAAAGAATGAATCTATGAGTGGTGGTGCTTGCTTAACGTGTAATGTGTATGTGTGCGCGCTGACAAATGATGCCAGCTTGTAATTACTTAGTACGTGGACCCCATCATGGGATTGGATGCTGCTACTACTAAGTAATTAGTGTAGACACTGGCTAGAACGAACGAACTAATAATAGTCTGTTTTGGATTGTTAAGACTAATAAGGTGGCAGTATCACAATTTTGAGGGATGGCACCGACGCTAACTGACCCCACAACTCACTAAGCATTTTCTGATATTATTCCTTTTTCTTTTTGCACCATTCATGTTGTGGTTGCATTATTCTAGTAATAACGTACACCTTAGGCTAACGTTTCACATGGATATGCATACATTAATTTAACTTAACTGCTTGAGGTAGAATCCAAGAACGTAACTACCATGCTATTCTGTACCCTCGCCTTGTCCTTATTCTATGGTTTTTGTTAATTCTATTATATAATTGCATAAAGTATGTATATATATTAATTAAATGCGAAGAATGAAGAAGCCAAATGCATATATATATATATATATATATATGCTTATTATAATATTTTGGGTGAATCCAAAGGGTAAAATTTGTGTAGCACAAGTGAACTCCTGGGGTGTTTCGTGTTTGTTTATATGCACACTCAGCAGCCAGCAAACAAGCTATACATACATTGCTTAAAATAAGAGACCATGCATGACAAATTATAACAACGATGTGTTTCCAACTCCAATCATATATATGTATTATGTAATTTCTAACATTAGAATCAATTAATTTAAGAAAGTAGTTGAAACATCCGCAGCAGAAAAAAATTGTTCTGGTTTTATTATTTTGAAAACAACTAGTGCATTATTTGATATACTTTAACGTGGTGATTTGATTTTGATTTTAATTTGCAAGATGATGAATTGTTAGTTAGAACATCAGTGAAGACATACATGTTTTATTAGAAAGAATTGGAGTGCAAGTTTGCAGACAGCTCTACTATTTTTATGCAAATTATAAATCTGTTTGGTGTTGGCAAGAAAGAATTATATTGATGTACATTTATTTGTTGGATCTCTTGAGAGAGAGAGAGAACGTGTTAAAAAGAATAATTAGTACATGATTGGAGACAAAATCATCTGTGGAGACCGACATCTTTTGCCAGTTGTGACAATTTTGGGTCAATAAATTAGACTGGCTAAATATATTAGTAATATATGCTAACGTTCTTCCTTCTAAATGAATAGTTGTTCAAAGATAAATAGATTTAGATAATGGAATTGGTTGATTCATGCATAGTTGTCATCATCACCCTTCACAACCACCACATACATTTGGAATAATATAATATAAAAAATAAAAAACATAAAGTATGGGACCCCCCAAAATACTTGCAGCGATGATGTCTGAATATTGATTAGTAAGCTACAGGTTGGTTGTTGATCAAGCGAGTGAGAATGGAATGGAGTGAAGAGAGTGAGTGAGTCAAGCTTGGCCAAGAAAGTAACAAAAGAGCTATCTATCTAGTATCTAGTATCTAGTACCCAATGCAAGTAAGTACAATTATAGTAATTGATGATGCGTTTCTTTGTAAACGGTTTTGGGATAAATAATCAAAGCTGAAATTGGGTGCAACAATGTCAGCAAAAAGAGATAAGGTGGTTAGGAAGGATTTAATAAAGTTTGACGACTGCAACAAGGCAACTACCCACACACACATGAAACTTGTGAGCTAGCGAGCTACATCTAACACTTGCAAGGGAACGAGTCCAACCACAGTTGGTTTGACTTTCTTCTACTCATACTGGATTCCCATAACTGCCCTCAGACATGCCATAAAGATAAAACAATAAGCTCGCAATAGTTTTTTGTTGTTGTGAAGATTGCCATAGCCAGAGGTTCATAATTTTCAATAAGTAGAAGTATCGGCCCAATGAGTCAGGGTATTGGTCGAAGCCCAATAAGGTCGTTTATGTGGAATTTGGGTAACGCCTCGCAAAGGTGTGGAATGAGTGCGAGGGAGGAGGCCTCAATGAAGTTGGCAACTGCTTAACCTATCAAACAAAAAGTACGTTGCTTCTAAAAACATTCATTCATGTCAGGACTCATGAGGTCATTATTTCCAAATGTTGAGTTGGAGCGATGAAAAAAACAGAACAGTAGCTACTTTTATAAATCAGGT
Source organism: Aeschynomene evenia (assembly GCA_013621005.1). Classification (NCBI taxonomy): domain Eukaryota; kingdom Viridiplantae; phylum Streptophyta; class Magnoliopsida; order Fabales; family Fabaceae; genus Aeschynomene; species Aeschynomene evenia. Next base: position 276,321 of record CM024269.1, on the reverse strand, counting down.
AGTAGCTAGTCGCTCGTCAGTCAGAAGCAGGTACGCGCGTAGTAAGTAAAGTAGTAGACATGAAAATCTAAAGCGACACGCTCTGCCACACCCTTCGTCGCCTTAACTGCTTTCAGCCACAACATTCATTCATTCATTCTTTCACATTCGGGTTGCTGTCTGACAATTTTACTTATTAGCACTAACATGTAACGAGCCAAATAGCTAGTGTAGATGAACACTGAACAACAACATTATCTGGTCAGTCTTTTTCACAGCACACAATACTATAATTAGCAAGTAACTATGAGCATAGAAAAATATAAATCTTCTACCGCAGACATTGGTCTCCTAACTCTAATCATGTGAATGTCAAAGGTTGCGGAGCCTTGTGACAGATGGATGGCTGAACCTACCAACTTTCATTTTATTTTAATTTTTCCCACAAATCTAGCTAGCACACATATACACACGACACATCATTGATGAAGTTGATGCCTTAGTTAATTCAGTCCAATGCTCTCAATTAACTAACTAATCAATCATATTCCCGCATGCATGACAACATCAAAGATCGATGGAGTGGCGGGATTGGGGAAAACAAATCTGATTCAAGAATGGATTACATACATATGATTAGCAGTACAAACAATACATGTTCACTTGTCCCTCTAAATCTGTCATTAGGAGTTTACAAATTACAATTAACTAATATTATTGTACCATCATGACTCATGACCACGATATATATATCTCTCTCTCTCTATATGGATATGGATTTGGATATTAGACCAGTAGGGCCCCCACTCTTTGCCAATCAAGTTCTTCCTTTCCAGATTTAGTTCTCTCTCAATAATAATCTCTAAAAATACACAACCCACATATATATGAAGACACCACAACCACATGACGCGGCACTAGCAATAGAAGAAGCAAGCAAGCAAGCAAGGTAGATAGAAAGAAATGCAACATTCATAACAAACTTAACTAATTAACTAACTAACTAACTAACTAAATCCTCAATCGATCAGTTACTTATTTCTTCGGATGGTTATAGATGAAACCAGGCAGCAGAGCTTAAACTACTAGCTAGCTGGTATCTACCTACCTAGGCCTGCCATTAGCACCAGCACCGGCTCCGGCTCCGGCTCCGGCGGAGTGATGAAACCCTGAAGCAGCAGCATGACCACCATAGACCTGATAATGGCCCATCATCATCATCCCAGCCCCACCGTCGAACTGATCTCCACCACCACTACTACTTATTGCAGAAGCAGAGGCAGAAGCAGAGTCCTTGTCGCCCTGCTGCCTCCCCAGAGACGAGGCCTTGTCGCCTTCCACCTCCCGATACCGGTGCAGGTACACCTTCAAGGGCTCCACGTACTCCTCGAATCCAAGGGTCGTCATCGCCCACAGCAAGTCGTCGCCGTTGATCGTCTTCCTCTTCTCGCGCTGGCACTTGTCCGATGCTTCCCCCGTTATGAAGCTTATGAACTCCGACACGCACTCCTGCACCGTCTCCTTCGCGTCCTTCGATATCTTCGCGTTCGCCGGCAGCGCCTTCTTCATTATCCTGCTCACGTTCGCTATCGGCAGGAACCGGTCCTGCTCCTTCGACGACGGGTCTCCGCCTCCATGGCCGCTGTTGTTAGGATTCCCTCCCGATTCGTTATCGGAATCCGCCATCGCGAAATCTGGCAGCGCCGGTGAGGGGTTGCAGAGGGAGGGAGGGAGGAAGCGAGGGAAAAAGGGGGATGTTGTTTGGGTCCGTTGGATCCTCTTGCTAATAATGCATCCGCTGTGACACGTGGCCTCTTGTCCACCGCTGGTTTCCCCCGACTTCATTGGGGTTGCGTGGCTGGTTTTTGGAACGTTGGATGGAAGTTGAGGGTAGAGACATATCTGGACGGTTTGGGGACGCGACACGTGGTGGGTTAGGGGTCTCTGTCTCCTTCCCTTTTTGGAGGGAAACTTAACAGCTAAGCCTAACATAACAAGTGAGTGAAGCCCATTCTAACTTTTTTTAACTAAGTGGCTGCACTGTTTAAGTTCTTTTTTATTTATTATTTGTTTAATGAATGAATTGATATGTATTAATTATTCGAAGTAGATTAATTGCAATGATAGTTTAAACAGGAAAAGGAATAACAAAAATGAAATATATGATATGGTGTATGTGTTATATTAAAAATATATAGAATAGAACACATACACCACAGCACAGATTATTATAGGAAAAGGAATAGGAATGTAGGAAGGATTGGTTGTTGGAGAGACATGGAGCCCCCGCAGCAGTCGAGGCCAGGCAGCCGCTATATTTTGGGCCAGCCTGGAGTTAGCGAAGGGACTAATTCTTTTTAGATTTTGGCAACTACTCTACTACTTTACTTTTGCGCGCCTCTCTCTCACTACCAAAAGCTAAGCTCCTTAAATTCAGAGAGAGATTTAAAGTTGCTCTTTTTTTCCCACCACTTGCTACTACACTACACTACACTAGTCATTTCTTCAATTTGCTCCTACTTACATTATTTCTTTCTTTCTATTTCTCTCTCTCTCTCACCCTTTCTTGTCTTTACTCCCTCCATTTTTTTTAATTGTCCAGTTCTAATTGCGCCCGGGTATTTAGAAAATGATTGGTGTAGTATAAAAGTTAACAAAATGTACACCTACTTTACTAATTTACCCTTTGTTACTCATTTCTCCTCAATTATTATTGCTATTAGTGAGTAGTATTAAATAGGGGTAAAAGAGGAAAAAAATAATAAATGTTGTCTCAAATTTTAAAATGGACAATTAAAAAAAAAGCACGCAACTCTAAGTTGGACAATTAAAAAAAACGAAGGGAGTACTATTTAGTGTTAGTACATGTATGTACCTAAATATAATATATGAAAGATTTAATTAGCAGATACATGTAACTGATTATTGTTTAGGTTAATTATAATTATCTATCTATCTATATCTAGTAAACTTGTGACTATATCTTGTAGTTATATATAGTTTCTGTATTTGTGTCAAATTAAAGCATGCCTAGCTAGATCACAAAATGTGTGAAAGATAGATTAGAGAAAAGATCATGCCCAACCGTAGTGTGTGTGATTTGGTTTAATAATAAAGTGAACAAGTACTAGCTTAGTAGTGTGCTCACTCATCTTCTAGCTATCAGCTTATCAGCTCATCATCACATCCAGACCATCAGTGATTAGAATTATATGATGACTTGATATGTTTGAGAAAGTGGCCACAGTAACCACCTCAATATAATGAGAAAAATATTCCATTGATAGTGTGAGTTCTCTGTTGATCCAGCAGGGAGATTAAGATAAGAATAATTATAAGATGAATCCATTATATATATAGCACCTTAGCTTTATTTCAACTCTAGTTTTATTTATTACTTTAATTAGTTAGCACTACATATATATATATATATAACAAGTCAAATTAAAAAGAGGGGTCAATGCCATCCATAATACAACTGCACTGCTGTAAATGGATGGATATCAAAAGCTTGTGAGTAACAGAAGCTCTCACTGCACAACCAACACTTTTTATAACACAGCATTATATACTTAATTGTAGTAAGTATTACATTTCCAAATCCAACCAGGTGGATATAAAAAAAACAAAAATAAAAACAGTTGGCAACAATTATTGAACTTTTAATTGATAACAGTAGTATGTATTAGTAGTTAATTAATTAATTGAAGTGATCGATCATATGCTTCTATCTCAAACCTTGAGTACTTAATGGAACCAATGGATATGTCAATCTCTATCAAGTTGTCTTCCTCAATATTGAGTTCTGATAAGAAATCCATTAGACGACTCTGATGGCCGAAAAGAGCCTCGGCCGATATCTCCCTCTTCCTCTGCTGCAGACTGCTACTCACATAGTGTCCACTGGGAAGTGCGATTTCTATGAGGCTTTCCTCGTCAGAAATGGATCCCTTATCTGACCACTCATCATCTTCTACACCATATCTGATTGCCCAATCCACCTCACGTGAGTCCTCTGAGGTTGGCAACAACTGGTCTCGGAAGAACTCGCTCTGTGATATCAAATCTGGTGAGTAATTAGCAGCTTCCTCCTTAGCATCTTCTTCTGCTTCTGTACTAGTCACTCTTTCGAATCCATGCTTGTTCAATGGGGTTGGTGCAATCTGATCTGATGACCTTTCCTCTTCAGCTTTCAGAACCTTTTCTTCCTCTAACTCATCAACCTCTTCTGATTTGTGCTTTGACACAGTGTAGAAAACAGTAGAAAAAACCACCGCTAGAGATGTGTAGAGGATAGAAGAATGTCCACATCCTAGCAGTAGGTAACTGGAAAAAAGCATCAAGAGAGCAAGAGGAGGCATCCATGATGGTGTATTCTTGAATATGCAAGAACAAGAAAGCATTTGGTTAAAGACTTTGCTTTCCCACCCCATGATGAGTAGTTGCCCCAAAAAAAGCCTATTAGTCTACTTTGTTTGTGAGCTGGACAAAAAGATATCTATCTATCAATCAAAAGAAATAATAATAATAATAATAATAATATACTAATTAAAGGGGCTTTAATTGACTGAATTAGATCAGATCAAATAAAAAGATAGAGAAGTGGGACGGATCAGATCAAAAGAGCAATGGACATACATATATATGGGCTTAGGGTACATACATCCACTTTCTTCTTCTTTCAGTTTTTAAGATGGGAAATACAATGGGAGCATTGTTGTGGATCGCCTATTTTAGATTGAAGATGCAGAAATATGCTTGCTAGCTGAGGAGTAAGGGTTTTCAAAGGTAAGCCTATTAATTCCTATATCTTCTATACTGTTGATTTCCTAGCTACTCTACATGGATAGGGTTAGCATATATAGCAAACACATACATCAAGTGCTGCTAGTGAATCTGCTGCTGCTGCTGCTGATATATGTAATGTATGTATGTGTCTGTGTCTGAAAGAAGAAGCAAGAAAAAGTGTGATGAAAAGATGGATGAGAGTGGTTTTGCAGTGTAGCACAAGACAAATGGGCTAGGGTACTTGTACTGAAGTACTATGATGCAGTTCCCATGAGGGAAGAGTCACAGTTCCCAAGGGCTGCCCTGCATTGCATTGCATTGAAGTGATTGTCTCTCTTGAAAACCAAACCCATCCTCCTCCTAAGTCCTAACCCCTGGTTTCCCTGTATTAGTTTTACCGTTTAGGATCGGAGGTTGGAATGAGAGAAGCCATGTGCTGACATCTCAGCTCACCACATGGCACCTCCTCCCCAACTTCAATGCCCCTACCTATTTTATAATATTCTGCCATTTCATTTCTCTGCAACCCAATTACAAACAGTACCAAATCATGTAGTCATTGGTTATACTCTATTCTCCGCACTTGCCTTCCTTCCAATATACTAATTGCCATTTGCTCTTCCCCATTTTAGGACTTTAATTTGTCTCTGATAACTCAAAAGTCCTTAGGGAAAACAATTCTGAACAAATCATCAATCAGATATATATCTTTATCTATTTTTCTTCTGCAGAGTCATTATTTGTTTACTAGCAGTCACAGTGCATGAGCACTACGTCAAAAAAAGGAAAGAAAAACAATAATGAGTTTGTATCTCACTCAAAACATGGCTGAAATGGAAAAGTTAAGAAAAAGGATTATACTATACTATACTATACTATACTATACTATACTGTATTGATCATCTATATATCTTTGGGCGATAGTGAGTGTTGTGTTATCCCTAATAAAACTTTAATTACTGGGTTTAATAAGATTGCTCCCCTTTATTAGAGCACTACTAGCAGCAACCTCCGCTTTGTATGCCAAACAAAATATATTTAATATTGTTCCACTTAATTAATATTATAAACAAATGTTCACCTGGATCTTGTCTCCTTTAATTTAAATGTATATAATAAAATAATGCGAGTTTTAATTTTGTCCACTTTCTACTGTGTATATGAGTTGAAAACACTTCCTGGATGAAAGTAATAACCTAGCTAGGTTGACTCTATTTATGATGTAAGAATCTTAATCTTCAAGTTAATTAAATATTTAATTTGTGTTTAGTGTAAAGATAGAGATAGAAATGAAAGTGAAAGGCAACTTGGATGCAATTGATAAAGAATTTAACTCGTATTTCATAATAGTATCTGCTTAAATCTCGCTAACTGAAGTTAGAATTTTATTAATGTAATAATATGTAATTTTTTTCCGGGAAATTTTAGAAGAGATTGAGAAACTTTTCATGGCCCTAGTCAAAAAGTGGTAAAATATTACAAGTAAAACTGTATATAAACTAATCCCCAAATGGACTTACAAGTTACAATACTCCATAATGAGTCACAACTTAGACAATAAGATAACTTTTCATGGCCCTACTAATAATTGTGTTATTTTAAATTAGTTAGATTTTAGACCCATAGATGTAATACTCGTACCTTAAAGGGAAGAGGTTAGAGTGTTGAAAATAACACTTCCATGAAATGATTTTGAACAAAAACAAAAATTAAGATTAACTCTTTTTATTGCATCAAAGACTTAATATTACCAATGCATATATAATAAAAAGTGTTGGTTGCTTCGCATAGATCAAAAGTTTATCCACTCTGACGACTAATGAGATAAAAGAAATCCGCAATTTTTAAGGGAAAAAAGAAATTAATTAAAGCAAGCAACAAGGTAACAATGCAATGATTCCCCTTGTCAAACTCAAACATGGTAGTCAATTGTTTAATTAACAACCCATTATGAAAATTAAAGGATCACGCTTACCTCTCTAATTAACTAACTGATGTGAAAAAGAAAAAAGAAAACTATACTTTTGCTTTTGATCGAGTATAGATAGCTTTATTCTTGGAAAAAGAAACTTGAGAAATATAATTAAAATAAAACCCTAGTGCTAGCTATATATATGCAACTAGGGAATGTTTTCCCAAATTAATCGTGAATTTCAATTCAGAAAGGATTGGCCCTTGGACTTGGATGGAGGACGGAGGGAGGGGGGACCACATTACTTTATTTATATATCATATTATTATTATTATACATAGAAGATATCACCGTTCCACCCTTAATCACTATATATTTACTCATTACATTTTACTCTTGCATTGAATCCAGAGCTTACACCTGTAATATCATCATATATATATTCTTTAATTGCAGCATGAAAATTGGCACTTCACAGGAGTAGGCAGATTTCAGTGTATATATATATAAATGAAGAAAAGTATAATCTATAATATATCTCTATATTTACATAAAGTTCAAAGTAAACCTAGTCCTCATTGCTTAGGAGGTTCGGAGCGATTTCGTATGAAATAATTAATAAATAAGAAGCAAGCATTATATTGAAAATATATAGAGCATGATAATGAAATGAAGATAATCAATATTCTAATATAAACCATTAACCCTTGGTAGTAGCCGGTCATGATCTGCAACATGCTTGTTCACCGTATGCTACTTATTACTTCATATATATATATATATATATATATATATATAGATATATATTGATTATTTATAGTTTGTCTAACTTAGCTAAGCTTGGCCATCGCAATCGGAGTGTTAATTTAATAATAATTTGACCCATCTCATGATGCTGCAATGCAAAACCATATTTTATTTCGTGTCACACTCCGTCCCTGCCATATTTATTTAATTATTCAGGATACAAATGCCCCTTTGAAGACTTTATTTATCAGTTAACCCAAAAATGAGGGAATATAATAAATAGCCTAAGCTTGATGACTTTGGCAGTAAGCTGATAGCTACACGTTAAGGTTTTCGGTGCATGCTGCTTATTCCTTAAGGCAAGATATGTACATACATACATCATACATACACATACATATATATATATATAGTCTTTATAGTTTCATGCATATACACATGTAATAAAATAAATAGTTCCTTGTACATGGCCATGGGGAAACTTTGATGTATGATCGTTGTATTCACTTATCATTAGCTTTGTAAAATTTATGTTATTAATCTATTTTTAATTCCGAATTCGCAGTAGTTTTTCTTACTACTACTACTGTAACAGAATAAGAAACTATTTGAGTTTTGAAATATATTCATTATTCATGTATGTGCATTAACCTAGAAATTTGATTTTTTTCAACTTACTTATTTATACTTTAATAGTTAAGGTCAAATTGAATAGCTGTTTTTAAGTGATTCATGGCAGAAACTATTATGATAATAAATATTAGTAAGTCATTGTTAGTTAAGTTAAGAAGGACGATTTAGGGTGTGTTTGGATTAGCGTTTGCAAACTAGAGTTTGGATGAACTTGATTCTGTAGAATTGATTTAAGTAAAAGTGGGTTGATGTTAACGTGATTTATGTTTGGATACTTTTATCTTAAAATTGATTTTGATTTAGTAAATGTTGTTTGGATGATCAAAATCAAAATCACTTTTAAATTTATAATTACCAAAAAGATATGAATTTAATATTTTACTATAAGTATTATTTTTTAGAGTAAATACCCAAATCCGTCCCTGAATTTTTTTTCGGTGCCCACTTCCGTCCCTGATCAAATTTTATTAGTCGTGCAATCCCTGAACTTGAATTCCGTGAGACATATTCGTCCTTCCGTTAACTCCCCCGTTAATGAGTGACGGAGTAGTCCTACGTGGACCGTTAGTACTTTGTCCTACGTGGACGCTAAGTAACACATGTGCAATTGAGCTTCTAATAGGTGACAAATCAGTCCCCGGAGTTTTTAATCGGGGACAAATCAATCCTCGGAGTTTCTAATAGGGACAAATCAGTCCCTAACCCTTGAACCAAAACGGTATCGTTTTGCAAATGTTCAATTATCTTCTTATTTCTTTCCCATATTGAAACCCTAAACCTCCATTAAAGACCCCACAGTCATGCCTCAATCCTCTTCTTCCTCCTTGGATCTTCTTTTTCAACCTCTATTGAAATACCTCCTTAAAATGGAATCTTGAGGTTGGGTAGCTGCTATGATGGTGTAACAATGGAATCTTGAGGTTGAAAGAGGTGTTTCAATGGAGGTTACAAGGGGGAGACAAGAAAATAGAGGACAGAAGAGAGGAAGTGGCGGTGCTAGTGTGATGATGAAGGTTTAAAGAGGTGTTTCAATGGAGGTTGAGGAAGAAGAACCAAGGACAAAGAAGAGGATATGGAGGGGCCGCTGTGGGGTCTGGGACTTTAGGGTTTCAAATGAGAAAGAAAGAAGGAGGTAATAGAAGATTTGCAAAACGACATCGTTTTGGTTCAAGGGTAGGGACTGATTTGTCCCCTATTAGAAACTTCGGGGACTGATTTGTCCCCTGTTGAAACTCCATTGCACACGTGTCACTTAACGTCCACGTAGGACAAAGTTAACGGTCCACGTATGACTACTCCGTCACTTATTAACGGGAGAGTTGACGGAGGAACGGATATGTCTCACGAAATTCAAGTTCAGGGACTGCGGGCCTAATAAAATTTTATTAGGGACGAAAGTGGGCACTGAAGAAAAGCTCAGGGATGGATTTGGGTATTTACTCTATTTTTTATATTTCAATTTCTTTAAGTATATCAATAAATTATCTTTATAATATTATAAAGAAATATATATTATTTAAATTAATATTATTATATAAATATTACAAATTAATAATTATTATTATATAAAAAGTTAGATAAATATTAAGTTTACAAATATATATATATATATGAATTTCATATTAAACATTATTAATATTTTTTCACTTTTAGTTAAAATAGATTTAATAATATATATTGATATTATTATAAAAAATTATATATTATTTGAAATATTGTATAAATAGTACAAATTAATAAATTGTCATTATTATTATGAACAGAGTTTTATTTGAAAAATAATATTTCTTTTCAGTACATGCATGTTATAACATTAATATAACTTTTTTTATTTCATTTGACTAATATTATGTTAATATTTTAATAATTTACGTTATTATTATGCTTTTAAATCATTTTGAAAAAATAAAAATATTTTAAAAGTATTAATTAAATAAATAATTAAAAAAATTAAAATAAGTTACATTTATTTTAAAATTGTCTTTCAATGATTAAATGAATATATAAATTATAAAAGAATAACCTGATAAAAATAAGTAACATAAATCACTAAAGTACAATCTTATATATGACAATTGTATAAGGGTGATAAAGTCATTTTGAGTAATAAAATTTATTATGAAGTTCAAAGTTTCATAAACTCAACGGAAAAGTAAAAAAAAGTTGCTTTAGACCAAACCTCAGTTAGGAAGCAAACTACAGTTTCATGAACGTGAAATTAATAACATCCAAACGAAATTTTACCCGTTCGAGGCAAGTAGAATCACGTTTGGATTTCCAAATAGGAAACCAAACATGCACTTACAAATTATAACTTTCAAAAAATTTACTTAGGTTAGGTCCCCACATTTTTTATTAAAATAATTAAGTCAAGATAGTTAAAATAGTAATCCACTTGTATATGTAGATTGGGGCACGCAGTAAATTGTTCATCAGTGGCTGATGTTTATGTGGGAGATGCAATGGATGACTGTATATCCATCCATCCAGGTAATTAATTATTATATTACATTTATTTATTTATATATATATATATATATATATATATATATATATTATTATATTATTATATTATATTGCGGGGTCTCACCCCCAATAAATAAAACCAAATAACATAGAGGTGTATGTTCCTTCTAGTTTTTTTTTTTATTATTTGAAGACATGTGTATACCAAATTAAATTAGTAACATGTCAAGCTAAATATTAGCAGGGAGATATAATTAAGGAGGAAAGGCTTCGTTAAAAAACTTCAAAATCTAGAAAAATAACTAAGCATATATATCAGTGTATGTCCCTTGTAGTTGTAGTAATGTTGAATTGAGAATCGACACCTAGCAAGGAACTGTGAGACTAGCTTGGTAGCAAATCTTGTGAGTTGGATCACTTAATTGATTGGATGCTTAAAAGGAGATGCCCACTAACTCCATAATTTGCTCTCTCAAACTTTAGTGGATATCCATGCTCAACTTGCTACCTACCTACCACCTATTATGTTTAGAAAAAATTGATATTTATCTAACTTGTCAAAATAAAGAAGAAAATTATAGAGAGAGAATGAATTGAAAGAAAAATTAGTAATTAAAGATATCCGATCGATCTACATATTTTATAAATTGAATGTTTGAATATATAAAAATTCTAAATGTACAAATAACATAAATAACATATCGATTATGTTGTATCACACAACTTTTATAAATATATATGTAAAAGTGTAAAACAAACAAACCACATGCCAAGATGACATACATACATGCTTTATTATGGGGAATAACTTGCTGTGAGGCTAGCTAGACCGTCGGGCGAAAATGAAAATGGAAATTGATGCATGGTAGATGAAGGGGGGGTAATATATATATCGGAGCTACTTAGCTTAGCTTCATAGCTTGTATAACTTTCAAAAGCCCTAAACAAGCTGCTAGAATCTATCATTGCTTTTTAGTTAGCTTTTCACATGCTCTCCTATTTTAACTTTGGAATCTTGGGATGTTATTAACTATATTGCTGCATATGTATTATAATAGTCAATATATGCTTCAACTTGGAAAGATCCCTTATGTATCTGTATCTGCTTTTGGTCGTGCCAGAATTTATTTGGGTTTGGCAACCCTCCCCCCCTATATTCTTAATTGACTATGTATAACTCCTTTTATTACATATTAATACACATTATGTATGGTAAAAAATCTGCCTATACATGTTCAATTTGAGTGTCCAAGTGACTGTAATTGTATTATTATTAGGCACAGCTACGAAATTCTAAAAGATAAAAATGATTTGAATTAAAAGGACCAATTTTAATTTGTATCTTGTAGTCTATGTATATATGTATCTAATAAATATATATATACATATAAATTATAATATAGTATAAGCTCCAAGAAGGGGTTTTGTCACCATTTGATGGCGCAAGTTGTTGTTGGTTTCAAGGGAGCACAGCACACGCATAAGAAAAAGATGAAACCGTCGATGAATTCGACAACACGAGCTAACCTAGTGTCTTGTATTGTATTATAATTAAGAAAAGAAAAACTCCTCTTTCTCTATTACTAATTTTTTAATTTATCTGACATGATATGATAATATAGAATAGCTTATGAGACCCGTAATCTAATCAAATTAATCGCTGATTTTAATTTGAACATGAATTACTATGAATGCAGTGTGCCGCTAGTTGTTTGCCTCATAGGTACCAATCGGTCGATCCCTTTCATCACCCGCGCCATTAATAATTGCTTTATTTCACTTAATAATTTGTGTTTCATAATAAATAATAATGGTATATTATATATCTTGCAAAATTTGATTATTTTCCTCCTAGTAGTTTTTGTGTGATCAGGTACGTCATGGTTGCCCCACCATTGTTATTGGCGAAAGTACTAGTGCACTAGTATTATTAGTCTTGAAATTAATTAATAAACAGAAGTTAATAAAGTTATATTATGCAGGACAAGAAAACTGAAAATCCAAGGACAAGGTAGAAAAGGACAAAGTGAGCATGTCAAGATATATATATATATATATATATTAACAACTCATGCTTTCCTGTATAGAGGGTAGGCACATTAAAGCAGAATGAATAATATAATGTAGTTATTTTGAGAGTAAGTTAAATGACAAGTAGCAGTTTTTGTTTGAATCCTGAATGTGCTTCCCTTTTTATTTAGTTTTAACGTTTTCTCCTCTCTCTCACTTTTAGACAGACAGACAGACAGAGAACCAGCGGGCCTTTTGACTTCAATCCCATTCCGATGAAAACAAGTTCATCTAATTAGCTAGCTAGCTGGTGTATGTAGTCCATCATGCATGGTTGATGGTACATATACACCCAATCATAATAGCATTGCATATATTGTAGTGTTGTATGTCTTTGACACCAATCAATTAATTATCAGCAGCAGCAAGACACAAGAAATTATATGGGGAATGGAAAAGGCATAGATGGTATAATGTAGTATGTATAATTAATTGGTTGTTCGTTGCTGATACAAGCAGGGAGCAAACATCATTCTCCTTTAAACAGGACAGAACTAGTCATAATAACTACAGTATTTGTCCACCGGGCGTAGAATCTTCCTAACTCATTGGAGCACATATATAAAACACAACCTCCTTTCATATATATAGCTAGCTTCTGTATTTTATCAGTTATTTGCTTTAAGGCAGAGAAAAGTGGCCTACTCTGTATATCCTCATAGAGAGAGAGAGAGAGCGTGTGAGAGAGGCTCATCATCATCAGACATTAAAAAAGTCTGAAAAAATAAATAACAATGTCAATAATAAATAAATAAAGAAAGAAAGAAAGAAAGAAAGAAAGAAAGAAATCAAGTGTTTGTTTGTATAGCAACAATGTCAGTGTTATGCCAGCATGAGTCATCAAATGGTAGTTTGCTTTCTTTCAAGGGTTTGTTCTGTATATATATTTGAGTGCAGAAATGGGTATTATATCTCAGATTGATTTCTTCTTGTTTGTTATTCCTTTAATTTGTTCTCTGTTACTATTAATCAGAGATCTAATGGAATCCTCCCTCCTATGTCCTATATATATGTCTTGCAGCAGCATGGATGATATCATCTTCTTGTTCCCGAGCTTTGTTATGTCTACTTGATTCATCAGAGCGAGCATAAACAATTAATAATAAACACAAGAAGTGATCACAATCGAAGTAGTCTAGGTAGCTAGCTAGCTATTATATATATATATATATATATATATATATATATATAATAGGATTGATTGGTTCTTTTATTAGTTTGAGTTGGTTAGTGATGGGAAGTAACAGCAGATCAGGAAAGGATTATGGTGAAGCTGGCACTTCTGGTGTCAAAAACAAAAGGCATGATGATGATGAGCTGGAGGAGAGGGAGAGACATAACAACACTTCGTATGCTCCAGAACTGCTTCACGGCGGTATCCACAATGGCCTTATAGATCGCCTTGTTCAATTTCCTCCCTTGGGTGTCCCACAGGTCAGATGACCCCTTTTCACTTTACAGACAGAGTAATCAAAATTATGGTGGTGTGGGGGTTTCTTTTTCATTTTTCTCTCTATATATTATTGTATTGTATGCTAATTAATTCAAGAACTTGATGGACAAGGAATGAACTTCTTCTTCTTCTAAGTATGACATGTTTGTTGTATATATGTATTCCCAGCTAGCAGTGGGTTAGATTGATTGATTTGTTTTGACATGCTAAATTGGCGTGTATGTTTGAGGAAACACTAAATAGGCCATGCTTTATGTTAAAACAGTTTTAATTAGGGAGGGGGATGAAAAGAAATCTGGTGTTTTGAAGCAGTGATGAATGGGTGGGAGGAACATTTCACGGAAACCATTAGTGAGATGAATAGGTGGATCAATTCTGTTTATTTGATCTGATCTGACAATCATCATAATTTATTTTCTGTGTAGCCTGGCTAGTATTTGAATGCTTTCTTTTGCCAAGTTTACTCCTTTCTCAGTATGTATGTATGCATGCAGTTACAATGAGAATGAGGCTTTAATGTCATTAATATGTTTTCAAATGAATGCGTGTGTTGTGTGCGTGTTGTCAAGGTCCCTGTGGCTGCCATGCAACATGCAACAGTGCTTCAAGATGGATATGTAGAATCAGTGATTCATCAAAGGCTGAAGCGTGTGAACATCACATGGAACCATCCAGCCGCCGCCCATGTTTCTGTTATAGGATCATGGGACAATTGGGAGGCCAGGTATAGCAGTCTTATCATATCATATCACATCATTTCAGAGTCAGTGATGATCATATCATATATTCATATTTTGTTTGTATGTCTCTGAGAATGTTTTATTTACCCTTTTTGTCAGGGAGGCCTTGCAGAGAGTAGGGCGAGGCTTTGTCATTGCTAAAACATTGCCCGTAGCTATCTATCATTACCGTTTCATTGTAGATGGCTATTTTACCCATGCTCCAGACTCTCCTTCCGCTTTTGATCATTCTGGTTACGCCTACAACATTTTGGATTTGCAGGTCATCATTTTTTATCATATCATTCTGTTCTGTTGGAGAGTCTATTTGCATTCAGTACTAGCTAGCTAGCTAGTTAGTTAGTTCAACTTCATGATTAATCATATTTACAGGATTATATTCCAGAAACTGTTGCAAGGTTTTCTGATGTGGAAGATCCTCCATCACCACCCTGGAGTTATGATAACATACTGTTAAACGACGATGAGTTCAGTAGGCCTCCACCTGAACTACCACCACAATTGCAGGTGACAGTGAGAGGTGATGCCCCTACTTCTTCTACATCCACCAGAGACTCTGCTGCTCTTCTCCCTACGCCCTCCCATCTGCAATTGAATCATCTCTACATTCACAAGACCGACGGCGATGAGTTTGTGGCGCTACGTTCAACTCATAGGTTTCAACACAAATATGTCACTACGATGCTGTACAAGTCACTGCCAAGGGAAAGATGATATGGCGAAGAAGCATTTTGGCCTTTTTATGTGCTGTTGGATTTGCTTCACCTTTAAGAGGTGTTTATGACAACATTTGTTTGTGAAGGCCATTATTAATCTAGGATGTTGGCAAATTGATTGGTATTGGTAAATGAAGAGTTTTTTTTTTCATGTAAACAACTTTAGGGAAATATTACTTATTTCTATGTCTATCTGTCAAATATATATATATATGTACAATACATACTCATAGCACTTGTCCTGCTTTTTAAGGTCAGATGTTTTTAGGATTGGCTATGCTAATTGCACATGCTGGCTATGCTGCAGATTTATCCAATATCTATCCTCAATTTATGCACACAAATATCCTTCCAAACCAAAAATATAACAAACTATTAACTGTCATCTTTAATGTATATGCTTCATTCTGTAAGCAGAGTATTCAACAGAGTAAAAGCCATTCATTATGCTTCCATTCTTCTCTTATTCTTTATTTCAATCTAACAACGTATGTAAGGATCAAACTGCCACTACACTGAACTGAAATAGCCTCTCAGGTGGTATGACTAGTCTCTTACTTAAAATGATGCACGACATAATGTCCATACAAATGTTAACAAGTAATGAAATTCTCTGCTCAAGTTTGAGAACAAAAGAGCTTAAAATTGGCGAGGAATTAACATGTGAACAAAGTATAGACAATGAAGTATTGTCTCTTGTACTCTCTGGTCTCACCGAACAGGTACCTTAATCCAGCCATTAGCAAAAGCAATGGCCAATATTACAAAAGGTGTTGACATACCAAATATGATAATGTAAGGAAGAGGTGTCTTCATGGGATTCTCTCCTTCTCTCTCTCCTGCTGTCTGCCAATACCTGCGCCACACAAAATGCATTTTTGGTATATATTAACCACTATTCAGTATGCTGAAACATGTTCTGAAATCTGAACTGGTGATTGAAATAAATACAAATAAGATTGGAAAAAGATATAAGGAAGGAAAAGGGGCGAATTGCTACTGTTGCGGTTCTTCATCTCTGGTTATGAATTTTTTCTTCCCTCCTTTCTTGGTTTCTTCATCTCCACCACCTAATTCCCAAGGTTATCAGCTGATCATCATCTCGATATCATTTAATAGAGCAGAATGAGAAACTACCTATAGTTACACAGTTAAACTGAGAGAATAATGTTACCCAATTTTGCATGAACTTTGAGACCAGTTACATTTGATCTGTGGGAGCTAAGGGTATAAAAAACTGGAGCAAGTGATGGTGGCTGTTTTGGGAGGAATGAAGTTTTGAAGGCAAAGGGAGAGGACAGGGTCAGTTTGGCAGCCATTTCTCGAAGGTTTGCTATGCTGCTATGAGTACTGTGGCCATATGAGCCATCCCTTACTTGCCTATCACATATGTCCTATCGGTAAGTTTTAGATATTTTTTGTGGATCCTAACCCTTATCAGGTATCTCTCTCTCACCTCACCAGTCGCCAACTCATGAGCAATGACTTGGCATCCATGTAGCCCTTTCTTTTTATGTGGCACTTAGACTCACTTACCCCTTCCCTTCCCTTCCCTTCTTCATATATGGTGCACTGCACAAATTAAGAGATGAAATTAGCTAGCTACCCTCCTTGTTAATTCTTCGATATTAACTTGTTACCCTTAGCTTAATACAGAAACGTTATTTTGGATGTCAAAACTGTTGGACTTTTTAACTGAGTATATCTATCTTGCACTCGAAATATTAGCTTTCTAATTGAAGATTAGGGCTTAATCAGAGGCCTTCAATTCATTCCCCTAAACCCATTTGTACCTTCTTTCTCTGCCTCCACTACTATTCATTCTTTCTACCTTCAAGTCTTCAACTTTCAACTTTCAAGAAACACACACACACACACTTTGGCGCCCTTTTTCGTTTCTAACTTCTCTGCCCTTCACAAACTATAATTTGACGGTCATCGCAACCCCATTTCATTAATTTCGATCATCGCTTCTAAAAAACCAATCTTGTTTCTTGAACGACGTCAGGTGTCAGCAACCGAATTGGACCCTTTTAACTCGATAGAAACCAATGATAATTGACTGAGGTAACAATGATCATATGGTTGTTGTTGGTGCCGCTTATGATGAAGATGAGCGTATCCCTGTAGAGCTGGCTAAAGCATGCTATGTTTTGGTGGCACTTCATATCTACTCTGCCAAAGGCGATTCTTTTACTGTTCAACGCATGTTCTTGTTTCTGCATTCGCTGTGTCTCCACTTCATGTCAAACCTCCAGAGGAATTGCCTCGTCAGAGCAATTTATTAGCGCAGCATCAGCTTAATTCTCCACCTTATGTTTCTCCTTTGACGGTGGAATTACATGACTCACTTGCCCATCGATACAAAAGTTCTTGTTCCCTGAAAGATGCCCATCAACTCCATTTGCAGGTATACAAAACTGGGTTTGCCAATGATGTTTTCTTGTGTAATACTCTTATCAACATTTATCTCAGGAGTGGCAACTTGTTTGCCGCACAGAAGCTGTTTGATGAAATGCCCCATAAGAACATTGTGTCTTGGGCTTGTTTGATTTCAGGATACACACAAAATGGCTTACCTGATGAGGCGTGTGTTTTATTCAAAGGAATGATTTGTGCTGGCCTCATGCCCAACCATTATGCTATTGGCAGTGCCCTTCGAGCTTGCCAAGAGGGTGGTCCGGCTAGGCTTAAGCTAGGGAAGGAGATTCATGGCTTAATGTCTAAGTCTCCGTTTGCTTCAGACATGGTTTTGTCTAATGTGCTCATGTCCATGTATTCAAATTGTTCGGGTTCCATTGATGATGCTCGGCGTGTTTTTGATGAATTACAATTTAAAAGTTCTGCGTCCTGGAATTCTATCATTTCGGTCTATTGCCATAGGGGAGATGCAATTTCTGCTTTTGAGCTATTTTCAAGCATGCTAAGGGAATCTACCGAACTTACCTTCAGGCCTAATGAATATACCTTCTGTAGTTTAGTAACTGCTGCATGCTCTCTGGTTGACAGTGGATTGATTTTGCTTAAGCAGATGTTAACCTGGATTGAGAAATCTGGACTTTTACAAGATTTGTTTGTTGGCAGTGCATTAGTCAATGGGTTTGCAAGGAAGGGTTTAACTGATTGGGCTAAAATAATCTTTCAGCAGATGTGTGATAGGAATGCAGTGACTATGAATGGGTTAATGGTTGGATTGACAAGACAGCACCAGGGTGAAGAGGCGGCTAAGATATTCAAGGAAATGAAGAATTTAGTTGAAATAAACACAGAATCTTACGTGGTTCTTCTAAGTGCTTTTACTGAATTTTCAAATTTAAAGGAAGGGGAGAGAAAGGGTCAAGAAGTTCATGCTTACCTGATTCGTAGTGGATTATTTGATCTTTGGATTCCGATTGGAAATGCACTTGTTAATATGTATGCAAAATGCGGGGCCATTGATAATGCTTTGTCAATTTTTTGGCTCATGCCTACCAAAGATATTGTCTCATGGAACTCTATGATCTCTGGCCTTGACCACAATGAGCAATTTGAGGAAGCAATTGCCTGTTTCCATACAATGAGGAAAAGTGGAATGGTGCCCTCAAATTTCTCAGTTATTAGTACTTTGAGTTCATGTGCAAGCTTGGGTTGGATCAAGTTAGGACGACAAATACATGGTGAAGGGATCAAATCGGGGCTTGATTTAGATGTTTCAGTTTCAAATGCTCTTCTTACATTATATGCTGAAACTGATTATATCGGTGAATGCCAGAAAATTTTCTTTCTGATGCCAGAGTACGATCAAGTTTCTTGGAATTCCTTTATTGGTGCACTAGCAACTTCAGAGTCATCTGTTTCAGAGGCTACGAAGTATTTCCTGGAGATGTTGCAAGCTGGGTGGAGACCTAATAGAGTGACGTTTATAAATATTTTAGCAGCAGTTTCTTCCCTTTCACTTCTTGGTCTTGGCAGTCAAATCCATACTTTAATCTTAAAATACTCTGTTGCTGATGACATTGCAATCGAGAATGCACTTCTGGCTTTCTATGGAAAGTGTTCACAGATGGAGGACTGTGAGATCATCTTTTCCAGAATGTCCGACCGGAGAGATGAAGTCAGTTGGAATTCCATGATTTCTGGATATATACACAATGGCACCCTGGACAAGGCAATGGATATGGTATGGTATATGATGCAAAACGGCCAAAGATTGGATAGTTTCACTCTTGCCACCGTTCTAAGTGCCTGTGCTTCAGTCTCAACATTGGAGCGTGGCATGGAAGTTCATGCATGTGCTATAAGAGCTTGTTTAGAAACTGATGTTGTTGTTGGAAGTGCACTAGTTGACATGTATGCCAAATGTGGAAAGATAGATTATGCTTCACGATTCTTTGAGTTGATGCCTCTGAGGAACATTTATTCCTGGAATTCAATGATATCAGGTTATGCACGACACGGACATGGACAAAAGGCTTTAAGCCTTTTTATGCAAATGAAACAGCATGGCCAATTCCCAGATCATGTCACCTTTGTTGGGGTCCTATCAGCTTGCAGTCATGTAGGGTTGATTGATGAAGGATTTAAGCATTTCAAATCAATGGGTGAAGTGTATGGACTAGCTCCTCGAATAGAGCATTTCTCTTGTATGGCAGACCTCCTTGGGCGGGCAGGTGATGTTAACAAGCTAGATGACTTTATCAAAACAATGCCAATGGATCCTAACGTTCTCATTTGGAGAACAGTTTTAGGAGCATGTTGTCGAGCTAATGGCCGAAACACAGAGCTAGGACGGAAGGCTGCCAAGATGCTCATTCAGTTAGAGCCCCAGAATGCGGTGAACTATGTGCTTCTTTCTAACATGTATGCTGCTAGCGGGAAGTGGGGAGATGTGGCAGAGGCCAGGTTGGCAATGAGGAAGGCAGCAGTGAAGAAGGAAGCTGGGTGCAGTTGGGTGGCAATGAAGGATGGAGTTCATGTGTTCGTGGCCGGGGATCAAACGCACCCGGAGAAAGAAAAGATCTATGCAAAACTGAAGGAGCTAATAAACAAAATGAGGGACGCGGGATATGTCCCTGAAACCAAATATGCATTGTATGATCTTGAGCTTGAGAACAAGGAAGAGCTCCTGAGCTATCACAGTGAAAAACTGGCCATTGCTTTTGTTCTCACTCGCAGGTCTGAGCTACCTATCAGGATAATGAAGAATCTCCGGGTCTGTGGTGACTGCCACAGTGCTTTCAAATACATATCAAAGATTGTTAATCGACAGATAGTTTTGCGTGATTCAAATAGATTTCACCATTTTGAAGGTGGCATGTGTTCTTGTGGGGATTATTGGTGAGTGAGTGATGTTGGTGTGGTTGGTATGTATGTGTTCTTACTTATCATCAACTAACTAACTAGTTTGATTGTGTGAAGAGACATTTGAATATTGTGTATATGGATTTTGTTTTTGTTGTCTCCCTCTCCCCCGGGAGTTGGCTCTAGAATTTTTCAACAGGAAATCTCCATTCTGGTGCGGAGCGGTACTTGATTGGGTTGTGTGAATCTTCTCTCTAAGATTTGTTTCCATCCCTTTGATGGTTTTTTATTTTGAGATTTGTGTTGCTGCTTTTTTGGGTTCCTCTTCATTCTGCGCCCCTCACATAACCTTTTCTCCTCTCCTACGTCTGTCTCTCACACACTTTGTTTTTATTTTTATTATCTTCTCTATTATAAGTTTTTTGGTGAAATGTGAAGAAAGCCCTGCTGGGAACTGTCGTTTTGTTTTGTTTGTGTATAGTTGTTGTAGGGGTGTTTTTGGAATTCTATTTCAACGGTGCTTCTTTGCTTGACACCTGTCCAAGTGTAATTTGCAATTTCAGCTGTTGGATTAGGTTAGATTGTATGAGAAGTTTTGTTTCTATCCATCCGATTTAGGTTTCTAAGTTTCTGGCAGATTTGCTTTTTGGTTGACATTTCTCGAACTTTTTCTATTACCTGTCTCTGTCTGATGTGCTTTCCTTTCCTCTTTGCAGCTTCTTCGTGCTGTTGTTTCTTTTTCTCTTTTATCTTCTCTTGCAATTTTCTTTTTATGTCAAAGTTTGGTTGATCTCATTCCTAGTTTCTCTCTCACGCATTGCTCACACACATCTTTCACGGCTACGGATTGCAAGCGCCTCTAACCTTGTGCGTTATAAATGCGCCTCATTTGGTTAGTGCAATCTTGACAGTAGGATTTCGTTTAATTTAATCCAACGCTTGAAGGACAATAAATGTTTTATGCATCAGTTTTAATTTTCATTTAGTGGTTGTTCTCTTGGGTAGCGTTTGCTAGCTCTCCTAAGATAGTGAAGACAGAGACACAAAGGGACTGTATCTCTATATAGTGTTTGGTAACAGTGGACATGACACAAAAAATATTTTTGTATTGTGTTTAATAATAGTGGACATGATAGAAAGACATGTAAAAATGACCTTGGATATACATAATGAGAATTATGTTAAGTGATGAAGGGTATACTGGTCATAAAATTTTATTAAAAGAATCAGTCCATTCCAGTTCATCTCAGTCCTTCAGTTCTGGAGTGGACACAAATTTTGTGTCTTTTCTGTCCATGGACACAAAATTTTGTCCAACTGTGTCTCTGTCTCATAAATCAAACAAGATTAGTCCCTCTCAGTCTCTGTCTTTTGTGTCCTGGGACAGCTACCAAACGCTACCTTGAGTATTTGCAGGATACCCCTCTTCCTTCTCCAGACTGGTGTTCATCGTGAACTGTCTGGTCAGTGTCGCTGTGCTCTTCTATCTTTCTCTCTCCAGTGGCGGCGGAGTCCTGCCGTTTTCCTCTTCCTCAGTAGGTCGCGGCACCCTCCCCTCCTCTGCTACTCTGTTCTCTCACTCAATCCGCGGTCGCCCTCCATCTTCTTTGTTCACCACCACTGTCTTTGCTACTTTGTTCATTTGTGGGTGTTTAATTTTCTTATTCTAAAAAAAAAAAGGAAAAAAGCCCATTTGATTTACAAATAAAAAATCAACCCTATGATGTGGGTGGAGGGTATTGTGCTTGGTCTTCTAAGTATATGGGTTTTGTTGTTGAAACTGGGAGTCTGGGAATGTGTTTTTGTGTAAAAATATGTGTGTTTGATGGGGATGATTATTTTGTTGATTGATATATTTTTAGTTAAGATCGTGGAGATGGGGCTACTCAACTAACTCAAGGCTCGATGATGATGATGATATTTGAAGGATGTAATGTCTCTTCTCTATGTTATGTGTTCTTTTTATTTTGATTTTTGTCAGATTACTCTATTTTATTGACTTATATTTTGGGTGAAAAATAAGGGAATAACTTGTGTGAAAAAAAAAGTCAAAGAAGTCTAATCGGAAAAGGAAGGACCAGGAGGAGGCTAAGAGATCTTGTCTAGATGATATTGTAAGAAAGTGCAAAGAGAAAAGGGCTCAGTGATCTATTTGCAAAATAAATAAACTTAAAAACACACATTGTTAACAACACGGAAGGGTACAATAGCAATTAATCACACTGGCGCTTTAATGGTGCATAACTCACACGACGCATATAATCCTTAGCCATCTTTCACAGCTTATCTAGGTTTAGGGTTTTTAAGAAAGAAAGAGAGAGAAGGGAAGGGAGTTGTCGCCTATAGACTTCAAATTATGTAATTTCGTGATTTTTTTACATAGAGTAGATATTGAAGGCTATAGGCTTTAAAAATTGATATTTCACTAATTTTCATAGAAACACTATAAAACAAAGGCTACAGACTTCAAATTATGTAATTTCATGATTTTTTTACATATAGTAGAAATTGAAGACTATAGGCTTTAAAAAGTGAGATTTCACTAATTTTCATACAAACACTATAAAACAAAGGTTGTAGACTTCAAATTATGTAATTTCAAGATTTTTTTACATATAGTAGAAATTGAAGGCTATAGGTTTTAAAATGTGAAATCTTACTAATTTTCCTAGAAATACCATAAAATCAAGGCTATAGACTTCAAATTATGTAATTTCATGAATTTTTTACATATAGTAAAAATTGAAGGCTATAGGCTTTAAATTGTGAGAGTTCACTAATTTTTCTAGAAACACGATAAAACAAAGGCTATAGACTTCAAATTATGTAATTTCATGATTTTTTTACTTATAGTAGAAATCGATGGCTATAGGCTTTAAATTGTGAGAGTTCACTTATTTTTCTAGAAACACTATAAACCAAATGTCATAGACTTCAAATTATGTAATTTCATTATTTTTTACATATAGTATAAATTGAAGGCATATGCTTTAAAATGTGAGATTTCACTAATTTTTCGATAAACACTATAAAACAAAGGCTATAGACTTCAAATTATGTAATTTCATGAATTTTTTCATATAGTAGAAATTGAAGGCTATAGGCCTTAAAATTTGAGATTTCACTAATTTACCTAGAAATACCATAAAACAAAGGCTAGACTTTAAATTATGTAATTTCATTAATTTTTTAAATATAGTAGATTTTAAGGCAATAGGCTTTAAAAAGTGAGATTTCACTAATTTTTATGTAAACATTATAAAAAAAAGGCGATAGACATTAAATTATGTAATTTCATAATTTTTTTACATATAGTAGAAATTGAAAGCTATAGGTTTTAAAAAGTGAGATTTCACTAATTTTCATAGAAATACTATAAAACAAAGGCTATAGACTTCAAATTATGTAATTTCGTGATTTTTTACATATAATAGAAATTGAAGGCTATGCTTTAAAAAGTGAGATTTCACTAATTTCCATAGAAACACTATAAAACAAAGGCTATAAACTTCAAATTAAGTAATTTCATGATTTTTTTACATATAGTAGAAATTGAAGGCTATAGGCTTTAAAAAGTGAGATTTCACTAATTTTCATAGCAACACTATAAAACAAAGGCTATAGACTTCAAATTATGTAATTTCATGATTTTTTTACATATAGTAGAAATTAAAGGTTATAGGCTTTATATGTGAGATTTTACTAATTTTCGTAGAAACACAAAAAAACCAAGGCTATAAGACTTCAAATTATGTAATTTCATGAATTTTTTACATATAGTGAAAATTGAAGGCTATAGTCTTTAATATGTGAGATTTCACTAATTTTTCAGTAAACACTATAAAACAAAGGCAATAGACTTCAAATTCTGTAATTTCATGATTTTTTTACTTATAGTAGAAATTGAAGGCTATAGGCTTTAAATTGTGAGAGTTCACTAATTTTTCTAGAAACACTATAAACCAAAGGCTATAGATTTCAAATTATGTAATTTCATGATTTTTTACATACAGTATAAATTGAAGGCTATAGGCTTTAATATGTGAGATTTCACTAATTTTTCAAGAAACACTATAAAACAAAGGCTATAGACTTCAAATTGTCTAATTTCATTATTTTTTTACATATAGTATAAATTGAAGACAATAGCTTTAATATGTGAGATTTCACTGATTTACCTAGAAACACCATAAAACAAAGGTATAGACTTCAATTTATGTAATTTCATGAATTTTTTACGTATAGTAGAAATTCAAGGCTATAGTCTTTAAAATGTGAGATTTCACTAATTTTCTAGAAACACTATAAAATAAAGGCTATAGATTTCAAATTATGTAATTTCATAAATTTTTTACATATAGTAGAAATTGAAGGCTATAGGCTTTAATATGTGAGATTTCACTAATTTTTCAAGAAAGACTATAGACTTCAAATTATGTAATTTCGTGATTTTTTTACATATAGTAGAAATTGAAGGCTATAGGCTTTTAAAAGTGAGATTTCACTAATTTCCATGGAAACACTATAAAACAAAGGCTATAGACTTCAAATTAAGTAATTTCATGATTTTTTTACATATAGTAAAAATTGAAGGCTATAGGCTTTAAAAAGTGAGATTTCACTAATTTTAATAGAAACACTATAAAACTAAGGCTATAGACTTCAAATTATGTAATTTCATGATTTTTTTACATATAGTAGAAATTGAAGACTATAGGCTTTAAAAAGTGAGATTTCACTAATTTTCATAGAAACACTATAAAACAAAGGTTATAGACTTCAAATTATGTAATTTCATCAATTTTTTACATACAGTAGAAATTGAAGGCTATAGGCTTTAATATGTGAGATTTCACTAATTTTTCGATAAACACTATAAAACAAAGCCTATAGATTTCAAATTATGTAATTTCATGAATTTTTTACATATAGTAGAAATTAAAGGCTATAGGCTTTAAAATTTGAGATTTCACTAATTTACCTTGAAATACCATAAAACAAAGGCTATAGATTTCAAATTATGTGATTTCATTAATTTTTTAAATATAGTAGAAATTGAAGGCTATAGCCTTTAAAATGTGAGATTTCACTAATTTTTCTATAAACACAATAAATCAAAAGCTAAAAGACTTCAAATTATGTAATTTCGTGATTTTTTTACATACAGTAGAAATTGAAGTGTATGGGCTTTAAAAAGTGAGATTTCACTAATTTCCATAGAAACACTATAAAACAAAGGCTATAGACTTCAAATTAAGTAATTTCATGATTTTTTTATATATAGTAAAAATTGAAGGCTATAGGCTTTAAAAAGTGAGATTTCACTAATTTTCATAGAAACACTATAAAACTAAGGGTATAAACTTCAAATTATGTAATTTAATGATTTTTTTACATATAGTAGAAATTGAAGACTATAGGTTTAAAAAGTGAGATTTCACTAATTTTCATAGAAACACTATAAAACAAAGGCTATAGACTTCAAATGATGTAATTTCATCAATTTTTTACATACAGTAGAAATTGAAGGCTATAGGCTTTAATATGTGAGATTTCACTAATTTTTCAATAAACACGGTAAAACAAAGGCTATAGACTTCAAATTATGTAATTTCATGAATTTTTTTACATATAGTAGAAATTAAAGGCTATAGGCTTTAAAATTTGAGATTTCACTAATTTACCTTGAAATACCATAAAATAAAGGCTATAGACTTCAAATTATGTGATTTCATTAATTTTTTAAATATAGTAGAAATTGAAGGTTATAGCCTTTAAAAAGTGAGATTTCACTAATTTTTCTATAAACATTATAAAACAAAGGCTATAGACTTCAAATTATGTAATTTAATGAATTTTTTACATACAGTAGAAATTGATGGCTATAGACTTTAAAATGTGAGATTTCACTCATTTTTTCTAGAAACACAATAAATCAAAGGCTAAAAGACTTCAAATTATGTAATTTAATAATTTTTTTTATATAGTATAAATTGAAGGTTATAGGCTTTAAAAAACGAGATTTCACTAATTTTCCTAGAAACACCATAAAAGCAAGGCTATAGACTTCAATTTATATATTTTCATGATTTTTTTACTTATAGTAGAAATTGAAGGCTATAGGTTTTAAAAAGTGTAATTTCACTAATTTTTCAAAGAATGTAGTCTTTATTTTATAACTATCCAAAAAATTATAAAATCTCACGTCTTAAAATTTATAACCTATATAAAAATTTAATGTGTTTCAATATTTTAAAGTTGAATAGCCTTGTCCATTACAATATGTTGCTGAAGTCCATAGGATTACAATATGTTGCTGAAGTCCATAGGACAGAGCAAGACAGAACAGAACATAACATAACAAGCAGGGTTTAATTCCAACAAGCAAAAATCTGGGTAACATGAAACAATTATACAGATAAGATCCTACAAGTTAAAAGTCAAGTGAAAAAAGAAAGAAACAAGATACAAGTAAGTATAGAAGGATGGAAGAAAGAGGAACTTGAGATCCACATCAACTGCTACAAAATCATTAACGAAGTTTGTAAATAAACTAGAATACAGATAGCTGCTAGGTTGTAGGTTCATTATGGAAGCAAAATGGTATTGAACTCGTTCCGGATAAAAATAACCCCCCTTGCTCAGGATAAAGAGAAAATAAAATAGAAATCAGAAGCCACGGCCAACAACAGGCAGAAGAACCACATCAAGCCACTGGAAGCTCACCAGAGTCACTGATAACCACCTTCTTTCTGGGACGGTCACCTCGATCCGTCTCCTGGGACTCAATGAGCCTAACAATGTCCATGCCTTCCAAAACTTGGCCGAATACAACATGCCGCTGATCTAGCCATGGAGTCTGCGAAAGCATCAGACTGATTAGGACAAAACCAAGGATCATAAACATTGTCCCCTTAATTAGTTCAATAGATATTAAGATCTAGTGTTACGTTGTGAATATTTCTTATATTCAATCACAGCATTCTGGCTCCTTTGCATCATAAACATGTTTCTGTCCCCTTTACTTCTCTAACTCTAAGGTTAGTGGATTTTGCCCAGAACAAGGGTGGACAATGAAGAGTATTGAAGCACAGAAAGATACCTTCACAGTGCATATGAAAAACTGACTCCCATTCGTGTTGGGGCCTGCATTTGCCATGCTAACAACTCCAGGTCCAGCATGAGACACTACAGATATTCTAAATATCAGCATTACACTTGCAGTAGTACTTCAACAGTTCAACTGAATATTCAGCACGGAATATGACAATAGAGAAAAAATGCAGCACAGAAAAATGTTTAGCCATTTTCTTTTGAACAAAAAATAAAACAGTTATCTTTAGCTATTGCATAATCAGGACTTAAGGCGACAATGTCTTGAGATACACTGCTAAGTTTGAGTGATATTAATTAGACAAACACTCTTTCACATACACACAGGAACTGTGAGCAAGTATAATCAGTTGAGTGGTTAGTGATAGGTAAAATAAGTTTGATATTTCATTTGGATAAAGGGAGTAACGTGTGTGCAGAGTAGAGTAGAGTCTAGTTTAGAGAGAGTTTTATGTAACAGCGGAGGAAGCGTACGCTTAAAATTCTCATCCTTGAAAGTACGGCCGTAAATACTTTTGCCTCCGGTCCCCTGCAGCAAGCAGAGAAGATAGAGGAAAAGGTGGAAATTGGAAATTGAAATGTAAGGAAAAGAAAGGAGAAGGAGAAGGAGAGGAGGTGCATACATTTCCTTTCTCAAAGTCGCCTCCTTGAATCATGAAATCCTTGATTACACGGTGGAAGGTGGATCCCTTGTAGCCAAAGCCCTTCTCGCCGGTGCAGAGGGCACGGAAGTTCTCAGCAGTTTGGGGCACATCGTCACCATAGAGTCCAATCACAATCCTGCCGGCGAGCTTCCCCACCGGGTTCCCGATGCTGATGTCAAAGTACACTTTGTTGGTCACTTTCGACTGTAAAGGGGATGTCACTGCATCCTCCGAGCTCGCCCGGACCACCAAGCCCTTTCCCTTCTTTATCACTGCAAGTGGCGCCCAATGGCCATTCATACTCACATCCAGATTCCGCGGGTGCTTGAGCTTCCTCCATGGGGCAGCACTAGAACTGGCAGGGTTAGGGTTAGGGTTCAAAGCCCTGTTTCCTGGAACAATTGACTGAGCACCCAAAACACAATGAGACAGTCTCAGGGAAAACATAAACGATAATTGTGAAAGGGAAAGGGAACAACGTTGAGCATTTGATTTACCAGAGTAGTTGTGGCTGCTGTTGAAGTAATTGTGAATGCAGCCGCCATTGCCATTGATTCCCCTCTCCTCAGTCTCACTAAACTTGGATTTTTATGACGTTATCTCCCCAACCCCAACCCCAACCCAGATATTATAACTTGCGAAAGTTCGCCCTATCCTTTTCTTTAGCTTGATGGACCAAATTACCTGCTGACACAAGTGTCTTTTGGCCTGCCATTAGGGGTTAATTTGGAAGAAAAAAAAAAAGAAACCCCATCCATATTGAACACGTGTCGGCTCAGCAATCCCCTTTTTAAAGCCGGCGAAGGTGGAGGCGACGTCAAGTGAGATCTGGAGGTGGTGGAGGTTGCTTCTGCCTGCGATGGTGGCTCTGCAAATCACGAGTGGTGTTGACCTGACCATGGTTGGACTTGGACCACCGGCTGTGTGTGTTCTGTTCTTAATTCTTTCTTATCATCATCAACTAGGGACAAACTACATCAATCAAATAAATTAACTAATTACTGGCAGACATGCCTTTGATTTTGTTGGCTTTATGAGAAGACCGTCATCCAGGTCTAGCAAGCCTTGGCATGTTCTTTAGGGAAGACAATTCAAAAAGGATCATGTCACATGAGCGAGTGGCAAGCTAGAGGACAACCATTTCAACTCTCACTGTGGACTTTCAATAAAGGAAGCTACTTACTTAGTGCTATATGTATGTATGTATGTATATGTGGGTCAATTCCTCCCTCATCTCATGTACGTCCTACATTCTTTATTATTTATACAATTACAAGTTTATGGTTTTGATTTACACTACACATTTAAGTTTAGTTTAAGGTCATTTCTACAACTAAAATTAATAATAAGTGCTGAATTACACTGTGCTGTGCCCTACAACAAGTCAAGTTTCAAAAGTGAGCTTTTCCATCAATCTGTCTTTATTGCATTGCATTGTTTAAACAACTTCTCGGGATCATATGACAACTCAAGCATGAGTAGTTTAATTTAATTTACTTACGTTTAGGCTCAACATATACAAAATACTTCTCATCATAAAATACTTCAAACACCGTTTGCATCTAATAAATTAGTGGGAGCCTATCCAATACAACGTACACATTGCTGTCCATAGAAGACACAACAACAACATACTCTGACAGAGTCATGTTTAATTTCAACATGCAAAAATCTGGGTAACATGAAAAAAGTTCTACATCTAAGAAATCCTACAAGTTTAAAGTCAAGTGAAAAAAAAGCAAGAGATAAGATACAAGTAATTAAAGAAGGATGGAAAAAGGAGGAACTTGAGATCCCCATCCACTGCTACAAAAACATTAATGAACAAGAACTACTTGTGATGATTTCTCATTGTCCAAATCTAAACTACTGTAATCAGCTCTTGGTTCAGAACAGAATGCTGCTTTCATCTTTCTGATGAAATCTTCACATTTCTTGTTCAACTCCTCTGTCTCCTCTGCAGCATCATGTTCATCAATGATCACCATAGCGTTTCCCACTACTACTACTTCTTCTTCTTCAATGATCACAAGGCAATTTTTCTCTTCTTCTACATTTTCTGAAAGCGCATTTTCTTGTTCTGCTATTACCAAGCTGTATTCTTCTTCTTCTTGTGGGGGTTCAGCTGCTGTGACGATTTCAGCAGCAACTGTTGCTGAAACCTCTGATGCATTGAATTCAAGCCGAGTACTTTGATGGTTGACACCAACGGGAACTTGGTGTGCCCCTTGAATAGTACTTTTTGAAGGGGGATTGGTGGGGCCAGAGTTGATGATGGCTATAAAAACCAAAAGGCCATTGCAGAGAAGGAACATGTAGCTCTTGTCAACGGAGTAGCAGGTATAGAATTGCATGAGGAATGGCTTGAAGGACTGAAGAATGAAAGGAAGTAAGGAAAACAAAGCACTCAAAACAAAAAAAGAAAGCAGGAACTTGATCATTCTCTTGGGATTGTGGGATAGGAAATTGTAAGTTCTGAAGCAATCCATCGCCTTCTTTAGTTTGGTTTGTTTAATTTTGAGGCTGATATATGAGAGGATCCACGATCATCACAATTCACAAGTGCTGTGCTTGCTTCTTATATGATTGATGTGTGTGCGTTATTAATATATATACAAAGATATTATATATATATATATATATATATATATATATATATATGTGGTGATGAAGAGAGAGAACAGGGTAGCATAACGTGGACGAGGGTGGAGATGGAAGTTTCAAGACACTTTACATGCATTTACTGGGAACTTTTGTGAGAGAGAGAAGACCCCAAGTCAAGTCAACTATTATAATTAACATCCTTGTTAATCAATCAATCAATCATTCATTCATTCTGCAACAAACACAGTTTATTAAGCTGAAAATTGAAGAGCAAATTCTTTGTAACTACCAAATATTATATTGATTATTTAATTAACTATCTATTCGGCATCGACGTTCCTTTCTAGATTATCCCCTTTTTATTTATCTTTGTTGAAGTGACACCAACCTATCATTTCGTTTTCCAAATTTCTACCTCCGCGTTGTTTTGGATAACTCTCCCATTCTGCTCTGTAATGATTTGTTGAAAAATGCCTTTGCTCTTATTGCACAAAAAGTATATTAACTTTTTTAAAGACACAGAAAGAAATAGGTTACGCGCAATGGAAAAATTATCTTTTAATTGAAATCATGACCTGAGACCAGAACATTAAAACTCAATTGAGTTATGATTATATGAAATATCATAAATAAATCAAAATGGTTTTCTTACCTCAAATCCTAACTCATCGGGTGGGATGACCTAAATAAAGAATGATAAACTTTCTTTATCCAAATATTATTATACTTCAAACTTTTCATATACAAATAATCCCACACCTACCTTCTTATTTTAGGTAAAACCATAACTCTAACCCTTGATGGGTAAGGATCGTTCTTTTTGCTTATATAAACAGGCCAAAGCCCAACAAGAAAAACTTAGACGAGAGATGAACAACAACTGGTCATTGAGCCCTAAAGCAAAAAGACAGTGCCTGCATTTTTGGCAAGCCTAATAAAGTTAGCCCAAACAAAGAAAAGTTTTAACATTATCAAACAATTATAATAAGAATGAACACTTTTAATAACACGATTCATTAGAAGATGTGAATCCTTTCCATTGATTTTCTGTTGTGCAAAACGAGAACATAACGTGACAAGACTTACACCCAATTATAATATCAACACTACGAAATTAATCACAATAAAAAACCATGCCGAGGAGCTAGCACTCAAATTCTATAATGATCAAAACTTCTATACCTATAATAACCCAAAATAGCTAGCTCCAATCCATCACAAGATCTGATCTTCTAGTTGCAAGCCATGACAGTTGTGTCCTCTTCTGGTACTGCCGCTGCCTCCTTAACAGCACACTTCCTCCGCTTCTTTGGCTTGTTCTGATCATCCTCCTCCTCCTTCTCCTTAACTTCCTCTTCCAAATCCTTCTCACCTGAATCACAAGCCGTTGAATCCCCTGACCCATCAGCATCATCCTCATTCTTTTCCTCAATTGCCTCTTCAGAACTCTGCTCCATCTCATCCTCAGCCTCCCGCATCAGTGTCTCTATCACAGCAGTCATTTCTCTGTTAACCTGTCACAGACAATAAATAGTCACAAGAAGATTATTAGATGGTATACTAGATTGTGCAGTAAGATCACATACTATTGCCCGATCACAAAATTAACATCTTTACAAGATATTTTCTTATTGTGAATGATGCCTAATTACACTTGATCACTTCATCATAGAATCTCTGAAGGCATTTTATAGTAATTTGGGAATATCATCAAAAGAAACAAAAATAAGGATTGGATTTGGATTCTGAAGTAATCAGCATTTAATACAAGTATAAATACTAGTATTATGCTCCGGAAGTTCTTTTCCTTGAGAATTTAATTAGAGAGATATCTGCAATGCAATACCTCAATGTTCTGAAGAAATTCAGCAATGTCACATGGACATGAGGGGCATTTCATAACATTCTTCTGTTCTCGCAAGGCACGTCCACTTTTGCTTGCCCTTTGTCTTATGAAAGTTTGGCCAGAAAAGGCACCCTCCAGACAGGCTTTGCAGAAGTTATGACCGCAAGGTGTGGTTACAGGGATTGTTAACAGGTTGCGACACAATAGGCAACCAAACTCTGCGATGTTAATGAAGTTAGAGCCTAAAGCATCAAATCTAGTAACTACAATATTATCAAATACCAACTATTCAAGTTATTCTATTAGGCACTGTCTTTACATGATAGTCCAAGGAATATATACCTCTCTTAAGCCTGTCTTTCACTGGCAGACTCTTAATTTTTCTTCTTACAGGCATTATCTTTTCTGTCCCATCAAAAGTCTTTGGAGCTTCCGATTTCTTGCTTTCTGGTTGTGGTCTCATCCACACCCAGCAGCCCTTTTCCTCCTGAAATTTGATCGAATATAATTAGACCTTTAAAAATATGAACAGAAACTGTGGAACTAATATCCATGGATCAAAGAATGCCCAGAATATCTAGATTCTAGACCACAAGAAATTATGATGAAACATACAAGTAAAAGAGTTATCGCAAAATGTAAGAAGTCAGGTATCAAGAAAGCACACAACACTACTTACATCAAAATCCCATGCTGGGGCCTTCTTCCTCTCAGTTATGTCAATTGCTCCCTTCAGCTCTTTAACTACAGGCAATGGGCGTGGGCGGTCTCCACTTTCATCACTGCAGATCATCATAACCAAAATAAATTTACGTCCACACTCGTATGCACCCACACACACCCACACACATATACAAACTGATGCAAGGTATCAACCTTGTCCATGGGGCTGGCTCATTGTCACATCTAACGAACAAATATCTACAAACCAAGCAGCCCTATCACAGAAAACATAAATAAATAAATCTATGAGAATGATTTTAGAGAAAGATATCAAGTTCATCAAAAGAAAGAGAAAAAAGGTAGGGCTAACTAAATATACTGGATCAGAATAATTATCTTACTTGTACTCCCTTCTTACGCCAACACTTCTCTATTCTATAAACTCCGTCATACCTCACTCCAAATTGAGGTGCATATGAAGAACGTTTCTCTTTGTGTGACCTGGCCAGAATATTGAACATAAGCAAGGTAAAAAGTATAAATGATTCATAGCTTGAAACAGACTTAACAGCAGTCACATTCACACGATATGTCAACATACATGATAAGGAAACTTCAGCAGAAGGGGGCAAGTAAATATCAATTGAATTCAGTAACTGACTCTGATTATTACATATGGGCAGATAAATAAAAACAGAATCTACTAAAGATTTCAGCATTCAATTAAATCTCATCAAAGTGAATCGTGATCAAATCCAATGACACAACTCACCTCACAACCCTAACAGGGTAGCCTTCTTTGCAACTCACTCTGAGTGCCTCATTCATGTTCTCAAACTTCTGGTCAAAGGAATGCTGCTTGTTGGTGCGTTTGTTGCCACTGAGGTCTTTTCCACCACTGCAGGAAAAGATCACAAAGAATCCAAAATACTTACGACAACAGCAATGAAGCACAAGAAGCTCAATTGAAGTATGAAAAAACCCAGATAACACTACTCAATAGCAATTCTATCACATGGATATAAAACCAACACCATCAGAGACAGAACAAACAAGTAAAGGATTGTGAAATTACCTTCCAGTGTAGAGGAACCATTCACCATGGTCCTCATCATCAATGTAACCTCCAGATAGTGCAACAGACTGAGCTCCATGATTCTTCTGGCCAGCAATGCCAGCAACATGAGGGAAGTGAGCACCCCACTGCCTGCAATCCATCCTGTCCTCCCAACTGTCCCCAACCAGAACCCCACGATTGTTCCTGGGGTCATACTCAGCAGTGATTGGTCCAAAGAAATCTCCAGGAATCGTCACAAAAATCTTCCCACTGCAAGCATTGGCCTTCCCTTTCTTCACTGCTCGCTCAGTGGTGAAGGCTGTCTCCGGAAGGCTCTCGTTTTTCATGCTGACATACATTTTGGGCTGAGACACAGGCCTTGCCACCCCCGCCCTGACCTGCCTCGCCAACCGAATGGCAATGGCGAGCTGATCGTTGATCCGAGGATTGCTGGCCATCTTCGGCGGGATCTGACGACGACAATTGGCACATGTTTTCTTACCTTGCTTAAGCCACTTCTCGAAGCACGCCAGACAAAAGTTGTGACCACAAGGGGTCTGCAACAAGACACACAAAACAAAACACAAATAATCAAAACCAAGAGTTTGAATGATATTTCCAACACACAATAATAAACCCCCAAATTAGTGCTAAAAAATGAAAACCCCTAATGTAATATCTATCGAAACGATATTAGGAGTAAGTTAAAGAAAAGGCTTTCATTTCTTAGAGACGAGGCTGTCGGCGATGATTTCGCCACAATAACATGCAGGTTTACAAGAAAATAAAGAAGGTGACAAAATAAACTAACCGTCACGGGTCTTTCCGGCAGTTGCAGGCAGATAGAGCAGTTAAGCTTCCCGTCGAAGATGTTGATCGGCGGTTTCCCTTTCTCCTCCGCAGCAGACGCCTTTGAGGACCCATCGACGATCTCCTGACGTTTCTTGGCCTTCTCCGCCTCAGTCAACGAAGTGTCCTCCTCGATCGCCCGTATGGTGGCGACTAGTCCACTGCCAGGAGCGGCGGATGGCGGAGGTGGGGCAAGAGTGTCAAGGTCGGTGCAGTCAGGGCAGACCCATTCGCCGACGGCAGACATGGTGGCAGGACGGGCGGCGGCGGGGAGGCATGGGAGATGCCAGGGAGTGTTGCAGGTGTGGCAGATGAGGGCTTCATGCTCGGAGGGCTTCTGTTTGCAGAGCATGCAGAGACCATCGGCGTCGCAGGGAAGGGCCATTTGGTTGGGTGGCGGAGGCCGGAATGGACGACGGAGGAGGGGCTGGGTCCCGACGCTGTTTTGGTGAGGGGGAAGAGAAAAAAAGAGATTGCTTTTGTCTTTGACTCAGTGAGTGAGTGTGTAGTGCTGCTTTTATAGGGATTTGGGATATTGCATTTTCGCATAGGAGGGAATCACTATTTTGAATTTTCCCCTTTTTTATGCTTTTCCCCCTCTTTTTTTCATTTCACCACTATTTTCATTTTCTAAATACTTTCCTTCTTACACTGCCAATTATTCACTCAGATATTAGTACCATGCATATATAGTTAATGTTGATTTTTTGCTATGTATAGCCTTTTATTTCAATTTTTATTTACTAGAATTCTATCATCCACTGATTCTATTCTACTCATATTCAATTATATTGTAAATAATTTAATTTTGTTCACCGGAGTTTGATGAAATATATTACACATACTCTCTATTTATTCAATTTATTCAATTTGTAAAATTATTATAATGAATTTCTCTCAAAATTAAACTAACCTCCCCTAAAGAATTACATTGAACTCCTCCAAATCATGTATTTAGAAGAGGTTAATTTTACTTCAACAAATAAAAGAAAACTTAATTTGACCCATCCTCATATATAGGGGTCGTTTAGTTCGCGGATTGATTTTTTCCCGGGAATATGCACATTCCTGGAAATCACTTCCTCGGGAATCACTTTTCCGGGAATGAAACATTTTTTAGTTTAGTTTGTACCTTGAATCGTTTGGTTCGCGGATTGATTTTTTCCCGGGAATATGCACATTACTGGGAATCACTTTCCCGGGAATGAAACATTTCTGAGTTTGGTTTGTACCTTGAATTCCCGGGAATCTTAGTAAACTTTCCTATGAATGAATTATTCCTATGTTTGGTTCACACTAACATTCCTGGGAATATTAATATTTTTCCAAATATACCCCTAGTTATTTAAAATAAAAAAAGAACTAATAATTAACAAATAAACACATATAAAAAATTAATAATTAACAAATAAAAACACATATAAAAAATAATAATTAAAAAAATAAACACATATAAAAAATTAATAATTATAAAAAATGAATTAAAATACTTGAGGGTGAATATGGTAATGGTTAGTTATCTTGTAATATTAAAATTATAATAGGGGCATTGATGTTATTTAACATCCCCTAAACATTCTCATGGGATGAGAATCTTAGAAACCCATGGGGGAGGTGAGAATGAAAATGTGGGAATGTTTGATTCCCGGGAGGAATATTTGTCCAAATTGCGAACCAAACGTGGAAAACATATTTTCCCATGAAACATTCTCGGGAATCCTTGAAGATTACCCCCAACCAAACGCCCTCTGGGAATCTTACTAAATTTTCCCATGCTATGTTTGGTTCACACTAATATTCCTGGGAATATTACGTATTTTTCCAAATATACCCCTAGCTATTTAAAATAAAAAACTAATAATTAACAAATAAACACATATAAAAAATAATAATTAAAAAATAAACACATATAAAAAACTAATAATTATAAAAAATGAATTAAAAGGCTTGAGGATGAATATGGTAATTGTTAGTTATTTTATAATATTAAAATTATAATGGGGACATTGATGTCATTTAACCTCCTCTAAACATTCTCATGGGATGGGAATTTTAGAAACCCATGGGGACGTGGTAATGAAAATGTGGGAATGTTTGATTACCGAAAATGCAACATTTCCAGGAATATTTGTCCAAATTGCGAACCAAACATAGGAAACATATTTTCCCATAAACATTCCCGGGAATCCTTGAAGATTACCCCAACCAAACGCCCCCTTAAAGGAAACTTAATGTTATTAACCCTTGTATTTATAATAGAAGAAAATACTTACACGTCAAGACAAATATTGATCAAAATTTTGGCATAAATCATTGTGAATGATTCTCACATTATTTTTTAACTAATTTTCTATTAATGTTATTGTCTATCACTTTATAAAACATAATGTTTTACAGAGATTATTCATAATCTACATGCCTATAAAAGAGTTTTATGTTATTATTTCAATTATATATTTTTATTTATAAGATTTTCAACAAAATTTGTGATTGAATCACACACTTGTACTTATTATGTGATAATACATACTTAGATGTTTGTGTGCTACTTTTTTTCTGTGCTGATGACAATGTATAAATTAAATTTTATAATGACATTAATTTTGATATATGATAAGTGTCAAAAAGCTTTACAATAACATCCAACGTATGTTTCTATATGTAGTCTTTTAAGATAAATAGATCATAGATAGTTGAGACAAATACTTATAGTTATATAGTACTACATGAATAGAGAGGCTTGTTTAAAACTTTTTTATATCTATATTGTATGAAAAATAAATTTATATTCACGAGAGCCAACATGTTTATTTATTTATGTAGAAACATATGATTGAATAAAGATTTAAATAATTTATACACTTGTAATACACTAAAATTAGATTTTTTGTTTTATTTTAAAATTTTATGATAAAATAAATTTAGTAAAAATATCAAACTAAATAATAATATTTTATAAATTATTTAAAAAAATTTCTTAGAAAAATTAATTTTTTGGAAAAAAATTATTCTAATGTGAAAAAATGAGTAATATATACAACAATATTTGTATAAGATATTTTTAAATTTTGATGTATTGTTAATAAAAAAATTATACAAGTATTTGATTATGTATTTTCATATTTATAAAATATTTTACTCGACTATTTACTATTTTTGAAAGTCATATAAATAAAAAATATATTATTATATAATAATACTATCATACGCACCAAAAAAAAGACTAATACTACAAAATTTGTGTACAGTTGGATCATCAAAGGCAACGTAATTTTCTAAAATAAATTATAAATATCTTTATTGAATCAATCTTTTATTGTTTTAATTCTAAATATGGTTATAAAATATACAAATAAAACTAAGTAAAACTATTTTTTAGTTTTCCATTCATTTTGACCTTCATTTTAATAATTTTTCTTTAGTTTTTTATATATGATTCGTCTTCACACTTTTACTAATTCCACTATAGTATTTTCATCTTAATTTTTTATGAATTTAATTTTTATACACTAACAATATAAAGTTATTTACACTATTAATTAATAAAAAAATACTAACAAATCACCATTAATAATCACTCACTATAATAATTATTATCATTAACACTTCTTAATTTTTATTGGCAGAGAGTATAAAATGTTTCGCATTGTAGTAGGTGCATTGAAAGTAATCTCATTTTTAATTAACTGATAAATTTTCATTTCAATAGTGACGTTTCAATAGACTAATTAAACAATGTTTGATGCTGAGAAAATAAAGAGTCAATTTAAATGGAAAATGAAAAGGAAAGTCAGAACCAACCTCATCGTAGTAAATGATACATCAAAACACATATAGTGATGAGAGGAGACAGATCATGCCATCCATGGTGATGCATCCCAAAAAGTTGCTAGACAATCTTCCAGTTTTGCTTCATAAATTATATATCTGGACCAAACAGAAGAGTCTAAATAAATGAATTGATCAAATATACATGCAATTAGGGTTTTAAGAAGAAGGAAAAAGTGAGTGCTTTAGCTAATCTAACGAAAGATCAAAATTATGATTAGGTCTCGAGCTACCAAAATATAGTTAAACTAATTTTTTTGTTTTTTAGATGAGGTTCTGTGAATAATCCACAAAAATTGAAAAGATTTAAATAAAATAACATAGAAAGGTTAACTGACATACCAATCTCGTTGTGGAGGAGGAGGAGTTTCATTGCGTTTGGAAAGGGATTGAAGCCATCGTTCGATAAAATCGAACCAACTGTTCGTATGCTCCTTTCTGAAAATAGAGACCTATTTAAGCAAAATACAGTCTAATTCAACTTATCTGCACCCCTTGATTTTGGTATAATTAATTTAAACTTAGTAATAAATAGCATTACTCATTGAAAAATCAAAGTAAGAGTTTGAATTAGATGTGATCAAATTAAATAATTCAACATACAATTAAACCCGATGAAGTGAAACGTTCACATATTTGATAAGGTAACGCTATGTATACATCTTTGAATGTGAGTGGTAGTCCTTCCTATCACATATTCTAATCACATTTAAGGATGATAGAGTGGACTTATATCTGATATATTTTTTTTGCAACAGAAAAAATTGATAAACATGGATTTTATTACTACACATCATGTCATATTGGAAGTGGGTGAGAGAATTATAGTGACTAGAATTTAATAACAAAACAAAAAGTAATCTTGAGACGTAGAGAAATGATGACATGACAGAGCTTTTATGCTTCAACAAACCAGAGTGAAACAGAGCTTTTATGCTTCAACAAACCAGAGTGAAAGAATGGACGGACACTTGACTATTTACTTGTTACATTTTTATATAATAATATATGCAAAAAAGAATAGAAGAGAATGAGAAATTGTGTTTCCAAAAAGAATTATTTTATTAATAAATGGATTAAATGTAGAAGTAAGAAGATGGATCAGTTGCATTGGTAGCGTCTTTGCAAAGAATAGATCTGGCTTCAATAACTGAGCGAGGAGGCTCAACATCCTTCTCTTGCAATGCGTTCCCTCTCAGTCTTTGCATCTCTGAAGCAAATGTGTCATCCAATATCTACACAACACAACACAAAATGGAGTTCTTATGAGTATAATTTATTTATTTATTATGTATTTAAGCGTGACATAAACTAATTAGTTAAATTAAATTAGTGACTCACCCCAAGAGCATAGCAAGACCCACTGTACCACATCCTGTTTTCTTTCCTTCCTTCGAGAAACTTGAGGACAATCTAGGCACAATCAAAACAAACGAGTTAGGCTCGAGAAGCACAGCTTTTGGTTTGGTTTTGTGTGTTGGGTTGTTTGTTCACCTGTCCCATCCTGTCCCATAGTCCACGGCATATTGCTATGAAAATCTGGCTGGTGAAGACCTCATGCAGGTTCGATATGAACTCTATCACCTGTGAGTTCAGCACCTGCATTCTCTCACGCACTTCTGCTTCTCCATCTGATTCTTTTGTTTCCTCAAGAATCTTTTTCAGCCGTGTGCTCCGGTTTCCTTGCATCTGACCATCATTTATTCATTAACAAATAAATAAACCTTTGTTATATCATCAAATGTAAAACAAGATTCTGAATGAATGAGTGATCCTTACATTGTTGACAAGATTCCCTATAATTGCTTGCAGATAGGTTTTGTATTTGGTTCTCAACAGAACAGTGATTCCATTCATTTGCTCCCCAAACAACGTCTTCTTGTCTCCCATGACAGGTACGCACGACGCCCATGACTTGAGGATGTCTTCCACTCTGGAGTGTAGAACATCAAGAATCCTCTTGATGGTGTTCAGGAATATTCCCAACTGGGTAGTAGTAGAATCAAATATTATTATAAGAAAACATTTCTTCATGAAACCGAATACAGCTAGCACAGAGGAGGACTTACTTGATTTGGAAGCAAGTTGACAGTAGCTGATTGTCTTCTTGCCAGCTTTTGAACTTGCAGGTGAAGTCTCTTTGGTATGCTGTCTTTCAAAGGAGTTAAGATATCACTGTATTGCTTCTCGAGGGATTTCATGATTGCTCTCTCAATGTTTGCAACGGCCTTCAGAAAACAGCAAGCAGAGAATAAATGAATTGCATGCAATTAAAGAGGCTTAAGAACAACTTTTTGTGTTCTAGAACTGAACTTACATTTTCCAAATAAAGTGAGTATTGAGGCCATCTATTGATTACTACTTCGTACAGGATAAGGTTGTCTTTGATCCTCTCATACATTTCCTCAGCAAATGGGGAGGTGGAATAGTTTGTGGTTACTCCAGACCACGGCACCTGTATCATTCATTTCTAAGTTTAATTTGTTGTATGGTTTATGTGTTCATTGTTGCATAAGTAACTAAAATAATGACACTACCTTTTCTGCTTTACAAAGGTCAAGTAAACTAAGTTGCATATCCTGTATCCACACCATGATGTAGTTGTGGAACAAATTTCTAGAGTCTACACCACCCTGCACAGGACTGAAACATAAAGAAGAATACATCATGCCATCCATGATATTGTTGTAATTTATGGAGGATCTAAAGTTTTTCTTTTTTGCTGTTATAGTGCATTCAGAGAAGTTTCTTAGACAAACCTTATATTCCACGACTCAAGATCCCGTTCAAAGTCAGCAGTTGCAATTAGAAGCTCATTCACATGCGCCTGTGGACAAGATGGAGGCCATGCAGAAAGGAAAGTTCTCAGCCTGTTACACAGCTCAGTGCTGTAAACGGCTGCTGTAATGTTTGTCAGGTCAATTGAACTGAAAATTGGATAATAGATGTCAGAAAACAACAAAAGAAAAATATTTACTGACACAATGATGAAAAATTCTGTCTCACATTTCATGATTTAATGTGCTAGGGATTTGCTTTTTTTGGTGACTTTAGATTTGCTACAGGTACAGAAGAGGTGGTGTAGAGGAATTAGCCAAATACCTGGGGAATATATGCTGGCCATGGATTGTATGCTGACTGTGGATCTTTATGTCTGCTTGAATTTCATTTCTTATAGAGACGCAAAGGTTTTTCATCTTTAGGTATGCAGTTGAGATGGTGATTGTATCCATTACAAACCCTTCAGAGGTGCTTGACACAAACTCATCAGTCTCCATCATGTGTTTTCTACACCTTTTTCTTGCTGCAGTCTGTGAACAATATATAGACTTCTTCAGTGTGATCTTTTTTTCATAGCAAAAATGATAAAAAAAAATGGCATTTTGTCTAGCTCATTGGGTGAGAGAAGCTGGGGGCTGAAGGCTACAACTTCCATGAAGAAAACAAACTTCATATCTAGTTGGTTGTTAAAGGATAGCCCTAAATTGATTCATGTATAATGTGTGAAGTTACATTGCAGAAGAGCATCAATCATCAGTACAAAATTACCTGCAAATAGTTTCTTAGAATAGTTTGAGCATCTAGAGATAGTATATCATGAAGACTACTGTAGACTTGTATGGCAGGATATAGAGCTGGTGCTGCAGAACTGGATGCAGGACCAAAATGCTCAGTTAAACCTGTTGGAGAGTTTTCATCCAGCGATTTGTAATTCTCGAAAACAGTAGCCAGAAGACTCTCAATTTGAGTTTCACAGTCTAAAAGTATACTTCTCTGTCAAAACAGGGGAGAAATTATTAGCTGATGGTCCATTTCCAAGTGAACTCGTTTGTAGGCTAATTATAATTAATGGTAACACATGAAAAGAATGAGAAAGTGGAACAAAATAAATCAACCAAACTGTAGATTATGATTTTTTTAAGTTTCTGCAATGGGAAAGAAGCAAAAGCCAGCTTACCTCCTGCCTGGTCAAACTCCTCTGACTTCTGGCCTTTATGAGGGGTTCAAGCAACTCTTTCACAATCTCTAAGCAGTCCTTGGTTGGAGTTGCCACATTCATGACATGTAATAGATATCTACAAGATGAAAGGAGGTTAGGGAAGATAATGGGAGAACTAAAGAAACGAAAAAGAGTTATTCGATCTCTCAAATGTGTTTAGAAAATTGATTCTCTTTGTAAAGCTCCCTCTTCTCCATTCAAGTACCTCAAGTTAGCATATGAATCAGAAACTCCATAGTAGTCTGCAAATGCATCTAACAACCACTTCCAAGGCCCATCCAGCCGCAAGTTTCGGGAGTGGAAATGCTGTGCACGCATGGCACCCTCCAACAATAAATCATAAGCTTGAGTTTCTACAACAGTTGCACTCTGCAGAAAATGAGAATACAAGACTTGTGAGAGTAGCGAGAAATGACCATCTTGGAAGTGGTAGAGTTAGAACTTAGAAGAACCTTTATCGGATTGTTTTCATCACTTGTCATGGTAGTGCCAATGGAGAGCTGAATCTTGCCAACACATTCCTGTTCATCATGATATATTGGCCACCACCGAATCCGGTCACTCTGCATGTTCAACACAATTCATTACATTACATTACATGTACGTGGATGGTGTAAAGGGAACATTAATATCAGAAGATGATATGGCAGTGGAGCACAAACAGGATTATCACTGAGGGATGAAATTGGGATCCTGGCTTGACCGTGCACTGCCTTTTTTGAATCTTGCACTTCTACAAGTAAAGCATCCCCTTGATTCTCTGGGAAACTGAAAGTACATACACCAATTTAAGATCTTTTAACATTATTAATAACATTATATGTACAATGTTCTGAAATCACCATTTCATTGTCATGCATGGAATGGAAATACACTAGGGTGTGTATATTGGTAGAATATCTATGATGATTATTTTATGATTTTCAACTGCTCAGATTAGTTAATTCTACTAAGTTTCTTCATCAATTGTCTATGACTCTATATCCTGTTAATATGCATTTGCAAAAGATTCAGACTACATGTTCTCCTAACCTAACCCACAGGCCAATTAGAAACACTAGTCCAAATCAAACAAGAAAAAGTGACAAAAATGAAACTTACAAGTCATGGTAATCTCCAGTTCCAGGGCGCAAAAATATTGCAGAACATGATTCTGTTTCGTTTTCTTCTGTTGTACTCTTAAGTTGGATCAA
Source organism: Aeschynomene evenia (assembly GCA_013621005.1). NCBI lineage: Eukaryota > Viridiplantae > Streptophyta > Magnoliopsida > Fabales > Fabaceae > Aeschynomene > Aeschynomene evenia. Next base: position 231,740 of record CM024269.1, on the reverse strand, counting down.
ACAAGATAGTGGCTCTACAAGAAAAGAAAGAAAAAAAAAACAATGTAGCTTAAACTATGCCATAAAGAGGGTTAAAGTTTACATATACATATATCAAAAAACAATTAGAAAGCTCAATTTATTAAGTGGAGAGTAAAGAATGACTCCTAAATCCTAGTAACCTCTTAAGGGTTTAACTTCTTAAATACACTGTCCATATGAATGCCAAAGATTTCTAAACAATGAAGTAAAAAGAGTTGCAGAAATCTTCCAGCATATGCACTAACCTTCTGATGCGACTGAGAGTGAAGCCGACTTCACAGAATTTATGCTATTTTTCATGAGCGATGAAACATTCCGGACGTAATCCATCCCAGCTTGCATGTATACTGATCCTTTATGCGAAATTGTGTTTTTAAGTTTGCGCCTTGGTATAATCCGAATTTTCTTCACTGCAATTATTCACAGAGCACATCATGTTATATGATCCTCAGCTTAAATGTCTAAAGAGAGTCTAATATTAAGAACATGGTCAGTCACAACTACAATCATGAACACAATCATAATTACCACTGTCAGTAGAGCTAGTTTACGAGAAGGCAATAGAATATATGTAAGTAGAACTCATAAATGTATATACAATAACTAAAATATATGGCAATTGCAGCATATAAATAGTAAAGTTCTGTTCATGATAAGGTTACCTACCTTCCACTCTTATTTTCCCTACAACCTTCTTCATCTTCAGGGGAAATGTTTGTTCTGAATTCCTTGTACTTCTGCCTTCAGTTGGCTTTACTCCGCGAGGTTGCAACAAGAACTCATGCAATCTATAGAATTCAAGAAATAAGAGGTTAATGAATGGCTGAGGAATAGAATAAATGAAGCCAAAGAAGTGGAATTTGGAAACAAAATGGAACTCACCCAAAGGCACTTCGAAGAGCCAGGCACTCATCTTTCAGAAACTCTGGCGCCTCATTGCAGCCTCTTGCCCATGCTTGTAGGCATAAGCGTATGCAAGCATCATAAGTGATAAGGGTTTGCCATGCATATTGACTATTGCAACTACTGCCATAAAACAAATAACAGAGTATATACATTAGGCACAGACCTGCACAAGAGTTTGCACCACTCATATTCTCAAGTTGAAACCTTTCCTCAAAATATAGCTTCATGTATTGTTAATCATGAAATAAATTATACGAAAAACTTGTGAGGCAAAATTAGTTAAAAGATATATTATATTATATATGTTTGTGTATAGTTTGCTGATCTAAGTTTAACCAAAATGCCGGAACAGTTAAGGTTGGCCGTTGACAGCACCTGGTGTTGAAATATGGTACGTTAGGAGTTTGCCTTTCCATGTCCTCTGTGAAAGTTCTGTCCTGTCTGCAGAGTTCAACATCGAAAGGACACTACAATTGGTAAGGAAAGACAAGACAGTGATAAAAACAAAGCATGGGATGGTTGCAGCAGAGCTATCCAACCCATAGGCATAGCAATAGAAATACCTTTCAGCAATCTCAGTGGCTTTCACATTTACAGTCTTTGGTTTTTGCTCAATAGAACACTCACTCCTCCCATCATAACCCACAGATTCTCTTGATGGCCATGATCCAGGGTCAGTTTGCTGCTCATTCCTTGCTGAGCCCTCCGAATCTCTCTCCGGTCCCGGTGGAAAATCATCATCAGCCATAGGAGGAGCGCTTGGAGGAGTAGCAAATTCATTTGGGTCATCAAGGCAATTCAGGTTGCGCAGGTGAAGATGCTTTTGAAGCTGAGCCCCTCCACCTGGAGTCAGCTTCTTCTGTACACATTTCTTGAAACCCAATTCTCCATCTGTGAATCTTCTGCCACTGTTTGGAACTTCAATGGTTAGATTCTCATTGGCCAAACCTTTCTTCAGGATTCCATTGCGCACTTGTGGTTTGGTGACTTTGTATCTAAACAGCTCCTCCTCATCATAATACTGTGAGATTGGCCTCTCCAAGTAATCATAGTTAGTTGGACCAGACACTTCTTCATCAGAGAAGTTTCCATCGTGATCCGGCACCGAAGCCATGCTTTCATCATCGGTGTCGCCATCCCCACCATCGTCATCATCATCAAGTCCAAATGCAACGTTTCGAGGTGTGAGCAAGCCAGTGTGGAACTTCAATGGAGGCAGAACAGGAGAGGTGAGGCTGTTGCCACTGCTCAAAAGGGGAGATCTTGGAAATCGTTCACTGGTGATTCTCTCAGCTAGAGGAGACCGTATTGGAGGCACTTCAACTTGAACTTGAACTTGTACTTGTGATCCCTGTGGGAGGAAAGAACAAAGGAAAAAGATTCAAAATGTGGTAAAGGCAAAAAGGAAAAGCATACGTTAAGGAGCTTCCTCTACAATTCTTTAGCTTTGAACTCTGCAGAATCCAATTAAAGAAACACAAGCCAAACCGATTCCAAGATACCAATCAAAAGCACATTGACTAAAAAGAAAACGAAAATTCCAAATCCAGTCAAGTCATGAGATTTGAAAAATGGTGAAAAGGCAAAGGAGTTTGATTCAAAGGCATATGAAGAAGATCCATTTGATACAAGAAAGCTAAAAAGAGGGAAATGTGTGAGAGTAATGAAAGATAGTGATGATGAGAGAACCTGCTTGATCCATTGGATGGCGGTGTCGTCCAGGCCTTCAGTGAACATGATGATAAAATGTGCTCTGTTTCTTCGAATAGAATGACAAGGCAGAAAGAGAGAGGATCAAAACCAGAACAGAATACGAAGAAGAAGAAGAAAGAGCTTTGTGTTGTGAACTGAAGACTGTACAAAGAGAAGAGAAGATGAGATGAGATGAGTGAGCGGAACGGAACAGAAGAGGAGGGGGGGAGCGTGAGAGTGTCGGTCGTGAATAGAAGGTGCCAGCTTATTCAGCAGCCAACGGCTAGTTCCAGGTCGCCATTTTCAAACCCCCTTAGGAAAATGAAAATGCTTTTTGTTTTTGACAATTGTTTAATGGACACCAACTTTACTTTTGTCAATTAAATACCATTTCGGACAATCTCTTTCCTCAATTAATTTCATACCACAAATCCAACCCAAAGCTTTCAATGATGTTACTGCGCGTGACTCAATGTCTGTAATTAATTTTCCATCTCTTCTAAATTGCTAGTAATAGAGATCTTATGCCATGTTTTTAACATCTTAAATATTCGAAAATTGATAATAAAAATAACGCAACTGTAAAATACTGTACGTATATAGCTTCATAGAGAAATGTGCATTCATAACCTTTAGTTCGGAACTCTTAACATTGGATCAAATAACAGATAGAGGGTATAAATTGAAATTTCATGTACTGTGAGTTTGACCTAACGTCCTTCAATTAATGCTCCATATTTTAGCCTGATCCATTTGCTTCTGCTTCAATTTCAGGCGACACCTCTTTTTTTTAATATATAGGGTGCCGGACTGCAAATATTTTTCAAAAAGAGTGGCGTAACTTAAAAAACATAGGTATTTTCAAATTGTATTATCAATATTTCTCATGTTGGTTCAGATCATGAAATTTGATTTTTAACATACGTAAATTGACATTGATAGTTTAATGGCTGGTTGACTGACGTAATTGGACCAGAAATGAGCAAACATTTGAACATCCTCTTTTCTTGCTTGTTTACAAACTTAAAAGTGTCTTTTAAGTATCTAAAATAAGAGTGTAACAGATAACATTTTCCTCTTGAGTTCGTGATGTATGTAATGATGTCACTTGCAAGACCTGATCAATAAAAGACTGCAGAGTTTTAATTATCAATTTGACAGATACGTGATGAGACAAACTGTTTAAGTTTCGATTGCTTTGGAGTTTTGATTCACATAATTAAATCTTGGAGCACGGAATTGCAGTATCATCATTTTATAAATTGCAGGCCTGTAGAGAGCAAGCCACCAACCCTTTTAAGCTAACCCCACTCAGAATTCTTCAAACTTGATTTTTCTTTAATTTAGTATAGTCCAAAATCAATGAACCATGCCAAATAAGAAACGGTCAACACTTGGAATCTCTCAAGTCACAACCCTACCACCTACACCTACCCTGCTCGTGCAGTGCCCTTGTGCTCCTTATCCTTAGTCCTTACTCACCAACCAACCAAAATAGTATACTACCCCTTCTATCTATTTAAAGCATAGGCATTTGAGCTTCAACGCTGGTATAGCCTTTGGTCTGGTCTTTGATATCACAGTGTAATAGTTTTATGAACATAAATGGCGACAATTAATCCACAAGATGGCGACCAAAGTGTTTCCTCAGACCCCTTGGGTTGGGTTCTGGCAGCGGATTCACTGAAGGGTAGCCACTTGGATGAAGTAAAACGCATGGTGGTAGAGTACCGGAAAGGAGTGATATGTGTTGGAGGGAAAGAGCCACTAACCATATCGCAGGTTGCTGCTGTTGCAAAGCGTAGCTCACAAGTCAAGGTTGACCTCTCTGAGTCTGCTAGGCCAGGCGTCGAGGCCAGCTGCCAGTGGGTCATGGACAGCATTGACAAAGGCACCGAGATTTATGGTGTTACCACCGGCTTTGGCGCTGCCTCCAACAAGAAAACCAAACAAGGCTTTGCCCTTCAGAAGGAGATGGTTAGGTGAGGGCTTGTTTCTGTTGTTTAGGTCCTCAAACTCTGCATAATAGTCAAAATACTAATTCTTCTTTTTGGCTAATGCTTTTACCATTGTTCATCAGGTTTTTGAACTGCGCTATATTTGGCAATGAAACTGAGTTATCACATGCACTGCCTCGGTCAGCAGCCAGAGCAGCAATGCTTGTGAGGGTGAATACCCTCCTTCAAGGGTACTCAGGGATCAGGTTTGAAATCTTGGAAGCTATCACCAAACTCCTCAACCACAATGTTACCCCCGTATTGCCGTTACGCGGTACAATTACTGCATCGGGTGATCTGATTCCTCTGTCCTACATTGTCGCACTGCTGACTGGCCGGCGCAATGCCAAAGCTGTTGGACCCTCTGGAGAGTCCCTTAATGCAAAGGAAGCTTTCCATTTAGCAGGTCTTCATTCGGAGTTCTTTGAGCTGAGACCTAAAGAAGGTGTTGCGCTTGTCAATGGCACTGCTGTTGGGTCTGGCGTAGCTTCTGTGGTGCTTTTTGAGGCAAACATATTAGCTTTGTTGTCAGAAGTTCTATCAGCAGTCTTTGCAGAAGTTATGCAAGGGAAGCCAGAATTCACACATCATCTGATACATAAGCTGAAGTACCACCCTGGTCAAATTGAAGCTGCTGCTGTTATGGAACATATTTTAGAGGGAAGCTATTATATCAAAAAAGCCAAACTGCGACAGCCAGATCCGTTGCAGAAGCCTAGAAAAGATCGCTATGCTCTGGTAACTTCTCCTCAGTGGCTTGGCCCGCAGATTGAAGTAATCCGGTATTCAACGAAATCAATTGAGAGGGAGATAAATTCTGTCAATGACAACCCTTTGATTGATGTTGCAAGTGACAAGGCTCTGAATGGTGGTAATTTCCAAGGCACCCCAATTGGAGTTTCAATGGACAATGCACGTCTAGCTATTGCCTCAATTGGCAAACTCATTTTTGCCCAATTTACAGAGTTAGTCAATGACTTGTATAACAATGGGCTGCCATCAAATCTCTCTGTTGGCAGAAACCCAAGTCTAGACTATGGTTTTAAGGCATCTGAAGTAGCCATGGCTGCTTATTGTTCTGAACTTCAATATCTAGCAAACCCAGTAACTAGCCACGTGCAAAGTGCTGAGCAGCATAACCAAGATGTGAATTCTTTGGGTCTGATTTCTGCTTGGAAAACTGTGGAAGCTGTTGAGATACTGAAGTTCATGTCTTCCACTTTTTTGGTTGCACTCTGCCAAGCCATTGACTTGAGGCATTTGGAGGAAATCTTTACGGACACGGTTAAGAATAGCATAAGCAGAGTTGCAAAGAAGACATTAAGCACAAAAGAGAATGAAGAAATTAACCCATTCCAATCTTGTGAGAGAGATTTGCTCGGAGTGGTTGATAGAGAATATGTATTCTCCTACATTGACGATCCCTCCAATGTTAAGTACCCATTGATGCCGAAACTAAAGCAAGTACTCTATGAGCAAGCACAGGCGAGTGCCGTCAGTGACAAGCATACGAGCCTGCTAGTTTTCGAGAAGATAGGAGCTTTTGAGGATGAATTGAAGTCTCTGTTACCGAAGGAAGTTGAAGGTGCAAGGGTGGCTTATGAGAGTGGCAACCCAGCAATTCCAAACAGAATTAAGGAATGTAGATCATACCCACTATACAAGTTTGTGAGGGAGGAGTTAGGGGCAGGATTGCTGACCGGAGAAAAGACCATCTCACCAGATGAGGAATTTGAAAAGGTATTCACAGCAATGTCTCAAGGGAAGATTATTGACCCAATTCTCGAATGCCTTAGAGATTGGAACGGAGTTCCCACCCCAATATAATAACACTTATGTTCGACAATAAATAAATAACTTGCTCGTATGTATTTGTATCTTCTCTCTCGTGCTTTCTGTTTTAGGTTTTAATATGAATGAATAATAGAATGGAGTGTGACTTACCTACCGACACTGACGACATTTCATCAGTCAGCAATGAAAAATAAGCAAGATTTGTGAATAGTTAAGATAACAAATATAAACACTCAGAAGCAGAGTGGAACCTACGAAAAAACCTCTAATTATCCAATTTAATTTTTCAGTATTAAAATGAATAAAGGGATGAGAATCTGAAGGATTACAACTTTTGCTCAAGCAACTTGATTACTCTAAAGGACATAAAACAAAATGATATTGAACACTAGTTGAATGAGTAAAACAACTTACGAGACACGTGTAGGGGCACGCACAAACTGCAGATCACACTGTAATATAAAATCAATTGACAACTATTCAATGTAATCATCATATATAGCATCTGTCGCCCCACTTAGTACGCTGCAAATCAAGCTACAAAAAGAATACAGCACAAGTTATACCAATTAAGAAAAATTCCTCTTTCAGCATTCCTCAATCAATCTTTACGGATGAGAACAAGTAGTGGACAAAGTAGAACGACATCAGGAAGCCGATGGTGCCGGTTGCCAGCATAATTGCAATTGCCATGAGCAGCGAATATCCAAGATAAAGCATAGCTGAGACAGGCCCACTCAAACTCTGCAGGTCGAAAACTAAGTAGTTAATGGAGTACAAGAAGACGTAAAGAGCAACAGAGCCTGAAGCAAAGAATGCCTTCCACCACCACCGCCAATCTTCCACACAAAGATGCATGTAGGTGAGGACCACTGACACTTCGGCGCAAACAACAACCAGCAATAGAAGAACAACCAACAGGAAACCAAATACATAGTAGAACCTCCCAAGCCAGATACTAGAAAGGATAAAGAAAAGCTCAATGAAAAGGGTTCCAAATGGAAGAGTTCCTGCACCAAGAACAAGAAGCCATGATGGATATTTACGTGCAGGAATTTCCCTTGGGATCTGATTAGTTCGAACAGGATATTCAATTTGTTGAGCTTTAGTTCCCAGAAATCCTCCAATGAGGGTAAGTGGCACAGAAATGCAAAACCAGAGGAAGAGCAACTCGAAATACAGGGAAATGGGAATAGCACCAGTACTGCTGCTTCCCCAGAGCAGGAAATTCAGTGCAGTTAGAATAACAAAAGCAATTCCGGGAAAAAAGCATGCAGCAGACCAGGAAACCGACCTCCACCCTTCTGATGTTCCCTTAATGGTCCTCCAGAGGCGGACACTGACATATCCGGCAGCAATTCCCAGGAAAAGATACAAAATTATCATCCCTGTTAGTAGCATTCCCCGGGAAGCTGGTGACATAAAACCAAGAGCTGCGAAAACAATAGTAACACCAGCCATTCCAAGAATCTGAACCCCATCACCAACCATCACACAGAGGAGCTTTGAGGAATCAGGCTCCCTGAATACGTCACCCACAACAAGCTTCCATCCAGAGAGCTCCTCATTCATCTGAGCTTGAGCCTCTTTGTCCAATTCCTCATACCTTGTCAAGTCCCTTCTCACAGTCCTCAAGAAAATGACAAAAACAATACCAGCTAGGAAGAAGATCACCATGAGTGAATTGAGGATTGAGAACCAATGTACTCGGGCACCCTCCATCTTCAAATAAGCATCCCAACGTGATGGCCATCTTATATCACTTTTCACAAATTCAACATCATATGTAAATGATATCCTCTCTTGCTCTCTAATTATCTGATACTTGTCTAGCTCATTTGGGCAACTTGTCACAGAGATATTATCGTACGTGTGGAGCTTTGTCATGGCTTCAGGATCACGTTTAATACTACAAGGGACAACCTGAAAACCAACTATTTCATATCCAGATGCCTTCTTCTTGTCAGATTCACTAATAACACCCATACCTTCCTCCCCTGTCCCAATGATTTCAACACCACTTCCTTCATATTCATGAACCAATACCGTGAACTTGAGATGGTTGATGATGTAATCAGCACTGCCATCAGCGGGAGTGTATCCAACAGGGAACCCTGTCCACTGGATTTTAACCCCATTTTGAACAGCAAACCTCATAACAGGCAAATTGTCCAGGATCATATTCACTTGATACAGATCACGAGTTCTCTGTTTCAGCAGCTTGACCTCGTGCTCATTCAATGGGTTTGTAGTACAGAGGTAGATTGACTCGTTAACATTCATTCGGAAACGGTAGGGAGAGTTATCGATCTGATCTCCCCTGAGCAGTTCACCAAGATTCTCAGCACTTTTCTTAATACCACCAAGGGGCTGGCAATAAGGGAGGCTGTAGTAGCTGAAGGGAAGCTCGGTTTCAATGGAAGTCAATGAATTAACTTTGGCATATATCTCATCTCCATTGGAGTAAGTGTGCATGTAGCTTCCCGGAAGATAAAAGGCATCGGTAATTTGAAGAAAGACGATGGCGGAAAGGCAAACCCAATGCATCAAGGGTTTTCTGAGACTTGGCAAATCCATTTGCTCGACGCAAGGTAGCAGCAGAAGTTGGAAAATTCTCAGCTAAGCTTAACTCTAACGAGGCATCCAACACTAAATCTACAGCAGAATAAACATTTTAACATCAGATGCCAAATCTACAATACATAAAAGAACGAAATATGAAATATAAGAAAATTCCAAATCAGATCCATCAGTTGTGAAGCAGTATCGAAGTAGAAGAAAAGCAGATCCGGTAACGAATATCACAGAATCAGATCACAAAAAAACTAAAGATAGAGGGTCTAGCACAATAGCATACAATTAAAATCGAAAAGCTAAGTAGAAAGAGCATGAGTAATGGTAGGAACAACAATACAAAAACGAGAGGAACAACACAGGAGAAAGAACCTGCAAAATCAGAAAGAGGGGGAGAGAGAAAAGAGCGAGATCCGGTTATGCCGGAGAGAGAGAGAGATACGAAAGTATAAAGAGGAAGAGGGATTTACCATGGAATTTGGGGGAGGAGATCTGATCTCAGTTCGGAACGCACCTCACACCTGATCTGATCGATAGAAGAAGAAGAAAGTAAAAACCAGAGCGAAACAGACAGAAAGAGAGAGAGAGATGCAACAAGAAAAATGCGTGAACAGAATCTGGGCCTGGACTATGTATCGTATGGCCCAGCTCACTTTATTTTTACTTTTATTAATGTTCGGACCAAAAACACAAAAAATGTTGCAAACCGCATCCCAATGGTAGTAGTTTGACTACGAATCGTACATCTCACTACGAACGGCGATAAATATGGTATTGGTAGAGTATTATCATCCACAACACACTCAATAACTCATAATACTTTTTTGTGTATGTAAGGCCTGCCTAATTGAAGATATGCGTGTAACCTACCGTTCCTTGTAATTTTCTTTCTTCTTTTTTTTTATTGAAAGAAAGGGAACATAACCTAAAAGAAAAAAAAATAGATAGCCAATAACGTTTGTCAATTTTTGTTTAAGCTTGATGTTGTTTGGCAAAATATAATTTAATGTTTGACAAATAATCACATTCATCATTATCACCGAATGAAAAGGAATCTTATTCTCTATTAATATTTGATAAATTTTTTATTGTTGAAATAAATCTCCAACTATAAGATGCTCTCTATAGTCCATATACAGCTCTCTGTATACACCGTATGAATTCTAACAAAATACTTAACTAGATTCCTCAAGTTCACTGTTGTGACAGTGCATTGTTTTATTTTTAAATTTACACTTTAGCTTCTTTTTTACTTTTTCCATGAAAGTGTCGTTTTAGCTGCCTTAAACTATAGTTTCTATTTGCACGTAGTTTACAACTTTCTTTTTATAAATAATAACATAAATATAACAACAATCAGTCTCTACTATTCTAAACCTTTACCACACCCACAAGGATGTCGTTGCCTTCATTTGAAGAGTTGGTTCGCTTTCACTCCCATCCATTTACAGTCGCAAGCAATTCATACAATACAAAACTGATCTAATTAACGTGCGAGGAACATATACATATGAAATCAAAGTCATAATCTTTAGTTAAACTTGATTCTCTAGCTAGCTAGATGCAAGCCTTGACAAGATCCAATATTATATTTGGGCAGTTGTTTGAACATGTCATTTAATTTAATTAAATTTCTTACAAAGCTACACCAAGGAATTGCAAAATGTCCGTGCAGGCCACATGAAGCCATAGAGCCAAAAGAGTGAAGAAGAGAGATAGAAACAAGACACTATGCTGTAACAGCCCTTAATTAATTATAATACATAGATAGATACATCAATTATTTGATTAGTGGAACTTGAGGCTGGTCAAGACATTGTTGTTGACAGGGTCAGCAAGATGATCGAGGAGGTTTTGGTATGGGCCAACACCTGTGACAAGGCCTTGCACAAAGTAACCCAGGATGGCCAACATGGCCAACCTCCCATTCTTCACTTCCTTCAGCTTCAAGTCCTTCATGGACTTCTCATCCTTGCCGAATCCAAGAGGGTTGAAGAAAGGTCCTCCCGGGTAGGCCGGGTCACCAGAGCCTCCCAGGCCCTTCTCCAGCCCCAAGAAGTACTGCTTGCCCATGGAGCCGGGCTTGGCCCAGTCCTGGAACCTCCTGTGCTCAGCAAAGCCCATGAGTGCCATCTCGAGGACAAAGAGCGTGTAGGGGTCGGCCCAGTAGCTGTAGGTGCCGGCAGGTGGGATGACACCGGTCTTGAACCACGGGAGTGCTGTCTCCTCAGGAATCAGGCCGGCCTTCCCCAGGATCTCAGGGGCTATGGCACCTGCTGCTCCCAGCATGGCGAATCGCCCATTGATGATCTCACCGTATGCTAGCCATCTTGGCTCAATGAACCCTCCTGTTCCTTCTGGGTCTGAAAGCCCAAGTGGATCAAATCCATAGTCACCCGGAAGGCTGCAAATTAATTAACTATCGTAAATGGTGATGATGAATTGAATTGAATAAAGGCATGCAATAAAGTTTCGGCAGAGTTAGTTCTATATATTCTATGTTAATCATCAGCTTAAAGCTATAATAGACTTACCTGCCATCCAAGTAAGAAAGACTCTGTTTTGAAGCAAACCACAGGGGTCTATCTGCTCCTTGCTGAATTCAAAGAGAAAAGGAATACATCAAGTAGGTAGATGAGAAGGATCATAGAAAGGCAATGAGTGAAGAAACCATCTAACCTTGACAGGGGGAGTAGAAGCTGCTCTGACGACAAAGGAGGGTTTCCTGGAGAAGCAGGCATTTGATGATGATGATGGTCTTGCTCCAAGGCTCTGCCTGGCAGCCTCTGCTGAGAAGGTAAGGGATGACGACGATACCAGAGCTTGTGTGGCCATGCTAGCTATCTCTCTCTGCAATGCTGCTAACTGTGGAGAAAGAGAGAGAGAGAGAGAGTTTTGTTCTAAGATAGATGTGTGTGTGTGTGTGTGTGTGTGTTTTAGATTCTTGTTCTATTCTACCAGTGGTGAAGGGAGGGAGGGTTAAGAATGAATGGTATTCCGCTAATAAGACCAAGGGGCTTGGAGATATGGAGAAGGCTAGGCCACTACTTTTGAGTTTTGGCCCCACTCAACTCACTTACTCATGGTGGATAACGAGTGCATGGATGAGGCTGTGATCTTGTTCTCCAACCAACAGCCTACACGTATTATCATGAATCCGATAAGGGGATATCATTTTCTTCTCAATGGAGACACCTTTTTGTTGCCATCTGTATCTATCATTTACTCTACGCCTACGTGGATTATGCCAAGCATTTCCTATTATTTCTTGCCTCATAAATTCAAGCGGACCACAAAATTACACAAAAATAAAAATATCTTTGATCGATCCCTGTGTTTGGGCAACATGTTAAATGTCACGATGGTGATTTACATTCCTTCTGTGCAAACGTGAAATTATTTTTCTTATTATGAATGAATGTAACATAGGGGAGAAAAGTCACCAAGGTACTCAGAGTGTTACCTCATTTTTTCGGTGGAATTATTGAATTTATCTTGATTTCAAGCATAGATTTATAACGGCATATTATATTTCTTCCTAATGTTGAACTGATCACACTTTTGTGTTTTTTACTGGTAAAGAGAACACTTGATCTTAGTCGTATACTCCAGCCAGACATTTCCCCACAACCCAAAAGAGGCAAAGTGAGAGATGAAGCAGGTCTGCCCTCGGTATTAATGATACTGCAGTCTTAACATTCGAGAATTAAACGACGCGTTGATAACTAAAACTATAATCATGTTTGGCGTTCCCAGATCAAGCAAGTTAAAATCAGGATGCAAAAACTAGAAACAATTCCAAAAACACAAGATGCACTCTGAAGTAAAATGCCATCGGTTGATGCTGTAATCATTCTTCTGGGACCTCCATTTTTTTATAACCGCATTGCCAAGAGACTCACTCTAGTAACAAATTTGGAATTAAATAATGTTCTATGGAAATGATAAGTGGGGGATGGAGGATGGATGAAGGCACGTAAGACAATGACATGGTAACTAGGTAGTACCATAGCAATAGATCCCCAAATGCAACTCTCTGTTTTTTGGCGCTAACTTGACTGCTTATAATCTAGCATTTGAAATGGCAAACCTCAGCATCATACAATCCTAGGCAAAACCCAGTGTGACAAATGCAAAATCTCTGATGACTTCCCCCAAAAACAACAGCCACTCCAATGTTATTTCTTTGTAGGGCTTGGAGCTGTAAGCCTTGTGAGAACGTAGCAGTCTGGTGGTGTGATGTTCGTGTAGTAGTTGTGGATTGTTTCTGTGATTTCAAACCCAAATTTCTTATAGAAGTTTATGGCATCCTCATTGTTTGTCTGCACATGCAAGTAAACCTCGGAAATGTTTTGCTTGGAGCAAAGATCAAGAACATGATTCAACAGCTTTGTTCCTGCATAAACCCCAAGCATGTTTCATATCACAAACCCAGCCTCAAATCAAATTTATAAAAGCAAGTAGATAACAAGCTTATAGGTTTTGAAACAAAAACCAATGGCATATGTAAATAGATATGTTTCTTGTATGAAGACTACACCTACTAAGGCAAGTCATTTTGTGGTACTGGCAAGTAGTATGCACAAATGCAGTCGACTAAAAAGATCAAATAAACTCAGTTACCACCACTAGGGATATGGAGAGAGATTCAATTTCTTACCAATACCAAGTCCACGGTAAGGTGCTAAAACACCTAGTGTCATGATGTAAACCCGAATCTGCCCCCCACTTTCCTTCTTCTCAAGCCGGCATGCAATTGCTCCAACACATATGTCACTGTAGTATGCTGAAAGACAACAGTAATCATTTTTAGGGTTACTATAATTGAAGACATTCTACATTTTATTCCAATTAAGATGACATGTAAACAATTTTAGGGATGGGGAGATAAGTGAAGATATATCATTGAAAGTAAAGAACATCTTCAAATGAAAGAGGGCAAGATATCCTCCTTAATCAATCAGAGAAAAAAAAATGGTGAATAAATCAATTCAAATGTGCCCTCCAAATCATCAGCATACCGACCAAACAAACCAATTGAGAGGAGTATCCTATGTGAAAACATTTTCTCCTCAAAACACTTGAAAAACAAAAGGGTGTTACAAGCAACAACAACAACAAGGGATGTCAGTTACAAGCAACAGGCATGGCATAAACAAAAAGTTCATAATCTAAATATTAAGATTATAGGATTCAAACCTAAAGAAACAATGTCACAAGTGCAAATGATGAATTACAGCAATTTAAAGCATGCCTTCAGGCTTCAGATAAAAGATAAGATTAATTCCAGTGAACTTAGAAGCTTGACCATAAATATGTAGAGGAAGTTATAGGCAATCTGAACAGGAACTAAGTGCAATAGCATACAGAAAAATTCAAGGGAAACACATTATATATATATACACACATATACCAGGCAGCCTAAAAAATTAGCATTCTAATGCTTGGGAATCCAATTCAATTCCAATCCAATGAAATAGAAAGAAGAATGTAGCAATTGTGAGCATGTAAAAATAAGTAGAGGGAATGAACCTAGTTTAGTGAATTCGCCGGAAGCAAGTGCATCAGCATAGTATTTGTCGTTGTAGCGAACAGGGAAAAGAGCTATGTTGAGCTTCTTGAGCTGCATAAGGTTTTTGTCTCTGACTCCATCAAGTGAGATTGAGACTTCACGGCCAGCTCCCATTCTACAAAAACGAGTTAGCAAAATAAAATTAAGAGCATGCTTCAAATACCAAATCCCATAATCGATAAGAGCTACCAAAAAAGAGGATTCAGCATAAGCATCTACAATAACACTGAAACCCTTTTCAATCAGGGGAAAGAGAAGGCCCAAATCAGGCGCTACTCATCCAACTACATTAGAGTAATTAATGCGTATAGATATAGAGCAGAAAAAATTCAGCTCGCAGGAAGAAACAAGCGGAAAGCATGGGATTCATTATTTAGCGAAACGGTGTGAGGAGTAAGAGGGGAACAGAAGAAAAGGAGATACATTAGCAGATGCAGGTGAAGTAGCGATGCAGAGTGAGTGAGAGAGAGTGCGTACCTGCGAGGAGAAGGGGTCAGAATCTGAGGGTAGAAGAGATGGCTGAGCTTGAGAATGAGAAGAAGATGAAGCAACAACAACTGGCGTGGCGGTGGAGGACAAAGCTTTACGTATTTGAAAACCTAGAATCGGGGATTCTTTTGACTTTTTACAAATTCTTTACTCTTTTTCATTTTTATTTTAATACCTATATTGAGAAAATAAACATATCTTGTATTCCTTCATCCAAATTAATCCCTCCTTTGCAATTTCTAATCCTTCACAGTTAAATAAATAACATGTTGTTTGGTTTCTATTTTTTTATTTTTAAAATTTTGTGAATAAAATATTAAAAATAGATAAAATATAATTTTATGATTTTATCTATTTTTAATATTTTTTTATAAATTTTTGAAAATTAGAAAATAAAATTAAACATAACTAATTTTCAATAAATTTAAAGTAATTATATATTATTTGATTAATTTTAAATAATATAGTCTCTAAATTAATATATATCACTCTTTTATCGATGATAATTTAGAATATCTTTATCCCTCACAAATATAAGGACATCACAAATCACCATTTTATATACCTTCAGCCAAATTAATCTCTTACTTTGTAGTTTATAATCCTTCACACTTAAATAAAAAACGTGTTAGTTTCCCCTTAATATTTCAATGGATTTATTTATTATTTTTTTCTATTTCTAAAATACTTAAAAATTGAGAAGTAATTAATTTCTCCTATATATATAGACGTGTGTGCAGCGTACAAATGTTAGATGTAGGTTAAAAAGTTGTACAATAATTATTTTATATACATCCATATTATTAGATTTTAATATGTATCTACCCTCATCAAAATTTTAAAATTTAAGAGTGAAAATGGATATTACACATTTTGTATTGCACATCAATCATATTTTTATATGTATATATATTTATTTTTAAGGAACTAAATTATCTAGTGATATCTTTTTAAAAACTAAATTGAGATTTGTTTTTTTTTTTCCCTTAAGGTTTTAAATCAAATACATTTACACAATGGAACAAATAAAATTGATGATATTTTCTTAGAAAAAATAAATTATTTACTATCATTTTGAGGAATGTGTATTGACTATTGAGAAACCTTATCTTGAAGAGACTTAAACCTCTTTATACTCAAATTAATACCTCAACTATTATTACAAAAAGGGTATTGCTAAAATAATACCAATACGACGTGATGAAACATGCACAAAAACATGAGGCCAAATCACATTCCGGTATTGGTGAAAATAAATTATAGGAATGAAATATGAAAGTGCAAAGCGGTAAAATCTAAAAATACTGCTATAGTTAACATTGATCACAGTCTTTGTGAACTCAATCTTTTGCACCGATTAGTATTATCGTATTATAGTATACAAATAATTGAATATCGATTAACTTAGTTTGATCTAAATTGACATCTGCAAAGTTAAAGACTTTTCTGACATTAGGTTTATAGTATACAAAACATAGAGTTGAATTGAAAGAAGCAATATTACTTGAACCACTTGCAAGTTGCAGCCGTTATTTAAAATTAAAACACATAATGGTTATTATTAATGAAAAGAATAATAATATTAATTCTATGGGCGTAACATGGGAAGGAAGCACTCACTGTTAGCCGTAGGCGCAGCTGGAATGTGGACAAAACGGAGTGCCACTAACTACAAATTATTTCTTATTTCTTACTCTAATTTGACCGAATCCAGCAGGTTAAAGGTAAAAATTCACTCATATATAAAATCCATAATAATATTGTTGAAGACGAATGAAAATCCAGAGCGAGCGTAAACCAAAGCAAGGAAGGAGGATCACCTTATCACTATCATTATTCAATTTCCCAATCCCCTTCCCTCTCTCTCTCTCTTCTGTCTCTGTAAAGTAAACACACACACACACAATCACACATTATTTCAGCCCAAATTCTCATTCTCTAGTTTAACACACACTTGATTCATTCTTTCAACTCAGCAACAAAGACAATGCCTCCTCCTTCTGCAGCAGCCATAACCTCTGCCACTTCCTACGCTCTCACTGCATTCCCCTTCACCTCACCTTCATCTTCATCCTCATCCTCTACTTCCCCAACTGCATTTCTACTCACCAGACCCAGGTGGAAACCTACCCCTCCAATTCAACTCAAAATAGAGTCTCTTCAGAGGAACCGACCAGCGGTCAGAGCCGCTCTCTCCATCGAGAAAGAGACCCCAGAAACGGAGCGCCCCGATACCTTTCTCCGGGAGTCCGACGATCATGCCCGTTCTTCTCCCTCCTCTTCCGTCAGGGCTCGCTTCGAGAAGATGATAAGGGAAGCTCAGGACACCGTCTGCAACGCCCTCGAGGCCGCCGACGGTGGCGCTAAGTTCAAGGAGGACGTCTGGTCGAGGCCCGGCGGAGGCGGCGGCATCAGTAGGGTTCTTCAGGACGGCGCCGTTTGGGAGAAGGCTGGGGTTAATGTCTCCGTCGTTTACGGCGTCATGCCGCCCGATGCTTACCGCGCTGCCAAGGGTGCTGCTTCTGCTGATCAGAAGCCTGGTCCTGTCCCTTTCTTCGCTGCTGGAATTAGCTCCGTCAGTGCCCCCATTTTCCCTTTCTCATCAAATTCATTCAATTGGTTTTGAGTTTCAGCTGCAATCGCAGTTGAAGACCGCAATTTAAAGTCAAATTCTTCAATTTCTGATGGGATTCGGAATAACATTTGCCTTTCTTTTTTCCCTCTTTATGTTCAGGTTTTACATCCAAAGAACCCGTTTGCCCCAACCTTGCATTTCAATTATCGCTATTTCGAGACTGATGCTCCAAAAGGTAATAATAATGCCTTAAACAAAATTATGTTGCATTCTCATTTTGAAGCTGTTTCTCATAGAAATAGCTTTTTGATTTCTTTCTGTTGATTGAGTCTTGGGATTTCCGGGTTTGTGTGTCTGTTGGAACTGATTAGTTGAAAGCTATTATCTTCTAATTAAATAATAGTAAATATTAACACAAAGGTATGTAAACATAAATGCATGGAATTTGTTCGATCCATTTTTACATTGTGCTGCTACTGAGTGCCGCCTTGTTGCGTTCTGCAGATGCTCCTGGAGCACCTAGGCAGTGGTGGTTTGGAGGGGGAACTGACCTGACTCCTGCTTACATTTTTGAGGAGGATATTAAGCACTTCCATTCAGTATGTGCTCTACACAAGATATTGCTTTCTAAGTTTTTATGGTTTTAAATTGTTGAAAAAAGAAATTAAAAACATGAATTTTCTTTGTTTTAAAATTCTCTTTAGAAGATAACTTTTGGGAACTTGTAGTCAATCGATTTATATTCTCCAGATTGGTATGTAAGTAAGAGTGCGAATGTAGAACAGTTGAGAAATTCTGCAAAGGATTGTTGGTTTCACTTTCAACTTTTCAATATTGACATGATATTTTTACTCATTTTAAGGCACTCAAGAGTTTACCTTTTCCTTAAGTGTACTTCTATCATGCTTCTGCTGTAGATTCAAAAACGTGCTTGTGACAAGTTTGATCCTACATTTTACCCCCGATTCAAGAAATGGTGCGATGATTACTTCTATATCAAGGTATAATTCTTCATCCATTTTCACATATTATAGACTTTAGTACAATTACAGTATTTGGCTGTAGCCTTGCCTCTTTGATAAAAGTAATGAATAAATAAACAACAAATAAAAATTAGTACTGAGTATTCAGTGTTCAACTCATTAGATTAACATTATACATTATGTATTTGAGGCTGCAATAATCATGAAACCCATGATGGTAAATGGGTATCTATTTATACTCTGCTTCAGTCTCTTGCCTACAGTTAAGTGCATGTCATGTGCTGTTGTCGATTGTTTTTTCTTATTTTGCTTCTTATTTCCACTTTCAGCATCGAGGTGAAAGGCGAGGGCTCGGAGGAATATTTTTTGATGATCTGAATGACTATGAACAGGAGATGCTCCTTGCCTTTGCTACTGGTAATTCATTGCATATATAAATAGTAAATTGATGCTTGTCGCTGAGAAGACATTCAATTCTGTTTCTATTTCATGTTTGCCTAAACTATGGTTTTGCTTGCAGAATGTGCAAATTCTGTTATTCCTGCTTATATTCCTATCATAGAGAAAAGGAAGGATTTGCCCTTTACAGATCAGCAGAAAGAATGGCAGCAATTGAGAAGGGGACGATACGTTGAATTCAATTTGGTATGCTATATATCCTTGCTCTAAGATGAAAATAATATAATGTTTGAATCCTATTTACATACGGTTGAAATTCATGTTATAAAAATTTTGGTACAGGTATATGATAGGGGCACAACATTTGGACTAAAAACAGGAGGGAGAATAGAGAGTATTCTTGTATCTTTGCCATTGACTGCTCGGTGGGAATATGATCATGTACGTATGATTTTGGATTCGTTTTGTTGTAAAAGTGTAAACACATTGGACATTTCTACATGCATCCAATTTTCTATTTCTGAGATGGTCATATGATTTTGTGTGCAGAAACCAGAGGAGGGAAGCGAAGAATGGAAACTGTTGGATGCGTGCATCAACCCCAAGGAATGGATCTAATTTATCGACCTATCCCGTCTGCCTGTAGTTTGCCTCTTTCTTTCTTCAAAACTAGCTAGAGAGCTTGTTTCTTCTTTCGGTGTATATCTATCTATCTAGTGCTTATTATTGAGATAAGTATTAGTAGTAACTTTATTAGCTTTTACCTGGTCCTGGTGTGGTGAATTCATTCAATCACGTGTGTTTCATGTGTCATTTATGTGATGAAATGCAGAAAATTACAAGTCAAAGACTTTGCCCCCCGGTACCTACCGACTATTATTCATCTATAAACAATAAACATCAAGAAATGCCCACCAAACTAGTAACAAAACAAAGATTACTTCTTGCCTGAACAATATAATAGAAAAACAATACAATAGAAAGAGTATATAGATCAAAACTAGCTACATGATGCATTTAACATTTGCATCTACCTTCTTTCTTACTGTCAAAAAAGTGATGTAGAAATATGAATAGAGGAGGCACATTTATATTATATACCAAAAAGAGGCACACATTTGATGTGCCCTTAAGTTACGCCTCCCTCCAACCCTACCTATATTGGATCCATTCCTGAATCATGCTGCTAGGGCCAATCGAGGAACTTGTAGCCTTCAAGTGAGGGTGGCAAATAGCTCTGTGCTGAGGAGGGATTGTCAGGAGGGTATATGTATCCCTTCCCATACCCTATTTCCTTCATCAATTTGGTTGGCGCATTCCTCAGATGAAGGGGCACCCCTTCATTCTGTCCAACCGACTCCCTCACTACCTTCTGAGCAGCTCCAATTGCTCTGTAAACCGATACGGACTTAGGAGCCAATGCCAAGTAAGCCACACACTGCGCAAGAATGACATTGCACTCTGGCATCCCCAGGAAGTGGCAGCCTTGGTAGCACGAAACAGCCTGAGTAAGAGCTGAAGGATCTGCCAGACCAACATCCTCGCTTGCAAACCTTATGAGCCTTCTTGCAATGTAGAGTGGCTCTTCACCCCCTTCCAGCATTCTTGCCAGCCAATAAATGGCTGCATTAGCATCACTCCCTCTCATGGATTTATGCAGGGCACTAATCAGATTGTAGTGCTCTTCCCCATCCTTATCATAAGCAAGATGCTTGCACTGAAGTGCCTCCTTTGCATCATCAAGGGTAACAGCAGCAGCAGCAGAAGATGGAACAAGACCAACCTTGTGCTCCTCGTTTTTTGTGTGGTTTTCCTCCTCCTTCACATGATGCTGCACACGTGCAGCTGCAGTGACAGCAGCAATCTCCAAAGCATTCAAGGCCACACGAGCATCCCCATCACAGTTGCTGCCTATAAAATCCACCACATCCTCGCTCACATCAACTATGCAGCCAACGCTCTGCACCAAGCCTCTCTCGGAGTCGCCCACTGCTCTGTTCAGGAGCAATGAAACATGGTGGGGCTTGAGAGGGTTAAGGGTGAGGACGCGGCATCGAGACAAGAGGGGCGTGATCAAATGGAAAGAAGGGTTCTCAGTGGTGGCTCCAACGAACACAATGCTGCCATCTTCAATGACGGGTAAGAACGAGTCTTGCTGAGACTTGTTGAACCTGTGAACCTCATCCACAAACAGAACGGTTCTCTGGTTGTTCTTGACCCTGAGCTTCCTAGCTTCATCAACAGCGTCCCTCACGTCTTTGACGCCACTGGTCACAGCGGACAGGGAAACGAAGCGGTAACAAGGGCATTGCTGCTGCTGCTGTTTGTGACAGGAGTTGACGATGGCTCTGGCGATGGTGGTTTTGCCTGTGCCAGGGGGACCCCAGAGGAGGATGGAAGGGAGGCGGTTGCGCTGGATGGCGGAGCGGAGGAGGGAATTGGATGAAAGGAGATGGTCCTGTCCAACGACGTCGTCCAAGGTCTTGGGGCGGAGGCGCTCGTATAAGGGTTCGTGGGATTGTTTCTTGGAGTGACGGAGGGGATTGAAGAAGAAGGAAGATTGAGGCGTGGAGGTGGATGAGGGCAGTGGTCTGGGGCGCTTGGATAGTGGAGCTGCGTCGTCGTCTTCTTCTTGTTCTAGGTCGACTGGTGGTGGTGGTGGGGGCGTGGAATGCTTGGGTTGGGAGAGGAAGAAGCGGTCAAGCTTTGGCTGAAAGGGGGGTTGAGGAGGAGGTGGGTTGGATTTGTGGTGGGTGAGAATCCATTCGGTGGCTTTGACGGTGGATTTGCCGCCGGTGGCAGCCAATGCTTGGGCGGCTAACTCGTCCGGGAAGCCCATGCTCAAGAGCTGTTGCATCTCATCCTCCATCTTCTCTTTTCCTCTTTTCTGATTCTGATTCCGATTCTCTCACTCGCAAATACTATAACTGCAATTGCAAGCACCCAAGGCTGGGTGTGACTGCCGCCTTGTTATCTTCCTCCTTTGATGTTTGATCTCGCCCTTTTTTTTTATTATTTATATTCTAAAGTCCCATCCCATCCCATCCCTCTTTTGCTTTGGGATTCTAGCCCATTCTCCCGCTAAATGAATGCTTGCTTCTTCAACGCTTCACTTCATTAGTTTTCCAAAGATATGTACAGTAATATATTATTATTATTATTTGATGAATTATTTGGTAAATTGATGACCAGTATGGTTTTTAAACAATTCTAAGTAGTACATGGAAATAGGTTTATACTATTTTATGAAGACGATTTTAACGTATTATTACTACACATCTTTTTCCATTTATGCTTTTGACGTTTTAAAATATTTCAATTGATTGATGTGCATTTTGAAGTAGTTGTTATACTAGTTACATAAGCTAGCTGAAATAAAATTAGGTGACCAGCTACATACTAGTTACATATGGCTGGTTACAATACATACAATGATCAATGATGTTGGATGTTTCATTCATTGATTAATATGCGATGCATGATCCATTAAGTAATGGATGAAACGTCCTAAATGAGAGAAGGAGAATCCACCCGGTTCCATTGTGTTCCTGCTCTTGTCACTCATCTCCTTCACCCTCCTCCGAACCTCTCCGTCTCTCTCAAGCACACTCCTTATCCCTCGCTCTATCCTCTCGGCGCTCAACACAGACCCCATTTCCATCCTGTACTCCAACGATATCTCCACACCCAACTTCAGCTCACGCACCAGCTCAAATGCATTCGCCTGCTGTTCCGCGCGGAGCGGCCACGTGGCAATGGGCACCCCAAACTGAATGCTCTCCAGGATGGAATTCCATCCGCAGTGCGAAACGAATCCTGCAGTTGCTTTGTGGGCCAGAACTTGGGCCTGCGGGGCCCACCCAATGACCCTTCCAATCCCTGCCGTCCGATCCAGGAACCCTTCAGGTAAAACCGCAGCCAGCTCTTGGAGAGAGTATTCAGAGGGCATCATGAAGAAAGTGGAACCCTCCGGTGGGGGCTTCCGCAGAGACCACAGGAAGCGGGCCCCACTGTCCTCAAGTGCACGCGCGATCTCCTTCACCTGATCCTCACGGAAGGCACCCATGCTCCCGAAGCACAGGAACACTACCGACACAGGAGGCTGTTCATCGAGCCACTTGATGACCTCAGGGGAATCACCGCCGTTGAGGTTCAGAATGGGTCCCACCGGATAAACGGGCACATCTCCATCAGAGAAAGACTGAACCGCATGGGATTCGAACTCCTCAAACGAATTTACGATGAATCCATCGGCTTTCTTGAGCCCTCTGATGTAGCTCAAGTTAAAGGGCTCCCATTCCTTGCGAAGCACAGTAGTGGGCAGAACCCTAGCTGGGACCGGATTCGCGAAACTCGGGATGGCCAACTCAGTGTCGGAGCGGTCCAAGTCGGTGGTGTCGAGGTTGTCGCGTTCACGGAGAGTGTGGAGGTGGAGCATGAGGCCGAGGAAAGCGACGCCGGAGGTGAAAAAGACGAGGGCAGGGACCCCGAAGTCTCTGGCGATGTCGATGAAGGTGGTGCAGAACATGTCGACGACGAAGGCGGCGAGTGGCGGGGAGGAGTGGGAGCGAGTGAGGTTGGAGACGGCTTCTTTGATGTGGGGCTTCTGGGTCTCGATGAGAGAGATGATGAAGGAAGCAGATTGGGAGTCAGAGGGGGTAGGGGTGAGGGTGATGACGTGGATGCGGTCGGAGAAGGAGGAGGAAGCGAGGGATTCGGTGTATGTATTGGTTTTGGCGTCGTGAGGCGACTTGATGACGAAGATGGTGATGGAGAGGGCGGGGTTGCGGGTCACGAGATGCTTAGCGAACTCAACAGGGGATATCAGATGGCTCACTCCAGGACACGGCACAAACACCACCTGCGCTTTCTTCTTCTCCATTATTATTCTCTCACGCTCACTCGAGAGAATAGAACCGAAGAGAAGAAATGTAATTGATGATTGATTTTAGTGTGTTGGTTGCTTCACATGTGAAATAATCAAATAAATAAATAAATAATCCATTGCTGCTTTTTAATATGCGGTTGGTATGTATTGGCTATTTCTGTTGCGAGATAAGGGTAATGTCACCGGTCATAGTGTTTCGGATTTAGAGTGACAGTTTGAGTCTGAGATTTTTGTCCATATTGATATTAGGATGAAAAATCTGCAGCAGCCATAAAAGGTTTAAGTGCAGGTCCAAATCTTATGCTAAATGTTGCTATGGGTGACGAAGGATATATGGACCACTGACAATGATTTTCTTTTTTTCTTTTTCCCAATTTGAGAGGTTTTTGGATCATAAATTTTGGATAATTTTTAGGATTTGGCTAAGATTCTTACTTGATTAGGTGCTATATTATTTAGTTAAAATAAGAATTTTGTATTCAAAGAAATTTTATTAAGGCCTTTTGGGTGAAAGTTTTTACTAAATGTGAAGTTATTAAAAAAAGTTAAAAAAAGAAACCTTTCTATTTAATTTCTTTATCAAAAAATGAAATCCTAATATCTATCATCTACATAAGCGGAATACTTAAGTTGACTAAGAGGATCTTTTAGGTGCTTCGAAACAAAGCATCTCTTCTTTTATGTCCCTTATTAATAAGTCATATGAGTACTTTTTAAAATAATATTTTCAGATAAATATTTTGTGATTATAATTCACCTAGCAAGAAAAAACAAATCAAAATAAGTATTTTCCTCTATTAATAGATAACACTCACTTCACATTTTTGGTTTTGTTCTCAAAGCCTCATTTTGGGCATATAAAATATTACCTTATAAAAATAATATTGATACATATCTTTTTCATATATCTTAATTATTTTACACTCATTTTTCTACTTTAAATTTTGATATAATATATATTTAAATATTTAAATTCATAATATTTACTATTAAATTTAAAATATATATTCATACATACACACATTTATAGGTATATATATCATTCCTCGTTACCTTAACATCTACTACAAAAACCTTTTATAATAATGCAATGGTAGCAAGAAAACATAAATAGTAGAAACCAATTATTTTATATTATATACCAATAATGCTTGACGTACAACCATGTGTGCTATGCATATTACAAAATTTGTGTTCTACGTATATCACATATTGTATTATATACTATTCTCCAAACATTAGAAGCAATACATATAGTAGAGTAGTATGTGACATAGAGGATTGATTGTTCTTCAAACGCGATCCATAACATAATGGATGAAACGTGCCAAATGAGAGTAAGAGCATCCACCCTCTTGAGTAGTGATGAAACTGTTGGAGCGCATATCCTTGAGCCTCTTCCTGACCTCCCCATCCTTCTCCAACACATTCCGTATCCCTCTCTCAATCTTGTCCGCACTAAGCACGCTCTTACTCCCACCCCCAAGCTCCGTCCTATAATCCAAGGAAATCTCAACACCCAGCTTCAGCTCGCACACCACCTCGAATGCATTCGGCTGCTGTTCCGCTTGGAGCGGCCACGTGGCTATGGGCACCCCAAAGTGGATGCTCTCCAGGATCGAATTCCATCCACAGTGCGAAACGAATCCCCCGGTGGCTTCGTGCCCCAGCACCTTCGCCTGCGGGGCCCACCCAATCACCCTTCCCATCCCTGCCGTCCGATCCAAGAACCCTTCAGGTAAGACCGCGCTCAACTCCTCGAGGGAGTAATCAGAGGGCAAGCCCATGGAACCCTCCGGTGGGGGCTTGCGCAGGGACCACAGGAAGCGGGCCCCGCTATCCTCAAGGGCACGGGCGATCTCCCTGACCTGCTCCACACCGAACCAGCCCATGGTCCCGAAGCAGAGGAACACCACCGAAGAAGGCGGCTGTTGATCGAGCCAGTCGATGATGATCGCGTCAGAAGGATCACCACCACCACCGTCGAGATTCAGTATGGGTCCCACCGGGTAAATAGGAAGAGGATGATGGGAGAAAGAGCGAAGGGCATGGGATTCGAGCTCCTCGAAGGAGTTGACGATGAAGCCGTGGGCTCTCTTGAGGCCTTTGACGTAGGCCAGGAAAAGATGCTCCCACTCCTTGCGCAGCACAGTGGTGGGCAGAACCCTTGCAGGGACCGGGGTCGCGAAACTCGGGATGGCCAACTCAGTGTCCGTGCCGTCCAACTCGGTGGCGTCGAAGTTGTGGCGCTCCCGGAGAGTGTGGAGATGGAGCAGGAGGGCGAGGGAGGCGAGGCCAGAGGTGTAGAAGATGAAGGTAGGGAGAGCGAAGTGGGCGGCGAGGTCGAGCATGGTGGTGCAGAACATGTCGATGATGAAGGCGGCGAGTGGGCGGGAGCGCGTGAGGGTGGAGAGTGCCTCTCTCACGCGGGGCTTCTGGGACTCGATGAGGGAGTAGATGAAGGAGCCATCTGACACGGAGTGGGAGGGGCCGGGGGTGGGGCCCTCCGTGAGGCTGATGACGTGGACGCGGTCCGGAGAGAAGAGTCGTAGTGGTGATTGGTCAGAGTCAGAGTCAGGGTCGGGGTCGGAGGGCAACTTGATGAGGAAGAGGGTGATGGAGAGGCGGTGGTCGCTGGAGAGGAGCAGCTTGGCGAACTCAAGTGTGGAGACCATATGGCTCATTCCCGGGCATGGCATCAACGCCACATGCGCCCTCTTCCTACTCATCCTAAACACTGCTATATCTTTATTCAATTAAGATTACTACTCTAACACTATTAACATTAACATTATATTCATTCATCAAAACTATTTTCCATGCTATATAGTTAGTATATCCTTACCTCAATTCTGACCTCTATACGCGTTTTTATATAAATAATAATAATAATATCGATAATGCGAGTGATGTCATGCCTTTGCTTTGATTTGCTGGTGGCACGAGAGGAGGATGAGAAAAGTCTTGTATTTGTAGCAGACAAGTCAAAGTGTAGGTCCCCATATATATATATTTAGAGGTATGATATTTGTAAATAAACATTCATGTAAATCTAAGGGTGGAGAATAAAAGTTGAAGTGTTGAAGTGATGTCACATCAAAATCTAATGGTAATAAAGTAAGTGAAGAAGATATATAAGAGAAAATGTATGTACGAATATCATTATTTATATATTTATATCTTTGCTACCTGCTTTGTATGGATCACCACACTTTTTTATTTGTTATTTCTGATCAGAGGTTTCTTCATGATCACGCAAAGCAAAGCCTAATATCCTTAGTTTATAAGAAAAAAAGAAAACTATAATCATTTAAATGTTATGTTTTTTTTTTAATAATTTAAATGTTTTTATCTTGTATTTGAGTTATTCCATGAATACTTATAAATTTTGAATATCTAAATAACAACTCAATTAATACATGGACAGTTTTTGTTTTATATATATTCCTGGATCCGTGTAACATTGGCATATCAGTGACGTGATTGGAATATACTGTGGAGTGATTCTTCTTGAGCTGAGCTGACATTTCAAAATCAAAGTGATTTATTATTATTTGCATAGGAGTTTTGAAAATGGAAGAAAGTAGGGTGTGGGTAATGAATGAGATGAGTTTAGGACCATATAGCTAGAATTGACATAGGAGCTAAGCAGCTAGCCCCAAGAAGAAGAGAAAGTTGAAGGCCCATATATTTGATATGATGGGGGACTCTTGGATGCATGAAATCAGGTAGCGCAAGCTAAGGAGGTCATTAAGATTCCAGCCCATGCTGCATAAAATTCGATCAGAATTCCTTCCACAACAAGTGCTTTTTATTTGCTGCCTTCAGACATGTATGTGTGATATATATGATTATGATGAATGGAAATTAATTATATTACTCCTCAACATCTGCGGGACTCAGTAATTATTAGACTTCATCTGAGATCTCACTCACTCACTTGTTTAATTTGCCTTACAATACAAGCACCAATTACGTTTTCTCATAACAAAACCACTTGTCAATAATAATGTAATGGCATTGTGACCGATGGTAGAGCAGTTTTCTCAAGTTTTCATCTACAATTACAAACAAACAAACATGTATAGTGTAATAGTTTGAAGTTTGAGCAATCCTCTTTTTAGCTTTTGGAGTAAGGTTAATCTCCCGATCTAGGTTTGCAAACTAGTGTTTACAATGAATTTAATTTAATATGAAGATTGATTTTTGACTTGTAAATAATGTTTTATGTTCACTGGAATGGAAGTTTTAAATTCATTCAAAACAAATATTTTGAGCCACAATGTTCAATACTACAAAATTATTTATACAAATAACTCACATAAAACAAAAAATCTAAATATAATATTTATAATGTATTATAGATTAAATTAATTAAAAAATGAATTAAATCCTATTTCAAACCGTTTAAATTTTACAGGTATTAGCTCGAACTTTAATAAATCAAAATATTGAAAGCATGGGTATGTAATATGTATATAATTTCATAATAATAAATAATTTAAAGAGTTTAATTCATATTTAAGTTGTCCTTGCTTGTTTGTATTCGGATTCTTGTTGTACGGTGGACGGTGGTTTAACATTTTTAGGAGTGAAAAAAGAGATTAGCTTCTGATTTGCCTAATTACTAGTAACAATAAATGAATGCTTTAGGTATAGCACAGGGTTTATGAACAAATGAGTTTACATGGGTGGATTTGAATTTAAAAAGCAGAGGAGAAACACAAGACAAGGGGTTAGTAGTGAAAAAAGGGAATCAGAATTTATTTAGAAGAAAGCAGAGAGGAAGAGCACGCAGAGGAAACACAAAATAATAAGTAAATAAAACAAAAGGGGAAGAGTGATTGATTGGTTGGAATGGCAGATCAGAGTGAGCATCCAACAATTCCAAAGTCGAAAGCGTACCCAAACATGTTGCCGCCTCCCACGGACCGCCCCGTTCGAGTCTACGCCGATGGCATCTACGATCTCTTCCACTTCGGCCACGCTCGTTCCCTCGAGCAAGCTAAGAAATCGTATAACCCCCCTTCCCTCATCGCTATTCTCCGATCCTTTCTTCATATTTTACATCAATCGTGTTTAGATCTACTCTCTGTGTGTGTGTCTGCCTTTTGGTGTTGCGGTGAAGCACCTAGATTTCATATTCACTTTTTGAGCTTTCAGATTTCCCAACACGTACTTGCTCGTTGGTTGCTGCAATGATGAAGTCACCCACAAATACAAAGGCAAAACTGTCATGACTGAGGCCGAACGATACGAATCCCTGCGCCACTGCAAGTGAGCCTCTTACTTCGAATCATGTTCGCTTTGCTTTTCATTTATGGCGGCTGTTTTTGAGAATTTTCTGGGTTGAGCAGGTGGGTGGATGAAGTGATTCCTGATGCGCCTTGGGTTATCAATCAAGAGTTCCTTGACAAGCACAGCATTGACTATGTCGCTCATGACTCTCTTCCGTAAGAACTATCTCTTCCCACGCCCTGCATTCCAGGCACTTCCATCAATGCATACTATATGTAATCCTTTTTCATTTTGTACTTGTCCGCAGCTATGCTGATGCCAGTGGCTCTGCCAATGATGTTTATGAATTTGTATGTATGAGAAGACTCTGATCTTTTTTATACTAGTTTTTTCATTGTTTATTTCCTTCTATATGCCGTCTAATTTTATATGCAGGTTAAAGCTATTGGGAAATTTAAGGAAACACAACGAACTGAAGGAATATCTACATCAGACATTATAATGAGAATAGTCAAGGATTATAACCAGTATGTGCTGCGGAATTTGGATCGGGGGTATTCAAGGAAAGAGCTTGGTGTGAGCTATGTGAAGGCATGACTTTGGCATTGATCTCTTTGATGAATGAATTATACTTAAGATAGGATCTGTTGTTAGTGAACTACTTGTTCTTATTTCGACTTCAATCTTTTCTTTCCTTTTGTGGATGAGCTTATCTCTTGTGGTCTCCGTTGTGTTTATCATAAACAGGAAAAGCGATTGAGGGTAAATAGAAGGCTGAAAACATTACAAGAGAAGGTGAAAGAACATCAAGAAAAGGTCGGTGAAAAGGTACGTGTGCTGATACTGTATCATTTAGTTAATCGAGTTGTGTTGATACTTGCTTTAGGCAGTATGGTGTGAATTAAATTGGATGATGGAATTGTAACATGTGAAATAGATGTGTGTAAATGGTGATGCAATTGATGGTGGAAACTGCAGTATGCAAATATTGCTTCAAAAAACCTCATTGGTAGACAATCGAGATTCAAGTTGTTATGAGATGTTGGGCATGTGTCACTGGTTTTGCAGTTATGTTGTTTTAATCATTATGTAGAATAGGTAGTTTGTTAGAACTGAGAGTGGGGTAACAATTGCACAATATGGTTGAATATAACTTACAATGAATTCCATTCCCCATATTGTGAAATTTTTTGCATTTATTAGGTATGCTCCTACATATATTGTGCATTTTTACAGTTAAATGTTGTGGCTTTATGTTTTCTTCATGCTATGTTTTTGCAGTTGTGATTGTGAGAATTAATAAATAAAATGTTTTGCAAAATACATTTCTTGTTTTGCTTTAAAGTTCCTACATGCTTTGAACACATGCTGCATTGTGCATTTCTTATTGTCAATCCTTAACATTCTTGTCTCTGCACTCCGCACACATTGAAGAAGAGACTAAAGAGTTGGGCTGGTCCAACTTTAGTTTTCTAGTCAAACAGAGAACTGAATCTTCTTTGATTCTTTTTTGGCATTTCTTTCTTTTAAGAATAGCTTTTAGAAGCAAAATTAGGAGGCAGCTTTCTAAAATAATGATTTTGTTGGATTTAGAAATGGGTGAGAGGAAGCTGTTGTATTGTGTAGGAAGTGCTGAACCTAATTAAATTATTTTGACTTCATTTATAGCAATATACATGGGTCAAGGTTTACACTAGATATGTATATTGGAATGGGAAATTGATCACGGAGATATTTCCTTAACAAAATAGAGTATCCACTGACAAGACCTGTGGTTATCAGTATTACACAGTAAAGCAATAATTTACAGACTGCAGTTCCATGGATACTAGCATTCTCCCTTCAAGATTTATTTATGGTTAATAGTATCCATATCACTCGTTATGTTTTATATGAAAAAAAATTATATATGCTAAATTATATCGGTTGGTTCGGTTGTATCTCTGTTGTTCATTTAGATCCAAATTGTGGCAAAGACTGCTGGTATGCATCGTAATGAATGGGTTGAAAATGCTGATCGTTGGGTTGCTGGATTCCTGGAAATGTTTGAAGAAGGTTGCCATAAGATGGTGAGCTAATTTATCGTAAAGAAATGGGGCCGTATAATCCTTTTGATGCTAGTGAAGTCTAGTTAACTTGTTATCTCTCTCAATTTGTTTTGTTGTTTTCAATCTGTCACCGTGCGGATGTATTTATGTCAGGGAACGGCAATTAGGGATCGAATTCAAGAGAGGTTACGAGGTCAGCAATCAAGAGATGGATCCTTTCTTCTACAAAATGGCAAGGAGAATAAGGATGTTGAAAGCGAAGAGTATTATTATGATGATGAGGATGATAGTGAAGAAGAATATTTCGAAGAGTATTATGAGGATGATGAGCTTAATCCCCAGAATAACGGGAACGATGAGAACAAGTAGTAGGCATACTTGGGGGAGGGGGAAGTTGTTGGGACCTTAGGCAGAATGTGCATAGCAACTGCCCATGTGATGTGATCTCTGTAATATTATATGTATTATCTTTAATCATGGAATATGCTTCGGAAGGGAACTTTGATTTTGCTGGCGTGAACAAAGTTTTGCCTGTGGAATGCTGCTGCTGGTATACATGAAATGAAAATGTTGTTTGTGCCTATTCTTGATACTGAAACTTGCCCTGAACTTGTAAGTTACTTAAGTTTAGATGAGGAAAGAAAAATACTACCTTCGTTTTATCTATTAATTCAAGTCAATCAATCTGGTGGGTGATCTATACTTTATCGCCTTTTCATTGTACTGTACAGGATGCATGCTTTAAGAATTTGCCTTCTAGTCCCATTTCATCCGTGATGACTTGACTTGAGTTCGAGTTCCCCTTGAAGCTGAAAGTGAATACTTTGCATCATGTTGCTGCCCGAGTAACGTGTTACTTACTTGGGAAACCCAACGTGTGTTTAGTGGTGTAGGTACACCGCAAGTTTCACGCCAACCACTATGCTCTGAATATATTCTTTCTGAAAATAATCAGAAATCCATTCAGTGAAGAATGCTAGCAGATCATAAATCGTGCGGGATTATTCTTGTTGTCGATCGCTTTTACCTGTAATAACTAACGTACATGGTTAAGGTTCACGGGATTGCAGTTGAAAATTGACAAGGTACTATCAATTGATGGTATCGCCGGGTAAAGCATGTTTCACACAATTTAATTAAGATTATGCACCTCCTAAAAAGAGGAATTGGAGGAAGGTATAATTGTAATTTGGTCGTAGATAGATAGGACCAGGAAGGAACTAGAATTGAAGGAAGAAAAATGGAACGTTCAGTTCAGTTGTGTATACCCCACCTCCGGGCCATAGAGCCCTGCCGGCCCATTATGGCCGCACCTTAATTAATTCCGTTGCGCCACTTTCCCCTCTATTAGTTTCTCTTCCTTCTAGAAAACATGGGAGACCAGTACAGTGGGTACAAGGTAGCAAGTCAACTTACGGAAAAGGTTTTGTAGAAGTGATTTGATTTGATTTGATTTTGATGCATTGCTGGGAACCCACTGACACACCCCCCAAAATCAAAATAAAAAATTCACCTTTTATTTATTCATTAATAAAAAGAAAAGACTCCCAACCCCAGTCTCAACAACTAAATATTATTATTATTATTGATAATGAACAAAGAAATTAAATAAACAGATTACAAAAAGAAGAGGGGAAAATAAAGAAATAAAAGGCTTGGATAAGGCCACGCCAACCCAAGTCTAGAAGGCGTAGGAAGGTAGCCGACTAGAGAAAAGAAGGGGGGAGGGTGGTGTGCTCTAATCTAGTGCCTATTTGAATATACTTATGGTATAGTAGTATTATAATATAGTATATATCAATATAGGTTGGTCAACAATTAGCACCTAATTGTAATTGTGTGCTTTATGTCACGTCACTATCATGAGACTTGTCTGGCTGGCTGCTACCGGTGTTCCTATTGGAGGCTGGCAAGTGCAGCTAGCTAGCTAGCATGCATCGATCCATTCAAGACGAAGAAGAAGTGTTGGGAGTAAAGAAACGGCCTCCCCCTCCGTGTCCCATCAACGCCCCCTCCTCACTACTTGCTGCTGCTGTTGCTGCTGCTCTCTGAGTCTCGTTAGGGTAAGTGTTCATCATGTAGTGCTGCTGGAAGGCGGCTGTAGAAGAAGGGGCTAACATTAGCCCATTTGGGTGAATTGTTGGGAAACCCGATGCTGCTGACGATGCAGTCGGCGCAAAAGGTGCGCCGGTGAATTGTTGCACCATGGCCCGGAAGTTTGTGGTGTCCGTGTTGAGCAACGTCGTGGGGGTCCTCTTTGACGCCCGGGAGCGGCGCCGGATCGGCTTCGACACTCGGCCCTCTGGGCTCAGCTGGGGCGCCGCTCCATTCCCAGGTGGGGCGGCGGTGGTGGTGGCGTCTGGGAGGAGGAGTGGTGGGACCGGGAAGGTGTTGTGTGGTTGATCATAGAAATGGAGCCAGTCGTCATTGTGTCCTGACATGATGGTTTCGCTCATAATTTATTTTATACCATGGAAGGAGCCACCCAGCCAGGATTGATTGATTGATAGATGAATTGATCAAGAATAAGAATAGGAAGAAGAAGAAGAAGAACAACAATAAAAATAGAAAGACTTGGGTTGTGACTTGTGAGTGAGGGCAGGCAGGAAGGAAGGAAGGAAGGAAGATCTGCTTTGGTGGGATTTATACATCTTAGCCCTTCAACTCCCTACTTTCTCCAACGTGCAACTACATCTTAGCCCTTCATTTCCATTCCGCCCCCACGTGGTCCTTTCATTTCTCACATACACACAAATACATTATTAGTATTTTTATTTTATACAAACATTATTCAATAATAATAATAATAACTAATATATTATTATGTCATTCAAAATGATTGGCTATTATAACAATGCAACACCCATTTATTATAATACTAATATGCGATAAGTAGTGTTTGTATATTTTGTTAATTTAGTAAAAAAATAACAAAATTAAACTTGTAAAATAAATTTCTAACTATTATATTGTGATATTACTTACTTTATACTTTACGTTTATTGATATTTAATAATCTATTGTTATCTTAAGATTTTAGTATTGATGTACGTAGCAAAGGAGTTAAATTCATGATATTTTAAAATAGCATAAATGAGAGAGAGTTGGTTGATGTGTTAGTGTGATGAATGGAGTGGTTGATGGTTTCCGTCCCGGCCGGGCCCAATGATGCGGTCTCTATAATGAACGGTCCAATCCAAATACGACTCGTGAGAGGTGCCTTCCACTCTTCCTTCCTTTCAATTTCAGCCATTGCCATCATTCTCTCACTTCCAAATTCCAATCCTACTTTTGCCTAAGAAACTGCCTACTATCTTCCTTTCCCACCTTTCCTAACTAAACATTTAAATATAATAATATCATATGATTTACTTTCCTTATTCTACCCCCTCTTCTTTATTTACATTGACCTTTTCAAAGCCATTTTTATTTTTTTATCATTCCATATCAATTTATTCAAGGTTAAACCCAACTTTAACCTTGATGTGTGTGGCTGCTGTGTGTACCATAAGTTAAACATTGTTTTAAGGACGCAAGTAAATTACAAATGCTTTCAGACCAAATAATAGAATCACACTGAAAAAGTAACTATGCCAAATATAACGACTATAAAAAGAAAGAAAATTAAATATAATCCTGAAACGTTAACATCTTGTTTAATTTTATATTGACTTTCATATATGTTGTTTAACATATATTCCGAAACATTGAGTGTCAAAGTGACTGTCTTCCGCATGAAAAAAATCATAATAATTATCATTTTCTTTTATACCCTATTACTAATAATTACTTGTTGGTCAAATTTAACTATACCGTCTTACACAAACACTGATATAAAAAGAAAACAGAAGAATAATTTATTTACGAAAAGTGACATTTTTTAAGTTGTAGGATACTTTAAAAGGAACTTCATAAAAAAGTACACTCAAAATATGAAAATTATTTATCTATATCTTTTGAAATAAATAAATAGAGGAAAAAAAAGACAAGAGAGAAGAGAATTGGGAGATCATTTGAGCAGAGAAAGGAAAGAGTACTGCCTGCGTGAGGTGAAGAAGAAGCAACGAGGAAAGAAAATAAATAAAAAAGAAAAAGATCGGAATGCTGGTAGAAGTGGAAGGATCATAAAGTTGGCAAGTCAGGAGTTGGAGTTGGCGGGTAATAATCGTCGCATCTCAATTTCAAAATGACGAAAGAAACTCTTTCATTTTTCATTAGCGATCTTTCTCTCAAATCCCAGAAACCCTTGCTCGCTCTTGTTCCAATCATCACACCGCATTACACCCTTTTCCCCTTTTCATGATTATTATTATTATTATATTAATAATAAAATAATAGTATTATTATTGTTATTGTATTGGTGTTTGGGCATATAATGATGCTGCGACTGTAACAGTTTGTGCCAACAAAACCGCGTTTGGTTTGGTTTCGTTTCGTTGGTCTGATAATAATTTGATGGAAAACAGTAACAGAGTTGCAGGTGCTGAGATTCAGCTTCAAACTGACGCTGCTGCTTTTGTATCAGATCCTAAAGCTCATCATCTCCAGGTTTGTTTCAAAACCCAATATGCATTTCGCTCGCATCTCTCTAAATACATCAATATGCGTTCGATCTGGCCTTTTTTTCTTTCTTCCTTTCACTGTCTACTTGTTGCTAGTACCATAATGGGAACTTCATTTTCTTACCAAATTGCTGCAAATGTTGGCTATGGTGTACTCATATCACTTTGTAGCGAGATGCATCTTCATTCCTTTTGTGTGGTGTGTTACTAATTTATGAAAAGAAGAATAAGGATTCTTGCTAACAGCTCTGATCCCTTGCATTGCATTGCATTGCATTGTGTTGTGTTATATATACATGTACTGCAAAAGAAAAAATGTGACAAGGTCTACTTGATTCCTCCTCAGTCGAGACGGCCTACCCTCTCCTCTCTGCAAATTCCGACATGGTCATTAGATGTGGCATTGTCTTCTTTTGCAAAGACGGATGGTCCTTCACTCTCGAGTCCCGGTTCTGCTACCACTAGAGGGCTTCCCCCGAGGCCAAATTCAGCCAGAGTCAGGTCTTCCATGAGAAGTTTTCTTCCCCAGGGGAGCTTCAGGGTAAGAACTACTCCCCGAGATTGCGAAAAGACAGTTCTCATATTTCCTAATACTCCCTCCTCCGATGTTCCTTTGGATAAGCCTTCTACTTCAAGGTCCCTCTCCGTTAATGGGAAGGGTTTATTCTCTCCATCAGCAAAGGCTGCACATTCGCTACCGGTTACACCAAAGGCAACTTCAGGAGCAGAGATTGCACATGGCAGGCATCTAGGGTGCAATTCTGATTTAAGTGTATGTTTTGCTTGTTCAATCTTCTTTCAAATTCAAAGCAACTACTTTTATACTGCGCTCAGTTAATGTCTTAGCATTTTGCTTATGAAAATGGTATGTGATTCTTAAAATATGCTGCATTCCATTTTTGTACAGACAATGGATGCTAAGCACCATATAACTCGATCACTCTCAGTTCCAGTTGATGGCAAAGCCATTAATTTAAGGCGTACAGATTCTAGGGTCTTGGTTCGTGTAATTTCAGCAAAACCACTTAGTGAAACTGCTGATGGAACTTCAACTGGTGATTCTTCAGTTTTGGAGATAGGTAATTCTTTGAAATATATGTACCACACATAATTCAGTGTGATTGGTTATGTTGTTAACCCTATGCTTGTTGTATCCCTCCTCTTCTGCCTATGTTTGTTTTTTCCATATTCTGTTCCTCTCTTTCCAGCCACTGAGGATGCTACCGAGGATATTCCAGAGGAAGAAGCAGTTTGTAGGATTTGTTTGGCAGAGCTTGGGGAAGGAGGGAATACTCTTAAGATGGAATGCAGTTGTAAAGGTGATCTTGCACTTGCTCACCAAGACTGTGCAGTAAAGTGGTTTAGTATTAAAGGAAACCGGACCTGTGATGTCTGCAAGCAGGATGTTCAAAACCTCCCAGTAACACTGTTGAAAATTTATAGTCATCAAGCTCCTGTCGTGCAGTCTTCAAGTATGCCACAAGTCCCACAACAGAGAGAAGTAATTCATTACAGGCAAGTTTACTTGCTTCAATGTGGTAAAAATTCTGTGTTCTATTCCCTCTCAAACTAATACAGGAGAGGCCTTAAAAGCTCTTGCCATGTTGATTTGATAGGCCTTGTGATCTTCTTGAACATATAAGGTTAAAGGCCAGTGTATGTAATTGTGTTGGTTTACCTCTGATAGTAGGACTGGTTGTAATATTGCTTAGGTCTTAGTAGATATCATGATTGTTTAGGGTTATAAGGTTTAGCAAGCTGCAGCTTTTCAACACATTAATTCACGTATGGGCAGGTGGCTGGAAGATGTGCTCTAGTTATTATTTGACATATATTTTTTAAAATAAAAATAAAGAAAAGAAGCATTACATAGAAATGAGGATTTCCTCTCTTACACTCAATAGAAATGAATAAAACATCATTAGAACAGAGATGTCCAATCTTGTTGTATTTCCATTAAAGAAACTCCCTGAGGGAACCCATGAAGTGAACTCCAATAAGATGTTGTGAAAACAGCCATATCCCACATCAAATCTTATTTAAGAGATGTTCCAAGCACTTCTGTCCA
This sequence comes from Aeschynomene evenia, assembly GCA_013621005.1. NCBI lineage: Eukaryota > Viridiplantae > Streptophyta > Magnoliopsida > Fabales > Fabaceae > Aeschynomene > Aeschynomene evenia. The sequence continues at coordinate 193,934 of CM024269.1, read as the reverse complement.
TCTAAGATGCCTAATGACATTGTAACGTATTCTTATTTTCTGCATGACAGGATCTGGCAGGACGTACCAGTACTTGTCTTGGTCAGCATGCTTGCTTACTTTTGCTTTTTGGAGCAACTACTGGTATGCCTTTCTTTGCACATGTGCTGAATTTTATGGTGACTGACTGGTTAGCTGCTTATTGCTTCATGTTATGGGTTTGGGCCTATTGCATCAGAAACTTGCGTCTGAAAGATCGTTTGACCAACTTATAGTTGTCCCTACATGATTAAGGAAATGTAATCTCAGCCACCGGAGGAATAACAATTTTCCCAACTGACAGTTGTAGGAAAATTTTCTTTATTTACCGATCAGGAATTTTATAGTTAATTAGCACATACAGAAGGGGCAAAAAGTGCCTAAAAGTTCGGTGGTTGTTGGACTAAATTTTAGATACGTGACTTTCTTTGCATTTTATTCTTATGATGTTACTGTCAAATCGCTCTAATTAATCGTTTCATAGTATATGCTTTTCTTTAGTGTGTTCTGACTTCTGGGACAGCAAGGGAAAAAAATATATAATTTCTTTGTTTATTTAGTACTTACTAGAAGGCCATGTTTGTTAATACGGCTGCTTATATGAGACAGTGCTTATGCATATGCTTTGAAGAAATATACTTTCTGGGTTTTGGTAGCCTTTGTCTTCTTTATAACAGTTTTGTACAAAATGGAAGTATGTCTAACAATGATTTCTAGTTTACCAGGTTTCAGATTTGGGCCCTCGTGCTCTAGCCATTGCATTGCCTTTCTCGTGCGTTTTAGGTCTGCTTTCATCTATGATTGCATCAACCATGGGTAAACTTGTTTCCTTCCGTTTGCTTCAGCATATCAGAGTCATTTTGCTGTGTCTCAATTTGCACTTTTGGTATTAATGATTAATAATATTTTGTCTGATAAGAATCTTATGATGCATTTTGGTGGCAGTGAGCAGGAGTTTCATATGGGCTTATGCTTGCTTCCAGTTTGCAATTCTAATCCTGTTTGCTCACGTCTTTTACAATATCGTAAGATGATGATACAGCCCCTCCCAACTCCTGTCCTGGTTTTGAGTGTGTATATATGTATATATATATTGACAAGAACCTTTTTTTTTTATTCTTTTGGTGTAGCTGAACGTGAATGCAATTCTGTCCATTCTGCTTTCGTCGTTCACTGGATTTGGGATCACAATCAGCATTAACACACTCCTTATGGAGTATATAAGATGGAAAGCAAGCAGGCAGGTGGTTCAATCACCCAATGCCTCTCAGAATGTTGTTAACAGGACACAGCAGCGGCATGCTCATCGTCTCCAACAGGATGAGCATCATCATCATCAACGCCAAAGACAGCAGCAAGAGCAACATCGATGACACTCACTCAACTCTTGTTACAATTTTATTTCTTCTTTCTTTTTTGGTCTGTTCAAAGCAGTTCACCAATTAAAAAGAATTTTGTTTTCAATTATTTTACTTCGTTTTCTACGCTACTAGCTACTAAGGCCTTTCCACAAAGATGTGATCCAAGATATTTTCAACGTAACGCTAATCATTACTTTCACCTTTTCTTGTTCTTTCCTGCCAACCCCAATCAGTGATTGGTGGCACGAATTGGGGAAGAAATTTTGGACACCCAGCAAATATGGTCGCACTCTCTCCATTGATTTCATCATATCAAGCGAAAAAAAAGGTAACAATTAAATGTCTTATTGATCATGAATTTCGGCAATTTGCGGATAAAATTAATTGAACTGGATAACAAATGGTGTAGAGTAATACTATATGGCTCGAAAGAATTTGGTTGAGTTATGAAAAACTATCTGCTCGCTATATTCAAAAATTGAGGTCTACAATGGGGATTTCACATGTACCGATGCTATGCTATGCTATGACAGCATTCTGCAGTGTAATATCATCGTAGGGACAAGCAAAATACCCATCCAGACAGGAGAAGGAGAATATGAACGGCTAGCCATTAATGTTACACAGTACAATTTAATTATATGAAAACGATTCTGTGAAAAAGAAGAGTTGAAGGAACAAGTCATAATTTCAACTATGGAAGGAAGCACACGGCAATTGCCAGACTTGCAAATCCTACCGTAAACCACTTCTTGGCTTAGTTACGGCTTCCAAAAGTCGGTACATCCAACGGTCCAGCATTCCTGATGATGAAAAGATGTATTAGTACAGGAGGATCATGGACAAAAATCAACTTGTTGAATTCTATGTATGCAATAGCTTGAATTTTCTCACGCTAAAAATACTGAGCAATAAAAAATCATCTAAACCATGTGCCGAGATTAACTATCTTGGAGTTCAAACCTAACGATCCCAAGAAAATACCCATATCTCAAACTTCGCTATTTTGATTTATCTCGAGTGACCCCAAAAACACAAATCACTTTAAGCATGGCAAAATGGAAATATTTGGTAGTTAAGACAATAACCTGTTAAAGCAAAAGTTCCACCAAGCACTGCACAAAGCCGAGTAATGAAATGAAGAAAACTGCGCCGCTCTTCCTTAATTGTGACAGTAATAGGTGATAGATCATATAAAAAGAAGACAGCTGCACACATTAAAACGAACAGGACATCATAATCAAAATGTACCCAAGAACAAAGCCAACTTCAAAGATAAGGGTATAATAGCAACCTGGCCAGGTCCGTTCATACTCAGTCATGGGTGAAAAATATTCTGTAACTGAGAACTGATTAGTTGGTAAAACTTCTTTTGAGATGTACCTGTATTCGGTTGGAACAACCTGCATCACAAATAGATAAATTCTATAGGTTTACCATAGAAAATTCACCAAACAACAAGGACAATCACATTCAGTAGATAGATTCAGGGTTATGAACAGTACCCACAATACTAACTCAAGAGGTTCATCGACTTTTCAAACATACAAGCAAGATAAATTAGGTATTGAAAAGAAAGCATTTAATTATGGCTGGTGAGGAAAAGAAGTCTGACAACAGCTTCAATTGTGTGACATAAGCAAGCCTTCACTGCGACTGTCCGTAGACATCATAACTACGGTTTAATTGAAACTTGGAGTACTCCAAATCCAAATTTCATTCCAGGCATATGACCATATGTTTATGAAAAATGGGACACCGCAAATATATTTAACACTAGAAATAAAAAAGATAAATTTGTGTTTTCCGAACTATTAGAGATAAGTGTGGAGGAAAACAGCAAAATGTACTGTAGCAAGACCAGGTCCAAAGACTTTTCAGGGATAGCCCAATATTCATACCTTAATATAATATTTAAATGTTCCGCTCGTGTCATGCAAAATCCTCGTTGTCTCATCAAGTGGGTTGTGAATTCCAGGATATTTCGGGCCAAATGACAAATCATGGATAACATGACTGACATTCACGTTCTTTGCTCCTCCAAAAATCTGCAGAAAACAATCAAGACTGAATTAGCTATCTGATACATCATGCCTAACAAACCAGCAAAACAGGTAACAAACTTTGTAAGCAAATTCTAGGCAGGAATATCCCATAGAAGCCACTACAAGTCATCATCATCATACTGCACTGAACGTATTATAATATTTTCGATTCTTTCTAGCATAAATCTAGAGCATCCTTCAGGTGCTTGCTTTGCAATGTTCCGACATCAGGAGTACAAAGTTGTTTTCATGCAATTAGAGTAACATCCCTCCCCTATAAGCAAGCCCTACGTTATTATGTATTATATAGTTATAGCACAAGTGGATAAAAAGTTATTTATTAGGTATATTACAGTTAGCCCTTTATAATGCAGTTCTGTGGAGGACTTAAAGCTTCCCATGCCAGAACAAAATGACTAGGTTTAACTCAGAACACCATAGATTCTATCATAATCTATTTATAGTTACACCTGTAAGTTTTAACAAATTTTATCAATCTATGTGAGCTAACAACATGCATTTTTAAACACTAAAAGAGGTCATACAAGATTAATGAAGACAAAAATACTTACCATTTGAGCAACATACATATTTAGCCCATGAACTGAAATATGGAAGTTTCCTGCAACTCTTTGAACATCTAAAGTGCCGTAAACCTACAAGAGAATAAATCCAAATGTTAAAAGAGTTTTCTAGGTTTTACAAATAGACCACAAAAAATAATCCATGATATAATAAGAATTTATACCCTGCATCCTTCTCCATTTGATAATGCTTGCTTCACCTTTTTTATCGTATTTTCAGTAGATTCATCTAAGGTTTGTAAATGAATCTTCTGTTCTGAATCCTCATGATGATCTTTAGCTTCATCTGGTCAGAGTTGCCATAAGGCTGTAAGTGGCAAGAAAATAAAATTGGAAGAATAGAAGTGTAAGAGGAAATGTGGACTTTACAGTTCTCACTATAACATTAAAATGTTTAAAATAATGCCTAATCTACTGATATTGATTTAGAAAATTATGATATTGAACTTTTTTCTTGTCACTGATTACTTATTTATTCAGTCAAAACTCAATAAAATTTCAACATTATCAGCATCTTAATCAGCTCTCCCTTTAAACCCTAACAAGAATAAATTGAATTGAACCCAATCAAATACAACTCATCCATTTGTTTCTATCAGAGTTTTGAAATTGAATGTGTAATGAAGCAAGATATTACCATGCTTATGAGCATGATGCTCCTTTTCAACAAGATCAGATACATATTCAGTGCCAATTATATGGCCATAACTGTTCAGGCGAAGCTGCAGCAATTAAAAACTCAATAATTTAGCAATTAATTAGCTGATATAGGTCATAAGGAGAAAAAAAGATGAAACCAAAAATAGGCTAAATAGATATACTTCTAGCAATTATATATATAGCAAAAGAGACATTTTATGGAGTAACACTTACTTTCCATATGTTCGTATCAAGATCAACCTCGTGCTTGCCTGACATATCAATGGCATCCACACTCAAAACTGTCCACAAAGACAAGTAATTAATGTTTAGAAACTTCACTATGGCAGAGAATAAGAGATTCTAAACACAGACCGAAACCAACAATAAACTTGCAGCAACATCAAGCATAAGAAAGGACAGTCCTAACCGTCACAAGGTAAAGAAGGAAATGTCATATTTATGTGAATTGGAAGAGTTTCTCCACGTTTCAAATCCACTGACATCTGAAAAGGAAGAGCATAGGTGAATATTATTAGCATATCCTACGGGAATCTGCAAAGTATACATACAACTCTCATTATAGGCATAGACCATGAAGCCAAAAGCGTGCACAGCGGGTCTTTCAGGTTCATTCTACCATATCAAAATTAGAAAGAAATGAAGGAAATGTAGCACAGTGGATTGAAGGGAAAGAGTCCTAAACTATGTCAAGTGTGTTTAAGTGCTGGCCTAAGCAGTTAAATGTATCTCTATCACTATTTTTCTCAAAAGAATTTCTTCTCATCTCACCTCTAGTAAAATTTAGCAACAAGTGAGCTGATAATGATGAATGAACTAACCAAAATATACTATAATCGAAGATAAAAACCCTGAGTTTATCGTATTAATGAATAAGCATAGGTAGGTTTTAGCGGTGTTCCTAGTTCTTAATTGTAAGAAGGAAGGAAAGGAGAGAAAAATAGAAGAGGAAGCATACCTGATGGACAGTGTAAGTTGAAAGATAATAACCCAGCTCGTGCAGGAATAATGTGGCCATTATGATTATACCGATGACGGAAACTGCAAAAAGAGAGAGAGAAACAAAATAGAAGTTAGAAAGGGAAAAGGGCGACAAAAGGAGGGGGAGGAAGAAGAAGAAGAAGAAGAAGAAGAAGATAGGATGAGAATTGATACCAAGAGCGCCAGATTGAGTTTTGTGCAAAAGGTGCTCTTCGGCGCGAGGAAAGGCGTCCAGGTTCTTAATCACTTGTCTCACAGTCAGACCCATCTCTGATCTCTGATCTGATCTGCACCACCTGCACAAGCTTCAACCCTTTCTCCCTCCCTCCCTCCTTCCCTGCAATTCAATTCAATTCGTGTGCGCTATTATTAACGAATGAATGAATCAATAAACATAATCATAATAATAATAACAATAATCTCAGCTCGCAACGCAAAGATATAACGGGATGAATCCAGGTAACGAAGAATCAAACCTCTGTCTGTCTCCGCCACAATCTGCCCGAGGCACCAATTTTCCCTCACCTTACCACACCTGCCTCTTTTTTCTTCTTCCTTTCCTCGTCAACGTTTTTTTCTCTTTCCAATTATTTTCTAAAATCAAATTCTTCTTCTTCTTCTTTTTTGAAGAGTAGCCCTGGTAGGCTGGTCCAGCTTATAGATTGGCCCAGGCCCTAACCAAAATGCGCTAAAGTTGAATTACCCTAAGACACAATTCATATTGGGGTAATATAGTATATAGTTTTTAATTTGTTACTCATATAATATTGTAAAAATCAAAATATTAATCTCAAATAGATATTTTTTAATTTTTTTATTCAAAAGACCCACTATAATATTTTAGATAAAAATGTATGTAATTATATATAATTTCATATTTTAAAATATATATATTTTAATTTTCTATAACATAAAAAAGTTATAATTTTATGTTTAGAAATATATAGTCTTTAGTTTTCTACTACATAAAAAAATTGAGTAATCTCATATTTCAAAATACATAATCATAATTTTTCACTAAATAAAAAAAACAACAATATTTTATATTTAAAAATATTTTAACTTTTTATAATATAAAAATTTATGTAATTTCATATTTTTAAGTATATTATATTTAATTTTTTACTGCATGAATGGATTGTATAATCCAATATTTTAAAGCATACTTCAAAATATATTTACACAATTATCCAATTAAAATTTTCTATTTATAAAATTTTTAAGTAATAGATAGTTAGACTATCATGATGTGATAATATATACATGATTAGATGACCGTAAAAGTCTTTGCATAATTGTTATACAAAAATTTAAACTAAAATTGCATGATATTTAGTTTTCCATAACTTAAAAACTTAACCTAACAATCAAATTGCTTGTCCAGAAAAAAAAAAAAAAAAAACATCAACAACTTAGCCCTTCCTTTTCTTTTCTTTTTACTTTTTCATAAAACCCTACTTGTTTTTTAAGCACGTGAATGCTTATCTACCAAAAAAAACACATGAATACTTATTGACCACAAATACAAAATATAAAAACGTTTCCTTTATTTTTCAATTTTGATATTTTGAGTCATTGGTTTCTCTATCAGAATCAGAATTTGTTTTGTAAAATTGATTCAAGTTCATATTATTGTCTCAGATCATTAAAGATTACATGAAAAGAGATTGAAAAGTAGTATAGTACAGCTGTGGCCGTCTTTTATCTTGGGATGGGACCCTTTGCGTTACTCGATCCATGGTAAGTGTTGGTCTAGTCTAGTCTAGTCTCTATGTATTTCATTTAGTTTAATTTCCTCCAAAGTCCATAGTATATATATGCCTCTAACTCTTATGCTCGTTATTTTTACATTTACATACATGCACCATCTATATATAGATGCTTAAATTATTATTATTATTATAATTATGTTCCAATCAAGGTGGTTGACTCTCAGCTGCAGCAGCAGATCAGAGCAGTTACCCACTCTAACTCTGAGCTGCTACCTACTCATTCGTATAAGATAATGAATTCATTCATTGGTATTAGGCCAGCACATGATTTCCATTCTCAGATCATGCGGTTGCTTAATAGAAAAAAGCACCCACGTGGCACGTGGCACGTGACACATGCATGATAAGAGATGAAAACACAAGGACACTGTTCATGTGCCACCACCATAAGATAGATAGATAAGAGGGATCTACTCTACTCTACTCAAATTACATGGCCAATTTTCAAGAAATTAATATATAGGTAGCAGCTGCTATGTTGAAAGTTTCGAGCCCAAAAAAAAAGGATCAATGAGTAGGTAGTGTTAGTGGAATTAATTAATTAATTACCAAATAGACAACCGAAAACTGAAACATTGGAGGAGGATGGATGGATGGTTACTACTAACTACTCTTGGATTTCTTTATTATTTTGTCTCAGAAATATAAATATGACATGAAGAATTGGGGAATGAAAATATGGGCGTTAGCTAGCTAGGTAGGGTTGTGAATGAATTGGATCACGTGAAAGAAAAGGAGAGCCAAGTTAGGAAATGCAATAAGAGAGGGTAACAATATAATGAATAACAACAACACTGCACTACACACAACGTACAGGAAGCAAGCAAGCAAGCAAAGCAAGAGGCCTAATTTTCTTTCCAAAAACGGAAATGGGGATGGCTACCTGCCAACTGAGGAGCCATTTAATTGGGTTTTGTTTCATTTTGAATGAATAACCAAAGCAAAGCAGGTGCGCATCACAATTCACAACCCTCTCTAGTTTTTATTTGCCCATGTTTTTCTCATTTCCCACGTGCCCTCTGCTGCAATAAGCCTTAGCCTTTATATGCATTCCATTCAGTTCAGTACTCTCTCTCTCTATATATATACTACACCCTTCAATTCTGTCTTTGTCTCCACTTGAGCCTTCTGCTAACTTTGTCATTCCTTACAAACTCATCACTCACTCTCTCTATCTATATTTTCTTCAAATAATGCTGCTGCCATAGATTACATTACATATACATATATATATATATATATCATAATAAAATTATTTAGTTATTTAAAACATGAAGCGTAACTGCTATTTGGATCTTCGACTTCACTCCCCTAATTCTTCCCATCCTTCAATGTAAGCGCGCGCCTACCTTGCACATCTCGCCTTTTCTTCTTCCTTAATTTGGAATATATTATATATATTATTCCCATCATTATATATATTTTCTCGAGCGCTCAATTAACAAATGATCTTGTACTTGAATTGATCCTTCGTTTATTTTCTCCCCCTTCTCTTTTTTTTTCTTTTCTGCAAGAATTTTTAGGAATGGGAAGCGGAGCATACACAATAGACATGTAGTCCTTATTCACGACGCACGCCACTGCATTTTTGACGTAACAGAACTTAAGGTATGTACTGTACTGTGTCTAATCATGTTGATACATTATTTATTTTTATTCTCCCTGTCTTCACAGTTTCTTCAGAGTGATATATACATAGATATTGAATGTCTCTGGTGTTCACACATGACCAAAAGGAACTAAGCAATTGTAATTGTAATTAATTGTGTAGGCAAGAGTGATAATATGGTCGGCAAGTAGAGAAATGGAAGAGAGGATTGGTGTGCAGCCTCAAGCATTATCACTGTATGTGTCACGAGGCCTTTCTTTGAAGAGATCGCTTCAGAATTTCCTGCAGAAGAGAAAGAAAAGGTCTCTTATTAAAGAAGCCTCCACATCTCCATTGTAACGTCCAATTATGATTTCATGATTCAATCCTATCCTATCCTATTCTATGCTATATCCATTCCATGTACCAATGTTTTATATATATATATGCATGTTTTCCCACAATCAAGCCAAGCAAGTAAGCAAGCTACATTCTTATAAATGAACAGGGGACTGCTTTCTTTTTTGTGAACCAAACAGGGCAATTCATATATATATATAGATATTGCTAAGTAAGTGTTTGATTGGCGTAGGCAGAAAGAGAGTTCAGTTCATAGTTAGAATGTTAGATTTTAGAGTTGACGTAGCCAGAGCCAGAGGAGATGGGACAATCCTCCAATAATACCAAGAAATTTTATCAACACCGAAAACTCTGACTTGTAAGCTGTGCTAATATATATATATATATATATGTAATATGTATATGTAGAGCAGACTAGTTTCTGAAGAAAAGTAAAAAATAAAGGGAGCAAGCTTAATTTCCTGAATTATAAGAGAAAGAAAAACAATCGCAGCGGATTTAGAAATTAGAGTGAGAATCAGAGGTCTAGTTGTTTCCTTTCAAAGTTGTGGCATTGTAACACACAATGATCCTGTTGTGTATCTTATAATTCAAACAAGGGTGGATGGTTCTTTCTTGAGATCTTCCAGAAAGGCTTTCAAGAAGAAAGGTCCTCCCCTGGTGGCATTGGCACCCTGACCCCGTGTTCCCATGATAGTCTCATACAAACTCATCAAACGCGTGTCCATCTCCTTGTCCTCCATCAGCCTCGCAAGGCCTTCCTCAACATCCCTCTGCCCAAGGGCGGCGAGCCTCAGCCCCACTCTCCAAACCTGAACAACGTAGGCGCAGTTCACAAACTGGTCTCCGGCCACCGGGTAGCACAGCAACCTCTTCCGAGACTGCAAGGCCTCCATGGTGGAATTCCAGCCGCAGTGCGTGATGTAACAGCCCACACACTTGTGCTGCAGAATCTGGGTCTGCGGCGCCCAGGCCACAACCCTGCCTCTGCCCTGCTTCAAGGCCCTCTCCACAAACCCAGCGGGCAGCCCTTCACGCCAGCTGGAATCGGACCTCAGCACCCAAATGAAAGGCCTTCCCGAGGCCTCGAGCGCCAGTGCTATATTCCTCACCTTTGCTTCTCCAATGGGGCCCACCCAGCTTCCAAACGAGATGTACACAACAGAGCCATCTCTCTGCCTCGCCAGCCACTTCAGGCAGCTCCTGTCTTCTTCCCAGAGGCTCACACTCCTGCTGCTGCACATGGGGCCTATTGGCAGCACACGTGCACGTGGATAGCCGCCTCCTTCTCCTTGTGCCCACTTGTTCTTCGCCAACTGCTCACTCTCACCTGGAAAGGAGTTCACAAGCACCCATTTAAGGCTTCTCGATCTTTCCAGAGTTCGCATCCAAAATTTGAATCTTGCTTTCTTTGAAGCAACTGTTCCAATCAGCCATGGCAGATCTTCAGTTGAAATTATGGGCAAGTCAGGTACAAACCGAATTTGGCCTTCATGTTCTGGAAGTCCTGCCAATTAGAGTATAATAACTCATCATGATTGTCTTGTAAATATAATCCATAATTTGATGGTTACATGTGTAAAGACATAGTTTTGAGATGTGTGCATGTTTAACAATTAACACAAAACCTTTGAGTGATGAGTTGAGAAGTAGGAAAAAAAGGTCACACGTGTTCTAACACACCAATACTCATTAAACATGTCGATATTTGCTGGACACACACACCACACATGTGTCCGATTAGACACATTATGGATTGGATACAGGTGGAAACAAATAAATATGAGAAATTGGACAGTAAATATAAATAGTAGTACTCCATTATAGAGTTGCTGCTGAAATATGAACAGAAATGGGGGCGCAGAAGCAGCTGTCAGCAGCAGCAGAATAGCGACATGCATACCAAATTAGATGGCTAAGGAAGCGGCATTCATTGTGGATATGTGGATGCTCGCTTATCTCGAAATATAATTAATAAATAAATAAATACATAAAAGGCGGCATCAATATATATATATATATATATATATATATATATAAATGCACATGCTTGCTTACTGTCAAATTAAAGAGTGAGTGATGTATGCGATGAGGATTGGATTGTCTTGTCTTTATAGTGGGTTGGGATGGGATCCATAGAGTTCACACCAAGCAAAACCACTCAAAATGATTATATCTATTTGTTCAAGAGATTTAATTTATTTATATACAGTTCAAGTTTTGTTTTGCCAGATGAAAATAAAATAATTACTTAATTGATTTTGTCGTCCACGTTTGTAATGTTGCAATTCACTACGGTAGGGTCGATATATCGGAGAAGAAACTTAATTGTGGCAGGAATTTGATCAGATCAGAGTTTATTCATCACTAAACCGTCATGGTACATACATACATACATACATATGTACATACCTGTATGAGAAATGAGGGCAGAGCGGAGCATGTTAGGAATGGATTGTATCAAGCGGTAGGTAGCAAACATGGCAGGCCAGAAGCCAGCAGTGGGAATGGCGCAGCTGGCAGCGACTGGTATGGCCCAAGAGGCCAGCAAGTCAACCACCACGCAGGCCACCGCACCGCCCAGCTGAGCCACCAGCATGTCCTCCAGGTGAGCCGGCATGCAGTTCTCCATGGCGGATTCAATGCCGAAGAAGTCAGGAGGGGCGGAGGCTGCATCCAGCCCCCCATCTGGCAGTGCCACCCACTTGATGCCATCATCATGATGATCATGATCATGTGTCATGAGCTGGGTGTGCATGTACTTGGGGAGCACAATTAGAGGCTCCAAGCCGTGGCAGACAAAGGCAGAGGCCAGCTTCTGCATGGGACTCACATGACCCTGTGCTGGATACGGAACCATTACCACTATTCTTCCTCCTCCCTTCTTCATCACATCAATACAATACCTATACTCTTTCTTATTTATTTATATACCCTTTTTCATTTTGCTTTGGGTTCCCAATTTGAGTGATTCAATTTATAGACAAGTCACTTGTGTGTGTGTGCGCGTGTGTCTCTCAAATCAAATGCGCATGTGCCTCTAAATTCTAAATTATAAGCTTTATCGATCCATCTACATATACATATGCCACCTCATCATTCCTCATTTCATTTCTGCTTTATTAATAACGAAGGGATTAATGAATGCCTTAATTACAATTTATTAAATTTAATTCAAAGTTCGAATTTATTCCTTCAACTATTGGATTGATTGGATGCATGGACGGAAGCGGGGACCAGAGTTCCTTCAACTGCTGAAACGTGGACCATAACAACAACCAATTCAATTGCATTTATGTATGAATTGCAGAATATATATATTTGATGATCTTACAGCAATCCACCAATAATAATAATATTAATTCATATATATATATATATATATATATATATATATATACTTTGTTGTAAAATGAGTGACATATAAAGTAAAAGAAAAAACATTTTTCTCTAGAAACAATAATAGTGTGAAACCAACCATACGGTCAACATATAAAATTTTACTAGTAACAAAAAGTGTCCTTTTGTTTATAAACAATAATAGGTGATAAAGCTTTAATTGACTAGATAAACAATAACAAGATGTACTAGTAGTTTGGCAAGAATCATGATATGATTGTATATAGCTAGCTAAGCGTACACCAATTAAAGGAGTGAAGAGGTGATATATAAATATATACGAGGGAGATAGTGCTTCATGTGCACTTTAAAATAGCACAAAAAGAATGGAATAAGCAAGCGTGGGGGTGCTTATAATGTAATTAAGATCTGCTAACAACACCGAAGTTGCCTGTGTCTGTGTCTGTTTATATCTCTTTCTCTGGACATAAAGTGGAACGTTATGTACGAACCAACAAGTGGATATTTGCCGGAAAAAAGTGATATATGTGTGCAAATGCAACCAATTAAAAGGCCCATATATACCGTATGTCAGTTTGATTGCAGCTACCTACTTTTTCAGAAGAAATCGTGGAAAAAAAGCACGTGTTTCTTATGCTATGATTTATATCTACCCACTAAACACTACATTTAAGTTTTCTTCTTATATCTATATATCTATCTAAGTAATGATATATTGGTTCCGTACTACTTACTACCTGGGTGCGGTTCATCACAATAAGTTGCTCTAAACGAATTGTGCCAAATCTGTGGACGAGGCCTGATCATAGTATACTATGGTGGCTACTGATGTAGCCTTGTCATTGGGGTTTGATCCCATCCCTATCCCTAATAAAAATATTTAGAATTTGTTAACCCAAAATAAAAAGAGATTTAGAGTTTTACAAAATCTATGTAATTTCGTATGATTTTAAACTAAATAAATGCATAAGGTTTAGTATTAACAGAAAGTGAAGATCTATCTAGGCAGATATGTAGATGCCAGGACAGTATAACAGAGAACATGTATACCAATCAAATAGAAACAAGAAGTTCAATTATTAAATTGAAGTAATGGTGCCAACTGTGATGGGCAGAGGTCAGTTCGACTTATTTAGATGTTCATTTAACAAGCTCGGATAAGCAAGGGAGTGGGAGATAGATGTATGTATGTATGTACGTATAGTTTCTTGATAATAACAACAATTAATAGACTTGAGAGGTTGCATGGCACAAGATTAACCCATGGGGGAGATGAGGCAGTGATAGATAGTATGTATGTATTAATGGACATCACATCAATCATCACCTTGACTGACTTGTTAGGAGTTATAAGTAAATAACAACCTCAATCATATCGACAGAGTAACCCAGTGTAGGCATCAATCAAACAATCAATTTCTTCATTAAGGATGGAAAAATCACCGGTAATTCCTCCCCTGATTTAGAGTGCAATAAGCACAGTTTTCAAGTTATAATCGATTCCTATAGGTTGGTGAAACACGGGGCACTGTGTGCTAGCTATCTACTCCACAAGTGTTGTGTTTCTCTGACACATTTTAAATCAGTTTCATCTGCTGCCCAGCTCAACCTTCCTTTATACAGAACAGAACTCGGTGACCTCAAAGTAGACCACTGCATATCGATCACTATTATTATGATCATCTCCCTCCTCTTTGCCTCTTCTCTTCCAATTGAGCTGCCTCATTTAACATATCTGTCGCATCCTTCTGCATGTCCAGCTTCGCAAGAGCGACTGATTGCATGTAGAAAGCCGTGGGCCAGTCGGGATAGACGCATTGTGCTTGCATTGCATCTCGGAGCGCAGGGTCTGCTTGATCACATAACAGATAGCACAGACTGCGCCGTGCAAAAACAGTTGGCGAGATCATGGTTCCCACATCAATAAACTGCATCAATCCATCACACAAGCAAAAGCATCTCAAAGTAAATAACAGACATGCTCACAGCAAAGCTATCATCATTAATTCACAACGTCAATCAAAGTGCCGGATTGCACCTGGGAATAGTTATCAATGGCTGTCTTGAAATCCTTGTCCCGAAATGCAAGGTCTCCGCGCTTCCTTGCATCCAGCATATCTTTCATCTGTTGGGTCCACTCTTGGAATGATAACTGTACAAAACCATATCCAAACCTTATAGAATAGTATCCAACCAAAAGTGGTATATTTATAACTGCTGCACCCATCAGTTACCTCATTGGTTCCTTCATCATCTCTGTAGTGAGTTGCAACCAAGATCTGATGTATTGCAGTGAGGTCCATTCTTGAACAAGCCTCACCCATTGCAGAAAGAGGCCGTTGTGGGGTTGATCGAGCTTCCTCTTGCTTCGGAATTCCAAGTGTGATGTGAGAACGAAACTGAAGTGAACAGAATAGTAATAAACTAGATGTACCTCTTTTACGCACTAAATTGCTATATAACAAGGAAGCATCGTAATATGCACATATCAGAGTGCATGCATGACGAATTGACAAAGCAAATATCAAATTCAAAAGCTTTGTTTAGTTTACCCCATAAACCAATGCATATAATGCTTGGATTTGCCCTATCATACGCCTTAATTTAACATATTCATGTAAGATATGAAACCTAAGTTACAGTTCACAGGTAGATAAATAAATTGTATCCCACGAGAATGTAAAAATATTAATGTATAGGCCTGGAAATCATATATCTTGCATGCACTAGCTTCAGATTTTTAAATTTTACAAACATGCAAACTTAAAAATTCATACTGGCCTCAACAAAGTTAGATAGCAGCCAAAGGCACTTAACATATACGGCTACTGGTTTAGACATCAAATATTTAAGTCAAAAACTCAGTCCGGAATCATAAATCAAACTAGTGGGTCTTACTAATTCTACTAAATACCTTTATACAGTATTAAAAGCAACAATACAATGAACGGTCTTAATATGAATAATTGGTAGATGAATTCACATCTTTAAACATTAATTGTTTAGATATATGATAGAGGACTACTACATCATCTGATTCATGTAGTCGACCCATCTAGTGGGAATAGGCTTAGTTGAAGTTGTATATTCACAATGCTTGAAAATATGAATTAAAGATCAGTATAATGAATATGTTTACTGACTTTCCATAAGAAGAACAAACAAAATCCTTCTCTATTGGCAAGGTATATGCAAAAAATAGGTATCTCCTAGCTGACATGCCTATATTTCAGAATAGTATCACATATCATGATCTATTTCATAGATATGAACATTTTATTGGGTTTGCAACTTTTATTTCTCATTCATGCACTTCATTGGAACAGATACTTGCACAAAAAAGTTCCACTCTTTAGATTTAGTAAATAATAAATGATTTATTCCATGCTTCAGACAGAGAAGGGATCCGTACATCAGGTTTTGCATGCAATGGAGCAAGTGTTGCGACCAAATCCTTTGTATCAGGCCGTTCCCTGGGTTCATATTGCAAACACTTAGAGGCAAGATTAACAACTACAGTTGCCTCTTCTGTAGAAAACTTCCCCTCCAAATGTGAATCCATCAAGAGCATGTTGTTTTTTCCCTGTATCATATCAAGTGCCTGCAAACAGAATCAGATAACTCCATCTAGGATCAATCAAAACATCTAATCAGAAACAAACTGAGTAAGGAAAACACATTAATATTTAACGTGGATACCTATCGTAGCAACTGCAACCTCCAATACTATTAATGAACAAACTAAGTAAAAGAAATAAACTCATCAAGTTGGTTTGCATACAATATCATTTTAGGAATGGTTAAGTTTAATGCTTCAAGATAAATAAGGTCAGATGAACTATTTATAGACAATAATCGCCAAGGCCTATAGGAATAGCACTAAATGAAAGAACTGAAAATCTTATATGAAAAAATCCAGGCATTTACAGCTTTTAATGACACGAGAGAATCAATCAATACACATCTGTGAAGACAGCCCACTCACTACTATTGGAAAGGTGGTGAAAATGGCAAAGTTCATTCAGGGTACATTAGCTTCCATGTCATGTGTAATTTATAATCAGTTATTTATACTATTTTTTGGCAGTATGCTTTATGAACAAAAGTTCTATCCAAATTCGAAATACAATAGAAAAATGCAAAAACTCAAGATTATTGCAAATACAGATTTTCATTCTGCTATATGTATAAATCCTGTCAAGTTCTTGTAGTTAAATCTGTTTTCTCTAAGCCATTATGCTGAGGCAAGTATTATTTATGTCCAATTTAGTTCAGAGAAAACTAGCAGTTGACATTTATTCTGAGCTGAATGGAATTTTAGGCCGAAGCTGTCATACTGAATTTCTTACTTGACTCGGGGGGATGTGCTTCCCGCTTAGCAGGTCTAGAAGAACCGTCCCAAAGCTGTAAATGACACTTTCAGGGGTGACCCTTCCTGAAATTTAGTGTGAAATAAAACAAACAAAGAATCCAATAAACCAACCATTCAGAGTGAAGATATTTAACTGCAATAAGTATTTCATACTGAATTCATAGGACAGGGAGTTACCATTTCTTAAATATTCAGGGGGAGTGTAAGCAAGATTGGTGCTATAACTTTTTCCATCCCTGCTATTCTTCATTAAACCAAAACACGATAGGCGCGGATCACCTTGCTGAATACACCATGGGTTTGATTTGATTAATCAATCAAAACAAGGAAACGTTACTTAAGCAACTAGGAAGAAACTCCAACAGAATGAATATGATGCGATAAATGGGGGGAAGTAAGTCACCTCATCGAAAAGAACACGATAAGCATTCAAATCATGGTACAAGGGGCGGCCCTCAGAGCTGCAATAATTGAGAGCTTCGGCGATACAAAGGGCGACCCTCAACCGCATGGCCCACTCAATGGTCTGGTTCTCCCCTGAAAGAAGAATTGAAAGGAGAATGGAATTGAATTGAACTGAATTGAGCTATACGGCAAAGGAAAGGGAATGGTTGATTAGTAGTTACTAACAGTGGAAGAGGTGCTTGGCTAGGGTGTCGTTGGGCATGTACTCGGCGACGAGGAGGCGCTCGTCGCCGTCGCAGCAGTAGCCGATCAAGTTGGCGAGTGAGGGGTGGCGGAGCCTGCCGACGCCGGATGCCTCTTCGACGAACTGCTTGGGATCGGGCCAGGCGGCCTTGCTGAACTTCTTGACGGCAATGGAGTGGTGGTGGAGGCGGCCCCTGTAGACCAGGTTGGGCGCCTTGTCGCCGCTCTCGGACACTATCTGCTCAGAGCTGAAGTTGTCCGTCGCCGCCTTCAGCTCCGTCAGCGAGAACTCGGAGAAGGAGAGCCAGCGAGCGTCAGCAGCAGAAGCTGGGACGGAGTCGACGCGAGTGTGAGACTGAGATTGAGATTGGTTGTGGTTGATATTGGTGCTGCGGTAGGGTTGGAGTTGGTGGTCCTTGTTCTCATTCTGATTCTGATTCTGATTGGGCTTGTGCTTATGGTCGTGAAGCTGAGTCTCTCCCTCTCTCACTCTCAGAAGCAGCGATGAGTGGCAGCAACCCATGATTGCTGCTGCAGATTTACTATTGATTCTCTCTCTCTCTCTGGCTCTGCTAATAATATTAATAGCTATGGAATAGGGGGGGAGGGGCTCAGGTCAACAGCATAGCATAGCATACAACAAGAACAAGATCGTAGATCATTCACTCACACCATACCACCATAGAAGAAGATGATGTGAAGATTATTGCGCTCTCTCTCTCTGCCTTTGCGTGAGATTGCCTTCGCCTCTCTCTCTCTCTCCCTTCAATTTTGCTTCCCCCTTTTTTCTTTCTTTCTTTTGTATTTCCTTTTAACATTTTTTTATAATTCCAATAATTATTTAATTATCCTACTTTCCTTCTTCCTCACTGTCTCCAATCCTAATGACCAGACGAGACGTAATTACTTTCCAATTACGATGCAATCTCAACTTCAACTTCAACTCCACCTCTGCTATGCACTAATTAATATTCTCTCCCATCAATTTTAATTGTCTTGCAACTTGCATTCATTCAATAATATTTTTTACTTATTATTTTCAAAAATATATTTATTGTTTCCTTTTAAATTTATCCTCATATTCTAAAAGAGAGAAAATTTATATTGAGCTCTTTTTATTATTTATGAAAAATATAATTTAACATAAATACTCTAAATAAAATGTCAATAACCGAGGAAGTAAATATTATTTCGTTTAATGTAACTGTTTCTATATACCATCATCAGATAAAATTCCTTATTCCACACCCAGCCTTTCCTTTTAAGTTTTAATTTACTTCCTCCCGCACCTTTTTTAACTAAGCTCCCTTATTGTTTTTCTTCAGCTTTTACCTGTTTTCAAATAACCATTGACATGGTTTCATTAAGAATTTGAAAGGCATTTTAATTAGATTAGATGGATAATAGTGGGGAGATGTAGAGAAGCTTCTGCTCAGATCCGAGTAAACCAAAAAACTTGCTTAACTTAACGAGACTAATTAAAGCAAGTCGTTAGTATTGGTTCGTTTTACTGTAAGATGAGACTAACACACTCTTTCTTTCTTAAAACCTTCCTTCGTCCACTAGTTTTGACAACTATAGACCACGTGTGCACCAACATCACTTTAAAGTCGAAACAAAAGGAACGAGGCATGCATATTCTAACCAAGTCAAAAGTCTTCTCTTCTGGAGGAGGCTTTTAAGGAATTTGGTGTTACTTCTTATCTAAGAGATGGCCCTGTCTGAAACATAGCAATTACTAACCTAATTCGGCATTGTCGTCTGTAGTTTTTCCTTCCCATTTCCTATGTGTGACAACCGTGGTATCCTAACATTACTCATTTTTTTTTCAATGTGAATTACTATCTATATATATATAGTACTGTAAATTAAGGGCAGAACAAACTAAATAATTAAATATATTCTCCACCCAAATCCGACTGTGTGCTAAATTGCGATGTACCACCACCTTCTGTCAATTGTGCAAGAGAGAGTGTGTTGGTTGCGTTGACAAGATGATAATGATCACCGCTTGAGTTCCACTGTATTGATAGCGGGCGGAGGTTGTGTATGTATGCGTATCCATGTCGTCATCACCACCACCACCACGGTAGTATAAATGCTATGAAAATTGGACAATACTTGTATAATAATCATATCCACCGTTTGATTGCATTAGTTTGAATAAAAGAGAAAATTAATATTACAATCTAACGATAAATGTAATTATTGTACAATTTTTATTGTTCTCGTAACATTATTGTTATTAATGAGTAGATTAGAACCTAACAAACAAAACATTCTCTTTCTATTATTAAACAGAACAACCAATAATATAGTATACTATCTCATTCTTCTGTTCTATCATCATCACATCAGTCCTCAGTCATTAGGTAAGCCTTGCTCACAAGGTTCAACACATAATCTGTACACTAATAGTTTTTAACCTTATCGAATATTATTATCTTTATGGATGGAAGTAGCATAATAATTTTATACAGAAGGACCTTCAACTTCAACTAACAATTCACATGCATTGCATTGCTTGAGTCGGTCTCTACCCACCCAAAATGTTCATCGTGCATTGCAATTTGCCCATCAAAAAAGAGAGAATTTTGCCATTTAAAGTTAAAAAATATTTCAGTTTTGAGCAACCTGGCCTGCCTTCTGCCATCACCGTCCATCCTGGTTCTATTTTCTAATGCAGGGCAGAAGCTAAGGCCCATTTAGGTGTTGGAACTATTAGTAGGCACCCCTTCCTACCTTCATCCATTGACATACATTAAACTTTCCTACAGATAACTTCATTTAGTGGTAGAGCCTCAAACCTTGTCAAGTATGTATGTATGTATGCATGTATGTATGTCAGCACAACTTCCCTTGTAGCCTCAGAAATGGGAAACACGGTATCTTTCTTTTACATGCCACCATTGTCCCATCCTAGGGACTAAAGCACCAATAAGGCTTCGCGTCAAGGCGCATCTTTGCTCAGCTGTGCTGAGAAAGAGGCATTCATCGAACCCTTCTTCCCAGAATTCTGATGTAAAGAAGAGCTAGTATCTGGAGATTGTTAGCAACACACTATTCTTGGCAATTGATGAAGATTAGTTCCAAACATCCATCAAATTGCACTGCCCAATGAATCTCTCATGATTTCAATCGGCGCTTTCTTCTTCACTCCTCTGTAGCAACTCCTCATAAGCTTTCACAGACTCATCAGTAAATCTCTCCATAGCCTCAAAAATGCGCTGCAGGCTAGCCTGTAGGCTACTGCTTTTGTCGCTCTGATATATGATATTCTCAGAAACTGAGAGACCCTTACCTTCCCCAGATGCCAGAACCATTTGCCGCTCTAATGCCTGAAGTTGCTTCTGTAGCTTCTGGTCATCTCTATCTATATTCCTCACTTTTCTCTCTAGATCCTTGTTTTCCATCATCTGCCGATGCATTTCTAACTTGTCTTGTTCCCATATCTGAAGCACACTCATGGTAAATACATGCATGGAATCAACTACTTCCTTTTCAGATATTCTATCCATAGCTTGGGACCACTGATTGCATATAACAAATATTGGGGGCGCACCAAGTCTACCAGGGGAAAAGGGTACTATGCCATCAGCTGTTTCTTCTGGTTCATACATGATACATTTCAGTAGCCAATTATTCAATGCTCTGACGTAACCTTTCTGGGCACTTATCCAGCTGGAGAATTGGAAAGTCCAATTGATAAGCTCTTGTTCAAGCTGCTTGGTTGCTAGAAGATGACTGTCACCGCTCTTCTTCCTGGATCCAACCGAACCCAGAATTCTGGCTTCTCTAATTGCTTCACACTGACTATGATGACATTCAAGCATGGATTTCCACATTCTAGTCAACCTGAAAAATAAGCAAGTTAATTATACAACACAAGCACTGAAAATCGAAAAGAAACACCCCAAGCAATTAAGCTTATAATAATATTACTAAGAGAAAAAGCAGACTAGTTCTTTGATACTATGTATGGATTAATGGAAATCAGATTCATGCCTTGCAACAAACAAGTCGAAAGCATATAAACTTATGAAGAATAAATAAGTGCATGGGTGACCATGTTGTCTTGAGTAGTCAAATAAGTAAAAAAGGCTAAAGAAAATAATGGTATCAACTGAATTAGTTGTGCAATGGGTAAATAGATGGAGCATCCAAAGAGTCTGGATTCAAAGTGTTCAATCCACTCAAAGAAGGACAAATGGGGTATGTTTTAAGCTTTTTACTCTTCTGAAGGATTAGTACTTTTTTGGCTGACTGTAATTGAAGCACAAAACAGAGGGTGGTGAGCCTTGACTCAAATTGATGTCATTTAGATTGATCAATGTCAAAAAATAATAATAATAATTGATGTGTTTCATATGAGGTCGTCCTATATTAATAATCTTACTTCAATGATGCCCAGGATAGCAATGACATCATTTTATAGAGAAGGCTTTTACCCTAAACTTTGTTTCGAAATGTCTTCCCCCAAAAAACAGAAAAAAGAATAGACACTTGGGAATGCGGCATTCATAAGCCGCCAGAAATGGAGAGACATTAAGGACCTGCATGCACAAATAACATGACTTGAAGAAGATCATAAACTTGACATACCCTTGGATTAATTCCTTCAGCTGGGGCCACAGTTCTTCGTCCCTTATTTTATTTATCGTCATAGAAATCTTATCAACAACTTGAATTGCCATTCTTATTTTTGTGGACAGACTCCTAATCAAGGCCCGAGTGGTATCAACTTTATGAAAATCAGCACCCCGCTCATCCAAGCGCTTCAGCTTGCGACACTTCCTATCATGCACCACCCGCATCTTTTCCTCTGCCTGCATTCAGTACAGTGTGGATTAAATTGCCTCGCGCCAAGAGAAACCAACAGATTCAGATTCGTAATTTGTGATCTATACATAGGATATATATATACAAGACATAGGCATACCTTAACTTCAGAATGGAGTTTCTTCTCCCAAAGGTAAAGCTTCTGCAGTGTAGAAGAAAGATTGCGCGACCTGGTTGCTAGATCAACATCGATATCCAAGTTACCAGGAGCAGCTCCGTCCACGGCAGATGCGGATGAAGTGGAGGGTTGCGAAGAAACCATAGACAAGGAGGGAGTAACTACATGTAACATCTTGGAAGAAGCTGTTTCAAAGGGGCCAGCCAAGCCACACAGAATTTCAAGTCAGCAACTTACCAATTAATGAAGAACACTCAATCTCGATTAAGAAGTAGAATAAATTGGGTGGCAGCAAATCAAAGCCAAACATAAAGAGATAAACAATTGATTGAATAATTGAAAGAGGAGATGATGAAAAAAGCAACCTTGATAAGCTCCATGCTTTCGATTATAGGGAAGCTTTCCCACCTCGAGCATCTTGGCGATTTCGTTACCAGAATCAGAAGCCCTCTGAAACTGAAGCTCAATCTCTTTGGCAACCTCAAAGGCATTCCGGGAACCGGGTCTCCCTCTGAAAGCGGCTGCGCCACCGCGGTCCTTGGGCCTGTCGTCATCATCCACCACCTTCTTGTCCACCACATGAACCTCGTATTCCAACCCCTCGCTCTCTGATGCCTCCGCCTTGCTGGGCTGCTGGTGGTGGTCTTGATGACTGGCGGCGGCAGAAGCAGCGGCGTCTACGAGCTTCTGATCGCCGTGGACTTCCTTGACGACCTCGTGCTGGTAATCCTCGTCCTCCAAATCTGGGATCCCCTCTTCCTCTCTCACCTCCCTGGAATCGCGGCTGGGCGTGTACTGTGTCTGAGGATAGTATTTCTCGTCGCTGTCGAAGAAATTGAGGAAATCCCAGGCGGAGGACCTCGGAGGGGAAGGCGGAGGCGGCGGCGGCTTCGAGGAGGATGCAGCGGCGGGGGGCGGGGCGCGGTGGGGCGAGGAAGATCCGTAGTAGGGAGGAGGAGCACCGTAGTAGGAAGGGGGAGGAGCTGAATAGGGATTGTAGGGATTGGGATAGGAGTACGGATAAGGATAGAAGGAGGAGGAAGATTCACCGACATAAAGAGTTTCGGGGTTCATAGGTCTCTGCTCGTAGACGATAGAAGGAGTGGGCTGCTTCTTCATGAAATTCATGTGGATGTTGTAGCCAGAAGGGTAGGCGAGGTGATGATCTGGCTCGGGATCGTGGTCGTCGTAAGGGGGGAGATCGAGATGCAGGGGAGAGGAGTGGCCGGAGTGGGAGTGGTGGTGGAGGGCGTCGTCGTCGTCGTCGTCTTCGGCGGCGTCGGAGTCGGAGCCGAAGTGGAGGTGGGAGCCGGAGTCGGAGTGGGAGGGAGGAGAGGAGTGCTTGGCAAGGTGGTGGGTGTGGTTCTTGGGAGGAGGGGAGGGAGGAGGGGAGGAGGAGGAGGAAGTGAAGTCCCTGTCTTGCTGGATGAAGGCGTGAAGGGAGTGGCCGACTCCCTTGAGAGAGTTTATGTAGGCCAAGTGTGCCGCCGCCAGCGCATACCTCTGGTGAATTGCTTCGTCGAGGAAGGTGCAGCGCTCCCGGCACAAGGCCACCGCCGGCAGATCCTCCACCTTGGAGCTCGCACACCCCATACCATGTACCAATTCCCTATTATTATCACTGTTACTATTATTATTCCAATAATTCACGCAATCAGTAATGCTAATACTAATAATAATAATAGATTAGATGCTTTCTCTGTCTCTGTGTGTGTGCTTGAGAAGCTAGGCAACCACCTAACTCAGAGAGAAGAAAGAGAGGGTGCTGTTAGTTGTAAGCAATGGTTACTGGAGTCTGGAGCTACTTTTATTAGGGTTTGTATTGTCAGGAGTAAGGGTAACCCAACCCAGCTGAGAAAACAAACAAACAAAAAAAAGGGAAAAAAGTGGAAGTGGGGGTGGTGTGGTGTGGTGTGGTTGTGCTGCACAGTGGTAGACTAGTGTTATGTTACATGACATACACAGGAGAAGGAGGGAATCTTTTGCCAGCACGGAGTTCCTCGTCCGTTTCTACTCCTTTTTCTATTTAGGACCTCTTATTAATTATTACTATTATTATTGTGAATGTTCAAAATAAAAAACAAAAAAAAAAGGGGAAAAAAAAACACCACTCCACTCTGCCTGTGTCTGTCTGTCAAGTGTCACCACTCTCTTGTCTTCTGCGTCGGTGTAAATGCAAATGCTGTGCTCTGCCTATTTGTTCATCTCAACTAACTTAACTTTGTGCCCCTCCTTCCTTTCTCTTTCTCCTTCTCCTCTCCTCTCCTCTCTTCTTCCTCTAAAACAAAAAAAGAAAGGTATGCATGCACTGCTCTACTCCTCCTCTATATTCACATTCATAAAATAATAATTATATACCATACCATACATACCCCATCTATCTGTTTTCTTCTCCTCCTTTTTCTTAATTACTAGATAAGATAGAAAGCTCCACTTCCTCCTCCTTCTTGTTTGTTAATGATCGATCTCATGATAAATTAATCAAATTTAAGTTCCCTTTTCTTAATTCTTACTTTCTATTTATGCATTACCTACTTTCCTTTTGAGTTTGTCTATCTCTTTTTTTAATCATATATGAATATCTTATTTCACCATTGACTTTCCTTTTACAGCTTTAGATGTATGTATGTATGTATGTATGTATGTTTCTCCCTCACGAGTTGAAGTTCATCACATCAGACCAAGTCCCTTTGGTGGTGGGGTGCCGCTAGCTGAAGCTGAACAAACATGGCATTGTTAGAATTAATTAATAATAAATTATACTTTAGACAAATACTCCTATAAGTTTGTTAGACTTGGAACACGCAGGCCAAAAATATTCCAAATTGGAAGCTTGACCAACCCAACTTTGACGCTATGTTTGACGCCTGTTCTTTATTCCTACTAGTAGTATCATTATTTCCAGTTATGCCCCTTCTTCCATTCTTTCGGTTACTTTTTCATTAAACTATTATTATTATTACCAACTTCATTGCTGCATTCATTTCTTTCTTTTATTCACCGGCTGTTACTAAGTTTCTTAGCACGTTGGAATGGCCAGTCCGGCAGTTGCATTTTCGTTTCCTATTAAAACACGTCATTTGAAAATATATAGGCACCTTATCTTATCTTCCCACCCTACCAAAATAGTATCCTATCCTATTACTCTATTTATTTATTTATTACTATTATTAAGTAATAATCAATTTCATGTAAGAGATGCTTTCTTTTATGTGAATTACACGTACTTTTCTCTTCATTATTTAATTAATTTGTTGCTAAAGAGTAAAGACCAACAAGATTAATGATATATGTATACTATAAATAGAATTATTATCGGTCATCATATACAATAATTGGGTCCATTTTTTTATCTTGAATGAATGGATGAAGGGTATCACAAAATTATTAATTGAACTTCTAAAAATATTAGATTAATAGTTTTATAAAATTGAATTATTATCTATAATGACTGATTTTTAATATACATAAATTAATTCTCCACCAACAAACAATCTAATTTAATTTATCCTAAAAATAATATATATGAAAGAAATGTTCACCCGTAAATATATAGCAAAAGATATAACTCACCAAAAAAAATATAGCAAAAGATATCGAAGAATGAAGTGTGACATTGACTAGTTTGGTTTGTCCCGTAAATTTATTTTGTAAAATGAAAATTTAGATTTTTAAAAATAATAGAGGTTTTGTAACCAAAAAAAAATAATAGAGAGGTTCAAATTGCATTACTTATAATAAAATTATTGTATCAATTATCAAACATGTAGATCAGAGCAGAGGCACCCCGACCCAACCCGCTTAAGGCCAACGCTTACAAATAATTAGGCATGCATGGGAGGAATGTGTCTAGTACTAGTATGGACATAATATATACTTTATATGTTATATTATATATATACACCTAAATTACAAATATGGACGAAAAGTCATGTCATGTTAGTACAACATTAATTTCTAACTTGTCAAATTCAAATATGCCAACTCTTTTCCGAAATATCTTTCATTCTGAACCAAACTCTAGGTTTTGGTGATAAAGCTTTGTAAACATCAATCGAAGCCACCAACAAGAATCCTTATATTAAGGCAAGTTATACTATTTTTCTAATAAAAATAATAATATAGACTCAAATTTATGATGAACTTTACACATGTCAATTAAGAGTTTTATAATATTATTATAGCTATAACTTTTAATAATGTCTTGAATAATTGATATATTATCATATGTAGAGTTCACCGATCCGAATCCATATTAACACTACTCGTTATTCTAGAACTAGAAGTCTAGAACACACCGATTGAGTGGAACAACAAATACAAAATGATGAAATAAATGTGAGCGGTTACACACTTGATATCTACTTAATTTGACTAATTTTGTGTTCACTATTAGAAAAATGATATTTTCAACATTAAATATTTAATAAAAGTTTTATCAATAAAAATAATATCGATAGTGAGTGACCGTTGAAAATATTTAAAATTAGCTTATGAGTATTTTCAATTACCATTAATTGTTAAAGAAAAATTTATGACTATTTTCAACGATCAATAAATGTCAATATACATTTTTTAACAGTACTTTTATCAACATTTTTTGACAATTACATGTTAAAAATGATCTTATTATTGTATTGATGTGATAACTACTCGCATTTGAAATATTATTAGAGTATTTGTTAATAATCGTCATTAGGGATTGGAATAGGTCAGACGGCATATCAGGATGTCTTCGGCCTGACCCAATTTAAAAAAATATATCAAACTCATGCCTATTTAAAGGTCTATTATCTTTAACATGTCAGACTTAAGTTTTTTAAAAAACCTATAAAGTCTGTCAGGCCGACCTAGACCTCTTAAATTTTTCCACTTGCAATAAGCACAAACTATAATAATAATAATATTTAGTAAAATTGCTTCTAAAATTTTAAATAATCATAATAGACATAAATCTTTATAATTTCATTAATAAATAAGGATATATTAGATTTTTTTTATTTTTGAAAAACACAATCTAACTTTAAAAAGTATACTCATAAACGTATTTTCAAAAGCACCTTTACCTTTTAAAAGCTAAAAGCACAAACAGCACCTAAATTTATTAATTTATCAAACACTAAAGGTTAACTTATATGTTTAAAAATATATATAAATATTATCTCTCTAATAAATAATACTAAACCCACCTTAAGTGTTTGTAACAATAATAATAATATTTGTACATACATTTTTCTCTTACATATTTTCTACACCCACTTCATCATCTTTGAATTTTGATGTGACATCATTCCATCACTTATACTTCTTTTCTTTACCATTGGATCAAAATATATATATACTATACATATAATTTGCTATGTACCAATATCAATATCAATACTCCTGTAACAATCCAACGAGCCAAGAATCTTAAGATGAAGATCCAACTACAATTAATATAATAAGGGATTATATCAAATTTGTTGGATTTTAACTATTTCTAATACTGATTAATAATTTAATTATCTTGAACGACCTAAAAGAAAGAATGATAATTGTATATTTAAATTGAAAGTATATATCTAAAAAATGAGTAAGACGATGAAGAAAAAATAAATAATAAAAATATATAGTGAATCTCACATATTATATTAATAAAATATTTAAAAAAAAGAGAATGTACAAATAATATTATTCATAAAAAAACCATGTGTGTACGGACCTTTGGCATTCTATAATTAATCATATGATATTCTCATTTGTTTGTATTGTTATACATCATGTATTAAATTCAATTTATATTAATTCCAATTGAAAAATCCATGTGAATTGAAGATCAGACACTTTGCAGTTTGCAATGAATAATTCTTGTGTCTGGTCTGGCATTATTGTTTTGCGAGGAGAATATATATAGTTTATGAATTTGAATACGAATATACGATCGAGTGAGTGTATGTGTGATCTATGAAATAAATGACTGCTACCAAATTAAAGTTGTACACTTCTTGACAGTCAATATATAAATCACCCAATACAATCATTTATTTGATCATTATTGGGCTGTTGATATTGAATGCCTCTGATCTACTCTCTGGTAAGTAACATATGTATCTACCACTCACAAACTTTGTCCCAAATAAAAATTGACTCTGTCCCCGGTGAACAATCCTGAGTCAAGTTATTATATTTCAAAAACACTATTTTCATCCGCTTTTCATAGTACATTTACTTAGATTCATTTTCTCCATCCTTTAATTTTGATGACATAACATTTTATTTGTTTTATTCATCATTCACCATGATAAATATTCCACAATCATCTAATTTTTTATATCTATATAATATTAGAGTTAAATTTAAACTTGTGATAAGTGTAAAGTAATTTTATACAAATATTCAATTATAAATTAATATATTAGTTAAAATTTTTAACTTATTTTTTTACTAAATAAAAAATCTCATAAATCAATTGATATGATTGAGTAATATAGATATTATAAGAAAGTATCAATATTACAGATGAGATGGGCCTAGCAATGCAACGTAACTTTTGATTAAAATTAATTAAAAGAGAAAGGCTTGAAAGTAAAAATTGTATGTTATGGTGCCTGGCTCGCAGATGAAATCAGAGGGAGGATCTTCTTTTGTGTCCACTCAGTCACCACAGCATTTTAATCATCATATATATTAATGCTCTGCTCTTCCCTTATAAGAATGTGGGAAAGTTAGCCATCCAAGGGGAGCGGAGCGAGTAGATGGGGGGCGGGGCCATCATTTCTCTCTTTCTGTTCTAATTAAGATCTTCTAATTAAGTTCTATAATATTATGGGCCTTCTTGGCCCCGCCACCTTTCTTATTACTATATGAATATATATATATATATATGTGTCGCTTTCATGTATTTGCGTTTTTGAGCATTTTGATTTACTCGCTCTGAGTGACTGCGCTAGAATTTCATTTCCATTTTCATTTTGCTGGGTGGAGTTGGCAAATTAACTCATTTCATTTTACAGTGTACTGCATGCAGCCCCCACCCACACCCAAGAGAGAAATTAAATTAAATTAAAGTTAAAGGAGCGAGCAGCTGGTACGGCCACTTTCATGGAATCACGTGCGCGCACCACATCTCATGTATGTTATGTATCCTGTGATTACTCATCCTTCATTTTCATTCGAGCAATACTAAATTGAGAATATTAATTAATTATTATTAAGTGTTATATTATACATACCGACAAAATACAAGTTTAAATGCTTTATTTACTTCACTCCACTTTATTCTTCTCAACTGATCGAATCCTTATAGATACGAATGGACTCAAACTAAACTAAACAATAAAAGTAAACGTTACTTCTTCACCTTTTTATTCTTATAATTTCTTTATTTATTGTCAGAACTCAACGGACCCGAACCTTAGGCCATAAATAGGACGGAGCATGTATGTTACACTTTCTAATTCACTTTGCACGCATATATTAATAATAAGAGTTTTGCTAATAAGTGTCCTACGTCCTAATAATAACAATAATAGGACTACACAACATGAAATGCTCATTAATAGTTAATAGTAATTCTCAAAATTCAAATTGTTACTACTTAAGAAAAGCAATCGATTGAACTATAAGTACAGTAAGTAAGTAAGTATGAATAAGTGCTCTCTTTACTGTCAACCTGATGAGTGGACTTTGATTGTTTTGTTTGGGGAGGGTGGGGGCCGTAAAAGATTGGCTACCTAGCTAGCTAATAATGGTCCCACTCCCAGCAACTTGAAATTAAATAAAGCTAAGGACTCGATCGTAATGATCACCTTTCACCATATTCTGCATTGATGGCCTTTATGATTGCTATCACTCTTCGCTCTTCACTAGTTGCAAGATACAAATAAATCGTAATTACATTTCTGACCATAAACCAAATTAATTAGATTTTGACCCCAGCAAACAATACGTTTTGTACTGTCTATCCTCTGTTTTCTTTTTCCCGATCGAAATGGACCTTTTAAGGGTCACTTTGGGCCAACCTTCATTCTGACCAAAAAGCCAGTCAGGTTGTGTTATTTTAGAATTAATTAAAAACAAGGAATGTATGTGTTTATAATGTTTAAAACAGGGTATTTTATTTTTCAAATTTATAACTGCGTCTGAATTATAAATAATAATGAGAAGCCGTGCAAACGAGGACTATACAGCATAATAACTTAAGGCTTATTGGTGATTTGAAAGGAAAAAAGAAACAGAAAATTTTCAGAATTAGGGGTGAAAAGCCGTTTTCTGCGGTCTCATGCTGCAAATCAATATCATGATTATTGCCGACAGGACAGAAAGCAAGTAAGCTGCAAGCAAGGAATTAAGGTGAAGAATGAAGTAGGTATGGAGCCGATGAATTGTGATTTTTCTTCTTTTATTTACAAATGTACACTTCAATTAATCAATCCTAAATCCGTGTAACATTATTTTAACAAGTAAGGTAGAAGTGGAATAGGAAAACTAATTCTAGGCTAGCTAGGCAGGCAGTACTCCCACTCCCACACACACAATGCAAAATCTAAAAGGCCTATAACATATGTTTATATACAG
The DNA here is from genome assembly GCA_013621005.1 of Aeschynomene evenia. Lineage (NCBI taxonomy): Eukaryota > Viridiplantae > Streptophyta > Magnoliopsida > Fabales > Fabaceae > Aeschynomene > Aeschynomene evenia. The sequence continues at coordinate 162,669 of CM024269.1, read as the reverse complement.
CAAAATCATGAACGAATTTATACTAATCAGAGAAAAATTCTTGCACTTGTTCATCAGTTTGGTCTGTTCCCATTAGAAGAGTGGTAGCTGTAGTTGCAGTTGCAGTTGCTGCGATGAGCTGAGTGTGAGTCTGATTTGTGCTATCCACGTGATCGTCATCAGCAGGGTGTTCCTCCTCCTCCGCCTGACCGGAAAGAATAGGTTGAGGAAACAAGGGGGAGGAGTGGTGACATATGCAGGATGATGGATTCTCGTGAAACTCACCACTGCCAGCCCTCAACTCATTTGGCTCTCCCATGAACCCCACCTGTGCTTTCTCAACTCCAGACGCAACCTCTTCCCATGTCATATTGTGTCTCTGCCTCAACAACCTGTTCAACTCTTTTGCATTCGGACGAATCGTCGGTTTATGCCCCAAGTACCTCCTGATCCATCCAAATGAAATATATAATTAATAATGATATAATATAATGAATGTTAATGAATTAATTAATAACTATATATATATATATATATATATATGATGATTAATTATTACCTTCTTCCAGCTAGAATTTTGGCCATGTTACCGTTGTTGTTAGTGACAAAAACATCACTGTGATCAGCAACGATGAAATCAAGGGCGGCCAGGCGGGAAGAGAAAGGGAGAAAGGGTCGCAACTCGTCCTGGGAAGCAAGAGTGTCCTTGGAGTGGATGTGGGGGAAGAGAGCCCTGAGGGGAGCCAACGTGGCATGGCCTCCATAGATTTCGCCAGATGCCACGTACAAGTGCACCTCGCTTCCGTAACCCAGTGCTCTCAGCATCACTCCAACTTCCTCGGGCGTGAGCGGGCACCTCCCGTGCCTCCGAACCTTGTCCGGATTGGTCGCTTGTAAATTCTTCCACCGCTTCCTCATCTCCCCGAGCTCTGCTCTCTCCTTGTCTCCGCCGCCATAGTAGCAGCCGGAGAATGCAAGCATGTCCGGTTCAAACCTCAAATGGAGAGCAATGAAATGGTGGTTGCTGCTTCTCATCCGCATCCGCTCCACCAGCAATTTTCCCATTCTCTTTATGGGATCCGTGAATTTCAGAGCATGGTAGTTAACTCTGCACCTCAGCTTCTGTAGATCTTCGTCCAACATGTTGGAAAGTCTGTAGTCAAACTTAGTCAGCAGAACAGCCTGCATGCAATATAATATTCTCTCGATCAACATCAGGAAAGGAATGAATGAATTAATTGATTAGTAGTAGTAGTACTTACGCGCTTCTTGAGGAGAAGCGGTAAAACACGATCCTGGTAGCACTTGGGGGTGCATTTCCTGGGGGCACGAACATGATAGGGTCCCACGAATTTGTCTCCTAAATCCGGAAGCTCTTTTATAACTCTCACGTCATTCCTCAGAAATGATATGAACCAATCCACGTCAAATATTTCAGAGAAGTTGCTGCAAGCAAGCAAGCATACACAGATGAGAGATTGAGAGTGATGATGAGTACGTTGCGTAAGATATATATATATATATATATATATATATATATATATATAGAAGCAGTGCAAGTAGTTCTAAAGACTGCATAAAGTACGAACCTGGTGTCTTTCCAGAAAGATGTATGATCCAGCTGTGGAACCACAAGAGTAGCATTCAAAAGATACGCAACCACAACAGCATCCGTTATCTGCATGAATGAATTGATTATTAATCCATCATATTTGATTAATTAATTAATCAATTCGATGCATGCATGCAAGCTAATTAATGAAGGAAGAAAGAATGAAAATAATAATATAATTTAATAATATAAAATTGGGAAGCAAGCTTACGCCTGTTCTTTGCTGATTTAAGCCTCCACTGGTGGCAATTAACAAGTATCGATCCGGATGTGTCTTTACATTGGCCTCTGTAATTAATTAATTAATTAAAGAAATATACACAATCAAAATAAATTCCACATATTAACAAAGTAACTGAAAATGGAATGTATATATGTAGTTTTAATCAATTGCATTTTCTTTCTTAATTATTGAAAGAGGAGCCTATATATATATGTAGTTCTAAATTGGAAATGAATGAGAAGATATATATAGGGATTAATTATTAATTAATTGATGAATACTAATTAATTACTTGAAAAGTTGAGAGCGGCATTGCTGCATCCAGAAAAGTAGTCAGAGCGCTTTGTACTCCATAAATCACGCACCACGCCGTTGCTGCTGCTACCTCCACTGCTCTTTAAGGTCGTCTGATATTATATACAAGATATCAGAAGAAATCAAAGAAAGAAAGAAAGAAAGAAAGGAAGAATGAGTGAAGGTCAATGTATATATATGTAACCAAAATATAAAATTGGATTTATTAGTATACTCACATGAGGATGATGAGTTAGAGTGGGGGAGGGGGCGAACAGAGAAAGGAGCAGGACCAAGAAAAGTAGGAGGCAGGCGGAGATGGCACTGAAGAAGACCATTATTGTCGGCGTCACCTGATTTACACTGCTGCCTTTCTTCTTCCTCTTCATCATTGCTGCTACTATCGCCCGCGTCCACCTCATTACTTTCTAATCTATATCTCCTACACCTTCCTTCCTTTTCCTTCTTTCTTTCTTTCTTTCTTTCTTTCTCGTACTAACTGATCAAATTGCAGCGAGCAGAATGATAATATCGTCTATTTAATTTGCTTAAATAAATATATTATTATTATTATTATTATTATTATTATTGCAGGAGAAAAAAAGAAAAGAAAGCGAGCTGCTCTAGCTAGCTAGCAACAATGCAATGCATGCAAGAACGTAACTCACAAGTATAAATAAATAAAAGAAAGAAAGAAGACAAGAACGAAGAATAGAATAGAATAGAATAGAATGAGGAGATGGATGGAAGAAGAGGACCTGCTTGCTTGCTTGCTTTTAACCAACGCGCGTCAATGGATCAATCTGACCTTTTGAGAGGAGAGGTGAGGTGTTGATACACGTGGCGTAGGTAATCGATCCTATCGATCAAATAGCTAGCTAGCTGCGCTGTATGTATGTATGGGTTGTGCTAGCTAGCTACCCTGCGAGTCCCTCCCCCTCATCCTTATTATTATTAAGATATTATTTATTTTATGGTATATACCATCTTTATCTTCATCATCATACTTTTAAGCTTTGACTTTATCCATTCTAACCAACCAACTAGCTACCTTAATTACCTTTACTTGCTCCCAATCACAATTGAAGTACCTACCTACGTAGCACCGCCTTGTCATACTTACCTTTAATTTGCTTTCACTCCAACTAACTAATTAATTATCCCATCCTTCCCCCGCCCTACCTAAATTTGGATTGCTTCATGAATCACAAATATTTATGTATCTAGCTTTGCTTAAATATTCACTCATTTTTCTCATTAAGAATTGGATACCAAAAATATATAACTAATAGGATGCCAAAATGTAAAATATATATCTTCTATGCATGTGCTTGTTGTTTATAGTCACTAGATAGGTCAACGGGAAGGCCATGTCAATCAAGAAAATAATATTACAGATGCAATCATGAATTTTGAAATAAAATGCAAACAAACAAATTTGCTTGCGCAATCTTACCTCATTATCATTAACGAGTTTAAGTTAAACATCTGAATTAATTAATGATTAAAATAAAGAAAAACAGGCTGGTAATGTTTGAAAGAATATTTTTTGTCTGAATTGTTTAGAAAATCAATTACAACTGGCTAAAATGACCTGGTTTTTTTTCTTCTATTGGGCCTAGATTGCTCATTCCGAATAGCAAACTAAACAAAGAGCAGCCATGCACCACCAAATCTTGGCCCAGAAAATAAATAAGTTTACCAATTATAAATTAGAGGATATAGCCAAAAATCAACATAAAAACAAGAGAGTGGTGGGCTGGTGGCCCAACTAGCTAGTCTACTGTGTTCAATTATTTTCTTCAGCGAAATCTAGGTTATTCAGACCCAAACACGTCCAAAAAGAAAAAGCCACAAAACTATCTGTCTAAGAGTATGGTGACAAGGAAAATATAAAAACAATACTATAGATATTTTGGTACTTTCGCTGCATCCTAGAATTTCGATGATAACCAGACTTTCTCATGCTCACACCCAACCCCAGGTATATATAGTAATACAAATTATATTCTGCAGAGAGTAAAAAAGAAAGAGAAAATTGATTTTGCAATTTACATTTTGTGAAATGTTTCTGAAAAGTAAGAGAAATCTAAAAATAGAAAGTAAACCTATATTTATTCTTACTTCAGTACAAAGGTGTATGAGCTGAAAAATTTGATAAAGTGTATCATGCTTTAGCAATTAAATAAGGCAAATAAGAAATAATAAAGATAGTAAAGTTAGAGGAACTCAATTTTAATATTTGTTCTCCTACTAACAAAACAGTTATAATGTGATGATGCGGTGGAGGAGGTAGGCACAGCCCACACTCGACTCCGATCTGTGGGCTGCCGCTTGGAGCAGCGATACCGTCCCTTCCTGCTGATTATAATTTTTTGTATAGACAGACAGATGGACAGTTCTTTATTATTATTATTATTATTATTATTATTATTATTATTATTATTTTAATATTGTATTGCTCTCCGTTCGCGTTTGATATATAGTCTCTCTCATCGCAAAATGCTCCTTTGGTGGAGTTACATCATCATCATCATCGGATGAACTTTCCAGTCCCTCCTCCTCCTGGTGACAGTGTTCCTATCCCTTATTCCCAAACCGGTACACTATTTTTCAAAATTATTATTCTGTGTGAATTCTTTTCTCTCAAATTTAATTTCTTATCTATCTATCTATCCATCTAATTCTTATCTATCCCATTTCAAATTGTGTAGTAGTAGCAGTGATAATTGTAATTGATTGTAAAACACTCACTTAACGCTTCGTATCTCGTATATGTTAGTGGTGTATCAACAACTGAGCCGAATCCAATTAAATTGAATGATGATGATGAATTTGAGTCTGAGCAACAGCATCAGCGCTTCTATCTCTCATGGCAATGGCGGTCTCACCACTTCAAGAAGAAGAAGAACAGGCACAATCTCATGCAACCAACTGCCACTATTTCCCACTTCTTCTAACTATTATGTCGCCCTCAGTTACGGCTCTCACCATCTGCGGGATTCCCGCCTTTCATTCGTATCCCTCTGCGCCAAACCCTCTTCTTCCATTCACTTCACTCCTCCTCCTCCTCCTCTTCACCATCATGATCATCAAGAAGAACAAGAACAAGAACAAGATAAGCCCTCTCTGTAAGACCAGACCCTACCCCTATTCTATGTTTCTTTTTCTCTCTCGCTCTGGGTCCTGTTATGTTATATTCAATGATCAATACTATGTATGTGTGTGTGTATGGTTGTTGACAGTCAATTGGGAGTGAATGAAAAAGGAAAACCCAGCAAAATTTCAGATGTGAAACGTGAGCTTCTGTTGCTGACTCTGCCTGCCCTTGCCGGACAGGCTATTGATCCCATGGCACAGTTGATGGAGACTGCTTACATTGGTCGACTCGGTGAGCACCTCGCCTATTCTATTCTATTCTACTTTGGTTGGTTTACCCATCCACCTTTAATTGCGTCTTCTTTATTCTTCATAGGCACTGTGGAGTTGGCTTCTGCTGGTGTTTCCGTAACCATCTTTAACATCATATCGAAGCTATTCAACATTCCCCTTCTCAGTGTTGCTACCTCTTTTGTTGCTGAGGACTTAGCCAAAGCTGCTAACCCCCATTCTGCCTCAGGTTAGTTAATTCATTCATATCACGCTTCCTCCCATTCGTATGCTATTCGTCATTATCTAATTCCATAATTATTTTGTTGCAGAAAATGCCGATCTACAAAGTAGTGGCAATGGTACCCCTTTTAAAGGCCTTTCTCAAAAAAAGCAACTTTCCTCTGTCTCCACTGCTTTGCTATTAGCGCTCGGCATTGGCATTTTTGAGGCTTTAGCTCTATATCTGGGATCTGGAACATTTCTAAATTTAATTGGTGTTTCAAAGGTATCTTTTCACCTTACCACACCCTCCTTAATCCTTATCCTTAATGGTGTACCTCATTCGTCTATCATGGGTTCATGGCACCTAGTTATTGTTGGATACTTTTAGTTGTGAATAATATTGTTTCTCTATTATCCTCATAAAGTACATGAATTGTAATCTTCTAGGAAATATTTTTTTAATATATTCTGTCAACAGGAAAATCCGATTCACGTTCCAGCACGGCTATTTCTCTCTTTAAGAGCAGTTGGTGCTCCTGCTGTTGTACTTTCTTTGGCTCTTCAAGGCATTTTCCGTGGTTTCAAGGATACAAAAACTCCTGTTCTGTGTCTAGGCAAGTGTTTTGTTTATTGTCTGTTTATTTTCTAATTTCATCTGAGTTCTTTTTGGTATTGTTGAGGCTATATCTGCATGTGCTCTGATTCCTTGCTATGCTATCTGCAGGTATTGGTAATCTTTCAGCTGTGCTTTTCTTTCCATTATTTATGTATTACTTTCAGTTGGGTGTAGCTGGTGCTGCCATGTCCACTGTTCTATCTCAGTATGTCCTTCTCAAACGCATTCTTATCTTCCTCTATATTTCTTGACTTGATCTAGTCATCTAACCATAATTATGATTAAACTTTCGTACCGCAGATATATTGGGACTGTGTTGATGATATGGTTTCTGAATAAACGAGCTGATTTATTACCACCAAAGATGGGAGAACTGCAGTTTGGCGGTTATATTAAGTCTGGTGAGGATTTGTCTCTTTGGTGTTGTTTTCTATTTATGTGTTACAGTGTTACTAAAACCTGAGTAGAAAGAGTATGTTTGCCTCTCTTGTGGAAAGGCAAAAATGATTTTTCTCCCTAGAAAAAAATAGACAAGTAATGGAAGATAACTACTAGATGCCAAATGAGATCTAGAAATATGTTTCCACCACAATTCCCTAGCAAAAGAGCCCGGTTCCTGTTTTTTCCTTCTTTCAATTCATAGTTTTGCCTTTTCGTTTCATTGATAAAACAAATGGATTTTTTATTTTTCTTGCAAGTCGTTCATTGTTTACTTTTCATCACCAGATAAGATGCAATGCTACTATTGGGTGTTTGCATTACATATTGTCAGCTATTGAACTTCTTAATTTTTCTTCTTGTGCATTGCCTTTCTGTTTTGATAGTAAACAAATATTTGCATGTTCATTGCATATTATATACCTTTCTGTTAGGTTTATGTAGTTGCTTCAATTATGATCTGTGGGCTGCTGTTGCTATAGGTGGTTTCCTTCTTGGAAGAACACTTGCTGTTCTTTCAACCATGACATTGGGGACATCAATGGCTGCTCGTCAAGGTCCAGTAGCTATGGCTGCACATCAGATATGGATGCAGGTGTGGTTGGCCGTGTCTCTTCTTACAGATTCGTTGGCCGCATCTGGTCAGGTATTGGATCATCCCTCATATGTTCATTGGCTTTATTTTTCCTGAGGGAGGATTTTTAAATTTCATTTAATCTAATAATAATACCTGGGTGTTTTCCAATGAAACAAGCCAAGCCAACAAAGGCAGGGTACAATGTAGTAGGACAACTCTGCTCTTGTTTCTTTTAATTAGACTTACGTCATTGAACCTCGGAAAATTTTTAGTTTTTTTTATGCCTTTATGCATTTTAGTTCTGCTTTTTTGACCTTGGATTTTACTCACTTCATTGGTAGCGTGTGATCTTTTAAAGAAGAAAAACTTATGCTGCTATTTTATAATTTATAGGCCCTTGTTGCAAGTTCTCTATCCAGACATGAATACAACTCTGTGAAGGACATTACTAATTTTGTATTGAGGGTAAGCTTTTTCTATTTATATTCGTTGATGCTTGAGGCTCTTAATACCTTAAATTCATCTGTTATTATCAAAGTTTTTGCACACAATGCAGTGTGTTAAATAAGAAGTTTCATGAAATTGATTTAGAACCTGACCTATTTTCAGATAGGACTGCTCACAGGTATCTGCTTGACTGCGATTCTGGGTGCCTCTTTTGGATCTTTAGCTGCCCTTTTTACTCGGGACTCTGAAGTTTTGCAGGTTGTCGGAACTGGGATGTTGGTATGTATGTTATTGGTTATGCATTTGTCAGTGTTTGCTTGCCTTTGTCTCTGTCTGCCTCTGAGATTAGTTAACAGTTACACTGTTATTTGTGATTGTTGCAGTTTGTTAGTGCTTCTCAACCATTTAATGCTCTGGCATATATTTTTGATGGTCTCCATTATGGTGTTTCTGATTTCCCATATGCTGCTTTCTCCATGGTGAGGTGTTTGGTTGTCAAATTTCGTTGCAATGTTTCTGTATTGGTTCATATGTTCAACAAAGTTTGTTTTTGTGATAATTGCTTTAAAGATGATTGTGGGAGCAGTCTCCTCAGCATTTTTGGCATTTGCCCCTTCACTCTTTGGCCTTCGTGGGGTATGGCTGGGTTTGACTCTCTTTATGGCTCTTCGTTCAGTAGCTGGTTTTGTCAGGTAAAGATGGCACATTACTGTAACATCTGCATTGCATTCTATGTGCCTGTTAAACTCCTACTTTTGGCTGAACACTTCATGCTTTTATACTTTCAGGTTACTATCGAAGAATGGTCCTTGGTGGTTTCTACACAGGGATTTTTTACAAATTGCATAGGTCAGTGTATGTTCCTATAATTACTAACATGTCTATGCTCTGTGAAATAGACTGTAGTTGATATTTGATTTGGCTATCTTATTGCTATTATTATGTTCTGCGCATCCAAAACTTTCCTTACCCTGAGCAATTTGAGTAGTGTTTACTCGATTTTTAATTCAATGAAAATCAAAACAAAATAATTCAATTATGAGTTCTTCAAAGTGAGTCAAATTAAAAGTAAAAAGAAATAGAACCAGAAATTGGAGATGATAAATAGAGTAAGAGAAAAAGAGAGAGTAGAAGAAGAAAATGAAGAAGAAAATAAAGAAATGGTAAAATACAAACACTAGTAATAATAAAATCTAAATTACAAAGATGAGGGGGGAAGAGAGTGGAGGGAAAACTTGAGTTTCCTCTCTTAATCCATTGATTGACGTGGGATGTTGAGAGTGATTCTCAGAATGTTTCCAACCTCAAATCTTGATCCTAAAAAGTCTTATTTAGAGATATAATAAGATCCTAAAATAATTAAACTCTGTCATTATAGTAGTTATTTTCTAAAATAACACGATAACTAACTATCTCTATAACTACCCAAGTCATGAAACTTCCACTTGATTGTCGATAACTTCTAGTAACTGGTTCTTATGCTTGTTGTGTTGCCACGTTATTTCATTATAGATCTGCATATATGCTTGTATTTGAATGGCTCGACACATGGCTAAAATGCATATATAATGTGTGGTTCTACTCTGTCTCGAGTTTAACCATATGCAAATATATATAAGAAATAATTTTCATACACTGACAGTGTAAATCAGCCAATAAAAAATGTCATGTGTTCTATTTTATTATTAACCATCCTATGGATTCTAAAAAATTATCCACTACATCATATGTGTCGTATTATAATTGGCTGACAGTGTAAAATATGTTTACACTGTCAGTATATCATAATTAATCACATATATATACACATATATATGTGTTTCGACTATGTTATGTTTGACATGCTTCGACACTACTGTGAACATATATGTAATTCACACATATCTACTTTGTGTTCGACAATTATTTAGTTTGACACACGTATATATAACTTGGATGCTTTTGATCACATATATATTTAAGGATTTGGTTGCACTTTCTTTTTACTCTTAACTTTCTTCGACATAGAATTATATGTCTTGGTTGAAATCAACCATGTTAATTTTTTGGTGTTAACAAGTAGAAAACAAATGATTTAGAATACGAGGGAAAATGAAATGTAGTTGACAGTTGGCTATTTTAATTTTGTATGGCATCATGGCACGATCATGGTCGTGTGCTCATCAAATGGATAATCAATTTTTGCTTCTTGTATATAGCAGAATCCCCATTGTAAAGACAGAGGAAAACAACATCAGTAGTCCCTACTGCCGCGTTTGATAACTAGTACAATACAGAAATACACATACAGATACAATTATTTTGTTGTTTGATTGAAAGACACATACAGGAATACGAATACAAATACAAATACACAAAATTTTCTGTATTTTGTGTCCATTTTTAAAATAGATACAGAAATACACAAGGCATGTACACAAATTTTATTATTTTTGTATTGACCAGCATGTCTCTCACATTTTATTGGAATACCAAAAACACCCTTACAATCACCTGTATCATCATCATCATTACCTTTATCAACCCACCATCACCCTCATTTGACCACGGCGGAGCACAGAAGTAAAACAAAACAAAGGCGGCTCACCAGAGGTAACAAAAGAACAGCGAAACAACGAAGTACAGAAGAACATAAGCCCAGAGGTAACGGCGAGTACAGAAGCTCACCATCATCACCATTGTTTACCACGGCGGAGCACAGAAGCAGAGGCGGCTCGAAGAGATGCAGATCTGTGTGCTGTCACGAGTTGCAGATCGGTGCTCCCTCCCTCACCAGCAGCCGACACGAGTCGCAGATTTGAGAGACCTTGCTTCCGGCAGCCGTCACGAGTTGCAAAACGGCCGCCACGAGATGCAGAATCACGCGCCTCCAAACCACCAGCATCCATACCCCCTTCACCGTGCTGCCGTGGAGATTTGTTTCCTCGCGCCCGTGAATGTCGAAGAGCGACGGTGAGGTTGATGGTGGAGGGAGAAAGAGAGAAGATGGAGGTTGGAGGAGGGAGGAGAAGAGAATGTGGATGTGGTTGGTGGTGAGTGGCAGTGGTTGGAGATGGAGGTTGAAGATGGAGTAGGGAGATGACACACATTGGGCTTGAAGATGGGGTTTGAGAATGGACTTCAACAGGGGTAATGAGGACTTTTATTAGAAAAACCAGTATTGTATATGGCCTAACAAACATAATACACAATACAAAATACATAAATAATATTGTATTGTATAACTCAAACAAACACAATACAAAATACACAAATAATAGTGTATGTGTATTTTCTGTATGTGTATTTCTGTATTGTATTTTTGTATGACTCAATCAAACACAGCCTAAATCTTCTCTTATTAATTTTTTGGTAATGGTTGAATCCTTTCCAAACCTTGTAACTCATTCATGCAGAAGCTCTCTCAGATTGAGAATACGGATCAAACACTTGGATGTTACATTATTCAGAATGATTACCTCCATCGGAGACTATACTTAGATGTTTAACTTAGAATTTGGAAATTCCATCATACTTTTGTAGAAAATAGGACTCTTCAGAAGCATTTCTTAGGCTTTAGCAATGAAATTAGTCAATTTTAGATTTTAGCAGTTGGTATAATTATGTGAAAACCAGTTGTAGAGCAACTTCTTTTTACCCTCTTTTTCCTTTTCTCCCCATCGATTTGGGAAGGATACTATTAGGTGCACCAAGAGCAAGAGATTTATTTGCTTTGTACCACTTATATTTTGATACATCAATTATTTTTCTCCTTGTTTGAAACTTAACCCCTCTCTTTTCACTATAGTTGACTTTTTAGATAATGTGTCATGCAAAATGATGCAGAATAAATAAACCTCTTGCTCTCGATGCACCTAATAATTTTTGCATTAGTATTGTATTGACAAGCTGAACATTTGGTTATATTGTCTCTTTCCCTGGTCACTAAATTACGCATAAGAATTGTGTCTACCTGAAATTATGTGTGATATCACAAGTCAACCACACAAGCAAGGCCAGTTTCTAGTTGCTAGCATCCGAAAATAATCACTCATTGCGGAGCAAATATATGTATCCTTACAGGACAAACATGACCAAAATTGAACCAAATTGTTCTGAAAATTTAGGGGGAAGGAGGAGGAGAAGGTTAGCCTCCATCCATGTCCAAAAAATCAGTACAATGAAATAATACTTTTATTACAAGAACCGCCATTAAAATCCGTCCCCCCTGCCCAATGGTTATTTGAAAAATATTGAGGCAGCAGTGCTGATAGAGAATGAAGAAGATGAGAAAGGTATCTAGTCGAGGTTGGCAATGACGGCGTCGACAACCTCCTGGGTGGTGCTGCCTCCGCCGAGATCTTTAGTCCTGTTCTTGCCCTCTGAAATGACGCGCTTGACTGCAGTCTCAAGGCGGTCAGCGAAAGAAGGGAACTGCAGATGCCTCAACATCATGGCGGAGGACAGAAGCAATGCGACTGGATTAGCCTTCTTCTGCTCCAATATATTCTCGTTCCCCACATTTCCTGCGGATGCCCCTTGCTCAAACACAGCATGATCAGCCCCAACGTTGCCTGATACATGGGATGAGACAAGTTTGTCATTGTTGATGAGTGGCAGTCACTAACTGAAAGTAGTACTAATTACATGGATGGGATGTCTACAGGGGAGGAGGGATTTGATGATATTACCTCCAGGCATGACACCAGTGCCTCCGGCAATTCCAGCTGCCGTATTTGCCACAAGATTGCCGTAGAGATTAGGAGTCACCTGCAAGGCAAAGCAAGGGAGTGAGAGTGGGCGTGCGTTACAATCAGAGGCAGAAGAAGAAGAAGCAGCAGCATAGATAAGAAAAGATAGTAGTACCATAACATCAAACTGCTCAGGCTTAGAGACAAGTTGCATACAGCAATTGTCGACAATGATCTCGTCGTACTTGATGCTTGGATATTTGGTTGCAACCTGGCGGCATGATTCCAAGAAGAGTCCGTCGGCAAGTTTCATGATGTTGGCTTTGTGCACGGCCGTCACTTTCTTCCTGTTATTCAGGTAAGCATACTCGAACGCATATTTCGCGATTCTTTCTGAGCAGAACTTGGTCATCACCTTCAGATCAGATCAGACCAGATCAGATCATTTTGATTTGATATAAAGAAAAAAGAGAAAGAGTAAAAGTAGCTAGCTAGCTCGGTTTGTTTAGGTACCTACCTTGAGGCTCTCGACGACCCCCGGAACGACCTCGTGCTCGAGACCAGAGTACTCGCCCTCGGTGTTCTCGCGGATGACGACGATGTCGACATTGTGGTGGCGCGTGGGCAAGCCTGGGAGGTTGAAGCAGTTGACGAGGGAAGCGTAGAGGTCAAGCTCCTTCCTGAGCTGGACGTTGAGGGAGCTGACTCCTCCGCCGACGGGAGTCCTGAGGCCGCCCTTGAGGCACACCTTGTTCTTGCGTATGGACTCCAACACCTCCTCCGGCACGCGCTTCATGTCCCCGTGCACCTCGTACCTCTCGAAGTAGACCGGCGCGTGCATCGCCTCCATCACCTGCTCCACCCCGCGCGTCACCAGAGGCCCGACCCCGTCCCCCGGTATCAGCGTCACCCCCCGCGGTGCTCCGTCTCCCGGCCGCGGCATGTACGTCACGCTCCGCCTGCTCCCAATCCCAAATCCACTCGTCACTATCCTCTTCCATTTCGTTGGGTCCGCCACTATGCTTCTTCCACCCATAATATATATAGCTCCTCCTCTTTCCGATCCGATCCGATCTGACCTGTTCTGTTCTGTTCTGTTCTGATCTTGACTCTATTCAGACCACTAGAGACCGACTACTATTCCCTTTTCATGGCGCGAGATATTCACGATCAACTCATCTGCTTTTTCGCATTTTGCACCGATGCCCCTCTTCATTACTTCATTTATTTTCTGGATATATATAAAATAATTTTATATTATCCTTCAATACACTTTTAAAAGGAAAAAAAAAAAAAAACAATACTAGTACTGTGTTCAAAATTATATGTATAACAAGTCTATAACAATGAAGCAACTTTTACATTTACATTTCAGTGTACTCAAAATTAAATTTGCTAGATGTTTAAAAAGTTCAGCTAAGTTTCATGGTTTCGCAACACTTATTTATACAAAATTATTATTTTAATATAAAGTGGTAAGCAGATAGATGAAATATTCACTTCACATTTTGTACATCTATCATATTTAATGACTTAAAATGTTCCTTATATATGTATGATTAGATTTTGGTTGAATTGCTTTAAAATTTTCTAATGTCAAAGGAAATATTTTTAAAATAATTGAATTATATTTGAAATTAACTTTAAAATAAAAAAGTGGATTTAAAGAAATTATTGTCAAACATCAATAGTAAAAGAATGAAATGTTACTTTAGTCTTTATACACGTGAATCACTTTGATCTCTTACTTTTCAAAATGAGTAAATTAGTCCTTCAAATTATAACCTCTAAATCATCTTGATCTTTCACTTTTCAAAATTAGTAAATTGATCATCTTCCACTTTATAAATTGAGTTAATTTAGTCTCTCACTTTTTAAAGTTAGTCACTCTTTTTGTCAACTTAGATCTGATGAGAGAAACTAACTTCTTGGCTCACAATTTCTAACGCGAGGGGACCAATTTAATTAGTCTGAAAAGTGAAAGATTAGAGTAATACATAGTTTGTAAATTGAGAGATCAATTTGCTCATTTTAAAAAGTAAGGTATCAAGGTAACTCATACATATAAAGTAAAAGACCAAAATGCCATTTCACTAAAAAATCATATATTTCCATAGTTTAAAACCTATAGTTTTTTTTGTTTTGTTTTAAACTCCACGAAAAATTATGTAGTATGATAATTAAAAATATATCGCCTTCAATTTCTTCTATGTGTGACAAAACTTAAAACTATATGTGAAAAAAGTTATTCAAATTGTACTGTGTAAAATAGTTATTCAATTTTTACTATATGCTAAAAATTCATATGATTCAATATTTTAAAATCTATAGTCTTATTTTATAAGACAATCCAACAATTTGTGAAATCTCATATTTTAATGTATATAGCCTTCAATTTCTACTATATGTGAAAAATTCATGTGATTCAATATTTTAAAGTCTATAGTCTTTATTTTATAAGACAATCCAAAAATTTGTGAAATCTCATATTTTAATATATATAGCCTTCATTTTATACTATATGTGAAAAATTCATGTGGTTCAATATTCTAAATTCTATAGTCTTTACTCTATAAGACAACACAAAAAATTATGAAATCTCATATTTTAAAGTATATAGTATTTAATTTATAATATATGTGAAAAATTCATGTGAGTCAATATTTTAAAATATATAGCCTTCAATCTCTGAAAAATTCATGTAATTCAATTTTTTAAAATCTATAGTCTTTAGTTTATAAGACAACAAAAAAATTTGTGAAATCTCATATTTTGAAATATATAGTCTCTACTCTTTATAAAAAGTTCACATGATTCAATATTTTAGAGGTTAAAGTATTTATTTTATAATACAACAAAGATAATTGTAAAATCTCACTATTTAAAGTATATAACCTTCGATTTATACTATATGTAAAAAATTCATGTGATTCAATATTTTAAAGTCTATAGTTATATTTTATAAGACAACCAAAAAAATTGTGAAATTACACATTTTAAATTATACAGTCTTCAATTTCTATATGTGAAAATTCATGTGATTCAATATTTTAAAGTCTACAATTTTATTTTACAAAACAACCCAAAAAATTGTGATATCTCACATTTTAAAGCATATAGTCTTCAATTTCTACCATATGTGAAAAATTCATGAGATTAAATATTTCAAAGTTTATAGTCTTTATTTTATAAAACAACTCAAACATTTGTGAAATCTCACATTTTGAAGTATAAAACATTCAATTTATGTGAAAAATTAATGTGATTCAATATTTTAACGCCTATTGTCTTTATTTTATAATGCAACCAAAAAATTGTGAAATCTCACATTTTGAAGTATATAGCCTTCAATTTCTATGAAAAATTCATATGATTCAATTTTAGAAATATAGTCTTTATTTTATATAACACAACAACAAAGAAAATTGTTAAATCTCACAATTTAAAGTAAATATCCATCAATTTCACCTATATGTGAAAAATTCATGTGATTCAATATTTTAAAATCTATAGTCTTTATTTTATAAGATAATAAAAAAATTGTGAAATGTCACATTTTAAAGTATATAGCCTTCAATTTCTATGAAATTTAAAAAATTCATGTAATTCAATATTTTAAAGGCTATATTGTCTTATTTTATTATACAACAAAGAAAATTGTGAAATCTTACAATTTAAAGTATATAACCTTCAATTTCTACTATATGTGAAATATTCACGTGATTCAATATTTTAAAGTCTACAGTCTTTATTTTGCAAGACAACAAAAAAAATTGTGAAATGTCATATTTTAAAGTATATAGCCTTCAATTTCTACGAAATTTGAAAAATTATTGTGATTCAATATTTTAAAGGCTATAGTCTTTATTTTATTATACAACAAAGAAAAGTGTGAAATCTCACAATTTAAAGTATAGTATTCAATTTCTACTATATGTGAAAATTTCAAGTGATTAAATATTTTAAAGTTTATAGTTTTTATTTTATAAGACAAAAAAAATTGTTAAATCTCATATTTAATGGATATACCCTTCAATTTCTACTATATGTGAAAAATTCATGTGTCTATAGTCTTTGTTTTATTAGACAACCCAAAAAATTGTGAAAGATCACATTTTAAAGTAATTAGTCTTCAATTTCCAGTGTATATGAAAATTTCATGTAATATCATATTTCAAAGGCTATAGGCTTTAATTTATAGTGTTTCCAAACAAAGTGTGAAATCTCACAATCTAACTTATATAGCCTTCAATTTTTACTATATGTAAAAAATTCATGTGATTCAATATTTTAAAGGCTATAACCTTTATTTTATAATACAACCAAGAAATTGTGAATTCTTACATTGTAAACTATATAGCCTTCAATTTTGGTGAATGTGAAAATTTCATGTAATTTCATATTTTAAAGGCTATAGCCTTTAATTTTTAGTGTATCCAAAAAATTGTGAAATCTCACGATCTAAAGTATATAACACTCAATTTCTACTATGTGTGAAAAATCATATGATGATTCAATATTTTAAAGGCTAGCCTTTAGTTTATAATACAACCAAATAATTGTGAAATCTCACATTTTAAAGTATATATATAACCTTCAATTTCTAGTGTATGTGAAAATTTCATGTAATTCCATATTTCAAAGGTTATAGCCTTTAATTTATAGTGTATCCAAAAAAATTGTGAAGTCTCACAATCTAAAGTTTATAATATTCAATTTTTACTATAGGTAAAAAATTCTTGTGATTCAATATTTTAAAGGTTATAGTCTTTATTTTATAGTGAAACCAAAAATATTGTGAAATATCACATTTTAAAGTATATAGACTTCAATTTCCAGTGTATGTGAAAATTTCATGTAATTCCATATTTGAAAGGCTATAGCCTTTAATTTTTAATGTTTTCCAAAAAAATTGTGAAATCTCACGATCAATAGTATAAAGCCTTCAGTTTTTATTATATGCGAAAAATACATGTGATTCAATATTTTAAAGGCTATAGCCTTTATTTTATAGTGAAACCAAAAATATTGTGAAATATCACATTTTAAAGTATATAGACTTCAATTTCGAATGTATGTGAAAATTTAATGTAATTCCATATTTCAAAGGCTAGCCTTCAATTTCTACTATGTGTAATTAATGAAATTACATAATTTGAAGTCTATAGCCTTTGTTTTATAGTGCTTCTAGGAAAATTAGTGAAATCTCACTTTTAAAAATTATAGCCTTCAATTTCTACTATATGTAAAAAATTCATGAAATTACATAATTTGAAGTTTAAAGCCTTTGTTATATGGTGTTTCTAGGAAAATTTGTGAAATCTCACATTTTAAAGCCTATAATAACCTTCAATTTCTACTATATGTAAAAAAATTATGAAATTACATAATTTGAAGTCTATAGCCTTTGTTTTATAGTGTTTCTTGAAAAGAGTTAAACCTCAATTTAGTCCTCCACTTTGTATGCGTGAATCAAATTAGTCCCCCACTTTAATTTTGGCTCAAAATAGTCATTTATTTTGCACTTTGTGAAACGATTTGGTCCTCCATTTATTTTTTATGTTATAACTCTGTTAATTTCTGATGATATGGACTGTTTATTGCTAACTTAGCAAGTAACATGTAATCCTAGAAATTCATAACTCCTATAAGTCCTCCAATTTTCTTGTTTTGAATCAAAATAGTTATCTTTAAATAAGAGTGGTTGATTATTTTGATTCAAAACAACTAAAATGGAGGACTAATAAGAGTTATATGTATTTCTAGGGTTACATGTCACTTGCCAAGTTGGTATTAAATAGTCCATATTAGCAGAAGTTAATGGAGTTATAACAAAAGAATGTTAGAAGGACTAACTTGATTCACACATTGCAAAATGGAGGACTATTTTGAGAGAAAATTAAAGTGGATGACTAATTTGATTCACGCATGCAAAGTGGAGGACCAATTTGAAGTTTAACTCTTCTTTAAAAATTAGTGAATTCTCACATATTAAAGTCTATAGCCTTCAATTTTTACTATATGTAAAAAATTCATGAAATTACATAATTTGAACTCTATAGCCTTTATTTTATGGTGTTTCTAGAAAATTAGTAAAATCTCACATTTTAAAGCCTATAGTCTTCAATTTCTATTATATATAAAAAATTAAGGAAATTATATAAATTAAAGTCTATAGTCTTCATTTTATGATATTTGTAGGAAAATTAGTGAAATCTCACTTTTTGAAGCCAATAGCCTTAATTTTCACTATATGTAAAAAAATCATGAAATTATAAAATTTGAAGTCTATAGCCTTTGTTTTATGGTGTTTCTAGGAAAATTAGTGAAATCTCACATGTTAAAGACTATAGCCTTCTATTTCCACTATATGTAAAAAAAATCATGAAATTACATAATTTGAAGTCTATAGCCTTTGTTTTATGGTGTTTCTAGGAAAATTAGTGAAATTTCACATTTTAAAGACTATGGTGTTCAATTCTACTACAAGTAAAAAAATCATGAAATTACATAATTTGAAGTCTATAGCCTTTGTTCTATGGTGTTTCTAGGAAAATTAGTGAAATCTCACATTTTAGAGACTATAGTCTTCAATTTCCACTATATGCAAAAAAATCATGAAATTACATAATTTGAATTCTATAGTCTTTGTTTTATGGTGTTTCTAGGAAAATTAGTGAAATCTCACTTTTTAAAGTATATAGCCTTCAATTTCTACTATATGTAACAAAATCATGAAATTACATAATTTGAAGTCTATAGCCTTTGTTTTATGGTATTCCTAGAAAAATTAGTGAAATTTCACATTTTAAAGACTATAGTCTTCAATTCTACTACATGTAAAAAAAACATGAAATTACCTAATTCGAAGTTTATAGCCTTTATTTTATGGTGTTTCTAGGAAAATTAGTGAAATCTCACATTTTAGAGACTATTGTCTTCAATTTCCATTATATGAAAAAATCATGAAATTACATAATTTGAAGTCTATAGCCTTTGTTTTATGGTATTTTTAGGAAAATTAGTGAAATATCACTTTTTGATGCCAATAGCCTTCAATTTTCACTATATGTAAAAAAATCATGAAATTACATAATTAGAATTCTGTAGCCTTTGTTTTTTTGTATTTATAGGAAAATTAGTGAAATCTCACATTTTAAAGACTATAGTCTTCTATTTTCACTATATGTAAAAGAATCATGAAATTACATAATTTGAAGTCTATAGCCTTTGTTTTATGGTTTTTCTAGGAAAATTAGTAAAATTTCACATTTTAAAGACTATGGTCTTCAATTCTACTATATGTAACAAAATCATGAAATTACATAATTTGAAGTCAATAGCCTTTGTTTTATGGTGTTTCTAGAAAAATTAGTGAACTCTCACATTTTAAAGACTATAGTCTTCTATTTCCACTATATGTAAAAAAATCATGAAATTACATAATTTGAAGTCAATAGCCTTTGTTTTATGGTGTTTCTAGGAAAATTAGTGAAATCTCAAATTTTAAAGACTATAGTCTTCAATTTCCACTATATAAAAAAAATCATAAAATTACATAATTTGAAGTCTATAGCCTTTGTTTTATGGTGTTTTTAAAAAAAATAGTAAAATCTCACATTTTAAAGCCTATAGCCTTGAATTTAACTATATGTAAAAAATTCATGAAATTACATAATTTGAAGTCTATAGCCTTTGTTTTATAGTGTTTCTAGGAAAATTAGTGAAATCTCACATTTTAAAGACTATAGCCTTCTATTTCCACTATATGTAAAAAAATCATGAAATTACATAATTTGAAGTCTATAGCCTTTGTTTTATGGTGTTTCTAGGAAAATTAGTGAAATTTCACATTTTAAAGATATAGTTTCAATTTCCACTATATGAAAAAAATTATGAAATTACATAATTGAAGTCTATAGCCTTTGTTTTAAGTTGTTTCTTGAAAATTAGTGAATTCTGACATATTAAATTTACAGTTTTCAACTTCTACTATATGTAAAAATCATAAAATACATAATTTGAAGTCTATAGCCTTTGTTTTATGGTGTTCTAGGAAAATTTGTGAAATTTCACATTTTAAAGACTATGGTCTTCAATTCTACTACATGTAAAAAATCATGAAATTACATAATTTGAAGTCTATAGCTTTGTTTTATGGTGTTTTTAGGAAAATTAATGAAATCTCACTTTTGAAGCCAATAGCCTTCATTTTCACTATATGTAAAAAAATTATGAAATTAATAATTTGAAGTCTATAGCCTTTGTTTTATGGTGTTTCTAGGAAAATTAGTGAAATCTCATATTTTTAATACTATAGCCTTCTATTTCCACTATATGTAAAAAAATCATGAAATTACATAATTTGAAGTCTATAGCTTTTTTTATGTGTTTCTAGGAAAATTAGTGAAATTTCACATTTTAAAGACTATGGTGTTCAATTCTACTACAAGTAAAAAAATCATGAAATTACATAATTTGAAGTCTATAGCCTTTGTTCTATGGTGTTTCTAGGAAAATTAGTGAAATCTCACATTTTAGAGACTATAGTCTTCAATTTCCACTATATGCAAAAAAATCATGAAATTACATAATTTGAAGTCTACCTTTGTTTTATGGTGTTTCTAGGAAAATTAGTGAAATTTCACTTTTTAAAGTATATAGCCTTCAATTTCTACTATATGTAACAAAATCATGAAATTACATAATTTGATGTCTATAGCCTTTGTTTTATGGTGTTTCTAGGAAAATTAGGTAAATCTCACTTTTTAAAGTATATAGCATTCAATTTCTACTATATGTAACAAAATCATGAAATTACATAATTTGAAGTCTATAGCCTTTGTTTTATGTTGTTTGTTAAAAAATTAGTGAATTCTCACATATTAAAGTCTATAGCCTTCAATTTCTACTATATGTAAAAAAATCATGAAATTACATACTTTGAAGTCTATAGTCTTTGTTTTATGGTGTTTCTAGAAAAATCAGTGAAATCTCACATTTTAAAGACTATAGTCTTCATTTTCTATTATATGAAAAAAAATCATGAAATTACATAATTTTAAGTCTATAGCCTTTGTTTTATGGTGTCTTTAGAAAAATTAGTGAAATCTCACTTTTTGAAGCCTATAGTCTTCCATTTCTACTATATGTAAAAAAATTATGAAATAACATAATTAGAAGTCTATAACCTTTGTTTAATGGTGTATCTAGTAATATTAGTTTAGTCTCACATTTAAAGCGTATAGCCTTTGTTTTATAGTGTTTCTAGAAAAATTAGTGAAAACTCATAAAAATCATGAAATTATAAAATTTGAAGTCTATAGCCTTTGTTTTATGGTGTTTCTAGGAAAATTAGTGAAATCTCACATGTTAAAGACTATAGCCTTCTATTTCCACTATATGTAAAAAAAATCATGAAATTACATAATTTGAAGTCTATAGCCTTTGTTTTATGGTGTTTCTAGGAAAATTAGTAAAATTTCACATTTTAAAGATTATGGTCTTCAATTATACTATATGAAACAAAATCATGAAATTACATAATTTGAAGTCTATATAGCCTTAGTTTTATGGTGTTTCTAGGAAAAATAGTGAAATCTCACTTTTTAGAGACTATAGTCTTCAATTTTCACTATATGAAAAAAATCATGAAATTACATAATTTGAAGTCTATAGCCTTTGTTTTATGGTGTTTTTAGAAAAATTAGTGAAATCTCACTTTTTGAAGCCAATAGCCTTCAATTTTCACTATATGTATAAAAATCATGAAATTTCATAATTTGAAGTCTATAGCCTTTGTTTTATGGTGTTTCTAGGAAAATTAGTGAAATCTCACTTTTAAAGACTATAGCCTTCTATTTATACTATATGTAAAAAAATCATGAAATTACATAATTTGAAGTCTATAGCCTTTGTTTTATGGTGTTTCTTGAAAAATTAGTGAATTCTCACATATTAAAGTCTATAGCCTTCAATTTCTACTATATGTAAAAAATCATGAAATTACATACTTTGAAGTCTATAGTCTTTGTTTTATGGTGTTTCTAGAAAAATTAGTGAAATCTCACATTTTAAAGACTATAGTCTTCAATTTCCATTATATGAAAAAAATAATGAAATTACATAATTTGAAACCTATAGCCTTTGTTTTATGGTGATTTTAGGAAATTGAGGGAAATCTCACTTTTTGAAGCCTATAGCCTTCTATTTCTATGATATGTAAAAAAATCATGAAATAACATAATTTGAAGTCTATAGCTTTGTTTTATGGTGTTTCTAGGAAGGTTAGTTTAATTTCACATTTAAAGCCTATAATAGTCTTCCATTTCTACTATATGTAAAAAAATCATGAAATTACATAATTTGAAGTCTATAGCCTTTCTTTTATAGTGTTTCTTGAAAAATTAGTGAAATCTCATATTAAAGCCTATAGTCTTCAATTTCTACTATCATGAAATTATATAATTTGAAGTTTGTAGCCTTTGTTTTATGGTGTATCTAGTAAAACTAGTGAAATCTCACATTTTAAAGCCTATAGCCTTCAATTTATATTATGTGTAAAAAAAATCATGAAATTACATAATTTGAAGTCTAAAGCCCTTGTTTTATGGTGTTTTTAGGAAAATTAATGAAATCTCATTTTTTGAATCATATAGCCTTCCATTTCTACTATATGTAAAAAAAAATCATGAAATAACATAATTTGAAGTCTATTGTCTTTGTTTTATGGTGTTTCTAGGAAGATTAGTTAAATCTCACATTTATAGCTTATAATAACCTTCAATTTCTACTATATGTAAACAAATCATGAAATTACATAATTTGAAGTTTATAGCCTTTCTTTTATAGTGTTTATTGAAAAATTAGTGAAATCTCACATATTAAAACCTATAGCCTTCAATTTCTATTATATGTAAAAAAATTATGAAATTACATAATTTGAAGTCTATAGATTTTATTTAATACTGTTACTAGAAACATTATTGAAATCTCACATTTTAAAGCCTATTGCCTTCAATTTATACTATATGTAAAAAGATCATGAAATTACATATTTTGAAGTCTATAGCCTTTGTTTTAAGGTGTTTTTAGGAAAATTAGTGAAATCTCACTTTTTGAAGCCGAAAGCCTTCAATTTCTACTATATGCAAAAATTAATCTCACGTTTTAAAGTATATACCCTTCAATGACTATTTTATTTGAAAATTAATCTCATTGAATATTTCAAAGGCTATAGCCTTTATTTTATAGTGTATCCAAACAAATATTAAAATCTCATATTTTAAAGTATATAGCCTTCAATTTTTACTATATGTGAAAACTTATATTCATTAGATTCAATATTTTAAAGGTTGTTGCCTTTATTTTATAATTCAATCGAAAAAATTATAAAAATCTTCTAGTTCCATTTTTCAAAGCTTATAGTTCTTTGTTTTAAACTCCATCACAAAATTATATAATATCGTAATTAAAAGTAAGTAGATTTCAATTTCTACTATAAGTAAAATAAATCATCATCTAATTTCACTTTTCAAATTCTATAACCTTTTATTTTAAACTTTATCAAAAAAATTATGTAATATCACAATTAAAAGTATATAGTCTTCAATTTTTACTATGTATAAAATATTTATATATATATATATATATATATGTGTGTAATTCTTCAATTTTAAGCCTATTGTCTTTTTTTTACGGTATATCTGAAAAATAGTGAAACTTCACATTTTAAAATATATATAATTTTATTTTTATATACTATATATTTAGGAGATCGAGTTTAACACTGATGATTATATTGCCGGCATAGTTTAATTTGGTTTCCTGTTGATCAGGCATGCCTCATTGCTATCGAAATCGAAATAAAATTGTATTAATTATTGCCTACCTAAACATACACTAAATTAAAATTATTATGTGTCATGTCAAATCTATGTAGGACATATTTGTTTAGATCACAATCTAGCTAGATTGGAATTGGGATGTGAGGGAATTTGGAACTCGAGGAGAGGAGAATACAAGTCAAGGAGGGAGCGAGGAGACCCCAAGGATTAGGAACCTTCCAATCACCTTCCCCCGTCACTCCCAATTGGTCTCTGCTCTACAACTACAAGCAAGCACGCATAGGCATAGCACAATAGCATGCCAATATTAATTATTTTCATCCTTTTCGCTTTAATTATACTAAATTATTATTAGTGGCAACTTGCAAATGCATGTATATGTGTAAAAGGGTAGACGACCCTCACCTGGGCTTCTTGAAAGGAAATTATTTTCTTGTACACTATAAATCAATCGTATTAATCATCATGTGTAATAATTTAACATTTTAAAACTAGTAATTTAATTTTTAAAAATGTTAAAACTAGTAATCCAACTATATATAATAAAAGTTGAATTATTTCACACAGTGAAGATAGTGACTGATTTAATTGTGTAATGTTGCATTACTCTAATCTAAATAGAATCAAAGCATCTCTTAAAAAAAAAAAAAATAATGTTACATGTACACCATAAAATCAACCACTATATGCAATAATTCAATATTTTAAAATTAGTAATCCAACTTTTATTATTATACATTAATCCAGTATTTTTAAAAGTTTGATTACTAGTTTCATAATGTTAAATTATTACATTTAGTGGCTAATTTTATAGTATACACAAATCATTTCTCAAGACCAAAAAGGAATTATTATCATGATTGTATGTTCTGGTATTAAAATTTATCACCTACAAGATGATTATATATATTGATTGGCTGGAAATTATATATCAGAGTATTTTACAGGGCTAAGTGCACATATAATATTCTTCAACCTTTTGTGATTTTACTTTTTCTTTCTTTGCTGATTATATTGACTCTATAAATTAATCTCATTCGAGTTGCCTTTGTAGATGATCTTTTTTAATAATCAAAGTTAACCTAACACGATTAGATTTTTATGATAGGGTTATTATATATTATTACTGCACATATAATTGCACCTTATTATATAGGTTTCAAGATTCCAATTTCTAGGAATTAAATCTTTAGTTCGCACATACATATATCCTGATCTTTATGATTTAATTCTGATACATTTTTATGTAGCTTAATTAAATTACTTTTGAGATTAATTTTAACATATTATTAATTAGTAATATATTTACGATGTTTTTTAGTCATATATTTCTATTTATAAATTTTTTTCAAAGTATCTATTAGATGATCGAAATAAATATTTTTCTTGGTATCATAATAATATGCATGGTTGGATATTATGTTTTTTAACACTAAGAATGCATCTATATATCTAAATTAAATTTGTTACCACCATTTCCACAATTATTCAATTATGCATAGAAGCATAGAACCCTTCATTAAAATTTGAAGTTACCGGCGGGTTAACTAAACCATATTGAAAAAACAAGTATTCCAACTTCTTTAAAATTGTTGTCTTGGGTCTCGAGAAATTTCTTCGTGTCTTTTTATTCACTATGATGTATAAAAGGGGGTTCCCGTTATAATAAGAGGAAAAATAAAGTAAAATATTCATCATAGAGAAACTAATTTATGAAAGGGATCAAGATCAATTCAGGGTGCCTTTATTTTAAACTTTAGAAAAATATTATCAAAATTAAATTTCATACATATTTCACCGAAATTATTGAAAACTATTTTTTTAAAGTTATTTATCATGACTTAATTCTAAGAAAAACTGAAAACTCTATATATATATTTATTACTTCATAAGAATTATCTAAACGTATAGGAAATTATTTTTCGAGTGAGAAAGTTAATTTTAAGCTTAAAAAATGCACCCTTTCTAGCAAATTGCTTAATTTGTAATAATACTTTTTTCTCTCTCTTTAAATAAACCTTAATTCTCTCATCCTTAATTACGTATTTTGTCCGAGAGGATGGACTTTGAATGACCCAACTTAAGGGTGATGAAAGGAAAGTGAATTAGCAAATGATAGTATATTATAGACCGTGGGGAAGGGATTTGATTTAATTAATTATTATTATTAAAAGCGAAGGAGAAATTAAATAATAGTAATAATGGGAGGCGGAAACAAGTGGGGTTCGACATCTGACTGGGTTTTAACGTCAGTGAAGACAAACGATTGGTTGAGTATCAAATCTTCCAAAGATGCAATTGCAAGGGTCAACCTCATAAAGGATATCATCATTGAATTGAAAGCATACAATAATAATACTTGTAGTAGTAATAGTGGACCATGACTATTATTAGCGCTTTTAATAAACCCCACTAATTAGACTTCCTAATGGGCCATGCCATCATCTCTTTTATCCTCCAATTCACATTTGAATTATTACTTTATTTAGAGACACCATTTCTTTAAAGGAATTTTTTTTTTCTAATCAGTATCTTATACTTTTAAAGCAGTTCATTAGGGATTTAAAAATAATACACTTTAAATTTTTTTATAACCTCAAAAGCTTCAAAATTGTATTCATCAATATAAAAGCTACTATCATTAGTTATTATTTAATAAATTTTCTAAGGATATTAAGGTTGCGTATATTTTATCTGATTCTGGGTCAGAGCCAGGAAGTCTGTAAAAAATTGACTTTGTCAAGTGTTTGGTGCTAGGATCATAGTGAGTCAGTGAACAGAGTCATAATGACTCAGTTAACAAAATTGTCAATTTTTTGTTTACTCCAATTTTGGAGTCACTGTGTGCTGGAATTGAAGTGCAAATATGTGAGGGTGTGTTCGGAGTCAATTTTAGAGTCACTGTGACTTTCACTCCTATGACACTGACTCCCTTAACTCAGACTCCAAAATTACTGAAAATAAATACTACTGAGAAGACAAACTATTCTCTTTTAATATATGATAAGGATGATTAGAGTGTAGTATTAGACTCGACTTATTTTAAATTTAAATTAAATTACCAAAACAAAATTGTTTAACATTAAATAAACTTTCTGTTTCCACAATATTTAAATTTAAAATCTTACGTACCTAAACAAATAATGCTAACTATTAAGCCACTTAAATTAATCAACCATAGATTTATATAGATACACTTTTATTGATCATCAATTCGCCGCGAGAACTTCAACATCAAATGACATAATATTGAATCAACACCGGGAACAAAAAAGTATATACAGAGATATTGTGCTCCTTAATTTCTA
Source organism: Aeschynomene evenia (assembly GCA_013621005.1). Classification (NCBI taxonomy): domain Eukaryota; kingdom Viridiplantae; phylum Streptophyta; class Magnoliopsida; order Fabales; family Fabaceae; genus Aeschynomene; species Aeschynomene evenia. Next base: position 135,065 of record CM024269.1, on the reverse strand, counting down.
TGTTTCAACGTCAAACTTATATTTTGGTCTTGGGTTCGTATTAATTAAAACTTTATTTCGCTTTCAATGATCAATCCAAAATTATATAATATATATACCACTATATCATTAGACCTTATTAGACCATTTTCTGTTAGACTATGGTGGTAGATTTATTCGATTATTAGCTTTTTATTTAAATTTTTGTCATCGTTTGAATTTAATTTTCAAATTATAGTTTTAATAAATAATTATGCTAACCATTTATATATAAAATCGCTAAAAGTTGTCCTTTGGTAAAATTGGGCCAAGTTTTTATCTCAATATATGCCAAGGGTGTGTTTGTTTTAGCCTGGGACAAGTTCAAAGTCCAATACTGATTGAAGTTTATTAAACGTTGCAAAATGATGCTTGGATGATTTTTATATGGCTCAATGCTAATGAAATGTTATTGCAAGATTTTGGTTTGTTGGAAGCAATATTATTATGTTTTAGCACTGAACTTTTTTCGTTGAGTATTTAAATTAACAAGTAATTTTATAAAATATCATTTTTGTCTCTATATTTTGTATTTTAAAAATATTAAAACTATAGTATATATCTTTCTAATAATTTTACAAGTAAAATGGTGGTAGCAAAAGTTCTACCACAAATTTAATTGTTATCTCTTTCACATATATAATGAATTTGGTTCGAGTCATTTATTTACGTTTTTAATGATAAACTTTAATTTTTTCGTATATTAATTTGAAATTTTATTTTTATTTTGTTTTATATTTTATCATTTCGTATTTATAATATCTTTCAGATTATTTATATAACTTTTTTATTTTATCATTAAATATGATTTTTTATAAGTTGATAATAAATTGATTAAAATATCTTATAAATAATAATAATATAAATAAAATATTAAAAGAACATTTCAAGTATAATTTAAATTCATGTTTATTTTAATAATTATTCACCTAAAAGTGGATTTGACTAACACATCATCCAAACAATATTAATTTGTTATACTCAATTTTTTTTTGTTGCCCACGGTATTCGGAGCATCGCCCCGACTAATCCCCCGAGACCTTACTTAAGGGCAACAAGCCGCTTACCACTTGTGTCAATCCTTGTTGATTGTTATACTCAATTTTGATATAGAGTTATCAAACATAAATTATATTGGCACAAACTCGCTTTTATCCAAAATTAATTCTATAAAATCAAATTTATTCAAACTTTATTTTGTAAATGCCAATTCAATCACATATCAAGTTTTATCGTCAAAAACAAATCCTACTAATAACACAACAACATGCATTTAATTTTTCAATTAAAATTCACTGAAAATGATAGACTGCGACACAACTCATAGTCATGGTGTAATAATTATTGGAGTATTTGTAAATCAAATGAGTGAGTTATAACCATTTACAAGTAATTTGTTACAATTGTTTCAGGGCAGTTTTGATTTGATCAAGTGCTTTAACACTTGTTAATTTCAATTAGTAAATCAGCATGCGCCGTTTGGTTAGCGGATGACTTTTTTCTCGGAAATATACACATTTCTGGGAATCCTATTCCCGGGAATCACTTTCCCAGGAATGAAGTGTTCCAGTGTTTGATTTTTGCGAAAATCTTATTGAACTTTCCCGGGAGTAAATCATATCCTGCGTTTGGTTCACAATGACATTCCTGGGAATTTGTAAATTTTACAAATATACCCCTAACTATTTAAAGTGAAGAGAATTAATAATTAAAAACTAAACAAATAAAAAAATTAATAATTAACTAACAATAATCAAGAATTAATAAAAAAATTTATCTCAAATAGATAAATTCTTCCATCAATATTATTTAAATTAAAATATCTCAAATAAAATAGTTTAATTAACTGAAATATTCAAATAGTACTTATATAATGTATTGATCACCTTCCTAAATAAAGGTAGATCTTGCAGTAAGAACTATTTTTATAAAAAAGTAGCAGCAGCCAATGTAGGTTTCTGTGTGGGGATGAGATACGATAGAAAGAGAAATGTTTGAGGTAAGTAGATTAAGGGTGAGTAAAAAAGTAAAATAACATTCTCTAAACATTCACATGGAGTGAGAATGTGAAATTTCCATGGGAGAGGTGTGTTTCAAATGGTGGGAAGATGTGATTCCTGGGAATGCAATATTCCCGGAAATGTTGATGCAAAAAAATCGAACCAAACATGGGAATATGAGTTTCCCATGAAACATTCCCGGGAATCTTGAAACATTTCCCCCAACCAAACGCACCTATGGTCTCGTTGGGCTAAAATAAAAAAGAAGTGGTGGTGACATTGACTTTTTCATTTCTTGTATTTTAAATATTATAAATGTTTGGGGCACAACGAAAAACCAGTCAAAATAGCCAACAAAGCCCATTTAACACTATAGGGCTCAAATAGCACTTTTGATCATGAGTATATTTTTAATGAGCTGGGTGGTTGTGGCCTAAATTCCTATTTATTGACGGTGTTGGCTGGTTTTTTGTTGTGCCTCTAGCAATGCTCTTTAAATATTGAAAAGAGCAATTTTTTTAAAAGAAATTAGTTAGGTTAGAAAATAAGGAAGAACCACCATTCTATAACATTTGAAGAATGTAAAGAATGAAAGATTGAGAAATTGATTTCCTGGTGAGGTATATGAACATGGTCATAGATTTATCTCCTTAGAGGATATCAATTAGTAATTACTAATGTTAGAATGAATATTTTGACCAATAAAAAAGAAAGATTAAAAAAGTAGTCACTTTAGATTTTAAGTTAATTTAAATCTTTTCCCAATTTCTTTTTATTCTTTGGGGTTATTCAAGGTGACGTTTGACATATAATGAACAATATGAATAATTTGGTGTTGAATTCGATGATGATTATATCCAAAGGTTTTTAATTTGTTTTATAAGTTGGTGGCTTCTCATTGGTTTAGGGTTGAGGTTTATATTGAAAGTTTTGTGTTTGAACTTTTATATATTATAGGAAAATCTATTTATCTTCGACATAAACCTTAATATATACTTACATATTTAAATAACTTTTTATATGTATACAATTATTTATAAAAATTTAAAAAGATTTACTGTCTGTTTGGTTAAGCATAAAAACCCAGTTGAGATTGTTAAAAGTGGGTTAAAAAAAGCAAACATGTTTGTTTTGTAAATTTGTTTCTAGAAAAAGTGCATCACTTTGAAAATAATTGATTCTAATGGAAGCTAAAAAAACTATTAGCTTTTACTTTTACTATCTCACAACAATCCTCTCAAATCTACTTTTTTAGTATCTTTTCCAAACACAAATCAATTTTTTCTACATCAATTATTTTAAACACAATTCTTTCAACATCAATTATTTCAAAAGAAATTCTACCAAAATCTTAACCAAACAAACTCTTAATATTTGATTATGTTATTTTATTTTGATAAGTAGTAAATAGTAATATAATTCATAACTGATAGTGGTTTATTTCATGATCACAAAAAAATATTATATATATAAATTTCTTCATCTTCTTCCTTTTCTCCGCTCATTTTTTTTTCCTGCTTACTTTTTGCCATCTAAGTATAGGCCTACTGGATTTATATATTGATTATAATATTATCTATTGCGGTGACCAATTGCTTGCGTTACGCTTAAATTATTCCCCATAAATTTCTTGCCAACATCATGCTTCATGAGGATTCCAGACGTGGATTGCCAAAGTAAAATGCTAAATTTAAAATATAAAATAATGATGTACAATCTTTTTTTTGAATAATTTGCTATTTTTAGTCTAAATAAACAATGAACTAATACTACTATATTTTAGTTGGATTATTTTTATCATAAGTAATTATTCTAATAATTATTTTTATTTAAAAAATTAAATTGATTAATTTTCTTAAGCTACTGCTTTATAAAAATGTCGCATGAAAACAACCATGATTAGTGGTTCCTTCTACATCCTAAGGACCGATATCCTATTAAACTCAATTTATATGATTTGTTTAATAAATATAAATATTTTAAATTAAAAGAATATGTTAATTTTTAATTACAAATTATTGAAAAATATCAATACCCTTGTAGGATATAAAAATTCAAATGAGTATGTTTGAATTTGATAAGGGTGATGCTAAATGAACCATACAAAACCAGCCCAACCAGCCAATAAATGAGATTTTGGGCTATAATTACTCAGCTCATTGCAATCTCAATGATTATTTGGGCCAAAACCAAAACTAAAATAGACTCATTGGCTGTATGGGCTGGTTTTTCATTGTCCACTTAACATTATTGATTTTGAAATCACAAAAAGTGGGAAATGAATTAATTTGTAAATTAATTCCATTTTTTTTAAATCATTTGAAAAGTGGAAATGCTATTATTTCTAATTCTAATAAATTTCATTAATTTGTATTTATGAATTCTATATATCAATTTTGAATAGGGGTGGCAATTTTCCTCGTCGAATGGGGACCCCGTGGGGACTGCCCTGTTTGGGGCTCCGCAGGTGGGGATTTTTTTCCACGTGGGGGTGGGGGTGGGGGTGAGGGTCAAATTCCCCCCGTAGCAAGCATGGGGGTGGGGGTGGGGATTAGCCTCCCCGCCCCGGTGGGACCCCGCATCACTCCGCACAAATATTATTTGAAGAAAATTTAAGTAATTTTATAGTATTAAAAAGATGTATATGGACAATATGGTCCAAATTATTTCCCACAACTCAACTTAAATACACTATATAAAAAAACATTAATCCCTAAACTTATTGGGTTTAGACATGTTTAAAATAAAAAAATGATTAGATCCTAAACTTAAAGCGAAGTAACACAATTAAGAAAGAAAGAAAGAAACTCTAACTCCACTTCACTCAATTCATCCTTATTCCTCAACCTCAAGCCTCAACAATTATCATTTTGCCTCCTATGCGCGCGGGTGTCAGTCCTAATTAAAATATCTTTAATTTTTAAAATTATTTTATTTATACTTTATGGTCATTTCGTATTTTATTATCATTTTACAATTCTTCGATAACTATGTTTGTTGAACTATTATGTTAAATTTAAATTCTAAAATGTCAATATTATGATTGAAATGATTAAAATTTTTATTATTTATATTTTTTCTATTTTCTTTTTTTGAAATTTATTTTTGCACAAGTGGAAATTTTCCAAGTGGTCTCCTAGGATTCCCGTGGCCGAATGGGGACTCCGCAAGGACTGCCCTGCACGGGGCCCCGCAGGTGGGGATTTTTTTTTCTCGTGGGGGTGGGGTGGGGACCAAATTCCCCCCGTAGCAAGCATGAGGGTGGGGGTGGGAAAGGTACTCCCCGCCCCCGCCCCCGCCCCCGCCCTGCACAATTACCACCCCTAATTTTGAATGGATTTTGATATAAATAAAATGATTTGAAATTTTAAAATATAAAAAATTATTTAACCCTTATAATAATATTGAAAATCTCATGTGAATGAACTAAACTTGGCCTGACATAGAACTACCCAAACTCGGTTTGTCTCGGACCTACCTGGCCCAGCTGAACTAAGTCACGACTTAGACATGTTTGGATTACAGTATTTTTAACTTTTTTTAATTTCTGACTTATTAGAAGTTATTCTGTTCTATTTGGCTATCTAACTTATGACTTATCCTGAAGTTATTTCAGTGCTTTTGGAGAAGTCAGACTATTTGACTTCTCTAGAAGCACTTTTCAAAATAAGGGAAATAAATTTTTTTATTATTTTATATCCACATACAAAATAACTTATTCATAAATTACTTTTCAGAAGTTACTTTTATAGAAGAGCTTAAATAAGTTGTCCACCCAAACTGGCCTTAAAACATAAAGGATAAATCTAAAAAGTAAAACAATTAAATAAGAATACATTTCGTTCTTAACTTAATAATTTTTAAACATGGAAACTAGTTTATAAATCATTTTAATTCCATGTTAAGTAATTGATTCTTGACATAATGAATATTCATAATTCAATGTATTTTGTTTTATTTTCATCATCAAATTTATTTCATTTCTTACTTGAAGATCTTCTAAATGTACCCAATATATATTATATACGGTATACACATGCACCTAATATATACTGTATATACTATATATCGTGTATAGGCCAAAGAATTGCTATGGGCGTGACCCTTCCAGAGCATTGAAAGGCAGTTAAAGTAAAAAAGTAAGTTAACATTGCTATATTTTACCGCAGTTCGAGAAAGTGACCTACCAAAAATTGGTCAATATTTTACTATTTATTTTCGAAATAATGGTTTATGAGTCGTGAGAGACTGGACCCCACAGAATTTAATACGTGTCAAGTTTATATTTGATGCTTGGCAAAGATAAATAAATTCCATTTAAAATTACCGTCCATTTCATTAAATCTTAATATTAATATATCCACCTAAAAAATCTTAATATTACTGTAATATATACTACCAACAGCGACTATATATTAGCACTTTCCCCCCGCTAATCATTACAATTATTAAATGTTATATTCTCTTTCCAACTTCGACTAATATAAGGTTACTCATTTTGTCCTTGGATCAAAGGTTATCCTTTTTGGGTTTTAATCAATTTGTCTTTAGGGTATCATTATTAATAATATTATTGAATGAACAAAGGTTTTCATCAAATGTCACTACAGTATTACTGAACTAGTTATTTCATCAAGTAACACTTTTTAATTTTAAATATGAGTTTTTATTAGAAAAAGTTAAAATTAAGAAAAATTTTTAAATTTGAAAGAAGGTCAAAAGAGGAAAGAAATTTGAGCACAAAAACTATTTTTTATCTATCCCTTTTATTATATATAATAGATGAACAAAGGTTATAATTTCATAACAAATAACAAGAGAATTGTTATATGAATAATAAAAAAATAGTCAAAACAGATAATATGTTATGCATAACAAGTATTATGAAATCTGTACAATATATACTATATGTTGCACACAATAACTAGCACGTATTATGCATAACAGTATCACATGTTGTAAAGAAATATAATGTTGCATCATGTGATGTATATTTTGCATATTACATAATATTTGTTGTGCATATAATGTACATATTATATATTGTGCATAATCTATTGGCTGTTTTGACTGATATTTTTTTTATGCATCAAAATTTTCCCTAATAACAATAACAATAACAAATAACAAATAACAATAATAATAATAATAATAATAAGGGTTTTAATTTCTATTTAAGAATATTAATTCATTAAAAATTTTAATTCTCCAACCATCTTGGAAACGCCCACAATTATTTGCCATTTAATTTAAAACGTACTCTTTGCCAAAATGTTATACTCTCTCCTTTTTTTTTTTGTCCAATATAAAAAGTAATTTTTTTATTTATTCATTTAAAAATTTTATACAGCTTTTATCAATTTTTTTAATTATACTCTTAAGTAATAAAAGAAATAATAAATATAATGAGTAATTAAAAATATATATAATGAGTGTTATGGAAAATTTTACAAAATATGCTTAAATTTTACTAAAATTGAGACGTTGTAAAAGCTGTTATTAAATTTGCATGTAGTATGCACAATTAAAATTGAACAAATAAAAAAATTGGAGGGAATATTAGAATTATGAGTTAAAATTGTTAGTCTTTAATTTGAATTCATGAGAGTTTTTTCATCCAATAATTATCATATTTTATTTGCAAAGGTTTTATATACTTTTGTTAGCATTACTCAAAAACACTTTACACAATAATCTAAGTATTGTTACATTAACAAACATGTTTTAACTACAATTTACAACCTTAAAAAGATTAAAAAAACTATGCGATTGGATATATAAGATTAAAGTTTTTTTTTTATAATGATAGTATATCGCAATTAATCTAATAATATAACAATAACAATTGTGTAAAATGCACGAATTAGAAGAAATTATAAGATTTAGTGTAATTACACTCTACGCTCATTTATTAACCAATTTGTCGAAGAGTATAGGAATGACCGTATGTATCATTTATTTTTTCTTTTGAAATAAAAATCCCAAAATGGCGTGCAAGATTTTATTATTAGCCTATAACCCACTTATAGGCAAAGATTTATATATATATTTTCTTCCCTCAGAATAACCTAGTTCATCTCTTTCCATCGCCCGCCTCGTTATTTGAGTTTCTGGTTACTACTTACTATAATTGACACTTCTCTAAGGTACGTACGTCTTGGACTTTTAATAAATTGACATTTATTATTATTAATTAATTAATATATATGTAGAGACTGATATTATTATTTCATTCTTTAATTAGTTCCATATCTTTGTATTGTATTCTTCTTAAAGGTACTTTCAACCTTTAACAGAGCCAAGCATGGCAATGAATAAAGAATACCTAATTATAACTTGCAATGCATGCAACATAGGATAGCATGCAATGCAATGCAATTCAATGGAATTAAGAAGAAGTGATCCCCGGCCTCCTCTATCCGTCACCGTTGGTCGAAAAGTGAATTTAAACTCTGTATTGTATTTATATTATATTATATTATGCAGCTGGCATTTGTGGTACCGTGACCCATCACATGCCAGATGGCAGCAGGATATACATATTATTCCCTTCATATAAAAATAATCAAAATTGTTATATGTACATTAAAACATCAGTTATAATGATTAACAAGATATGAATAATATATATCACCGTGTTGTAAAGAAAGATAACGTTGTAACATGTGATATATGTTGTATATAACATGTGATATTTGTTGTGCATGACATGTGATATATATTGTACATTTTATATTATCACAAATGCTTAGGGCACAACAAAAAATCAGCCAAAACAACCAACAAAGCCCATTTAATACTTTATGGCCCAAATAACACTTTTAATCCTCAGTATATTTTTAATGGGTTAGATGATTATGGCCCAAATTTCTATTTATTGGCTATTTTAGCTGATTTTTTGTTGTGTCTCTAGCAATGCTCATATATTATATATGTTACATAAGATATTGATGTTTTAATTATTTTTTGTTGTGCCCAATTATTTGAAAATAATACATATATTAATTATTTATATTTTTTTCATAGATACACATCACAAGTAGTATAAGCGACAAGTACTGATAATTTAAGTGATAAAATAGGTTTAAGAAGCTTGCGGAAATTAAAAAATGTTTCAAGCGAGAATTACTCTCGCATTTAGAACAATGATAAAATTCTCGGTGTACAATGAATAAATTATCAATATATCACACATGTTAAATATAATAGATTATAGTATTATACATGATAAATATATAATTTACTAAATTTAGTATATGTAATTTATTATATGTAATTTATTATTTATAATATGTGTATATGTAGTTAATATAATCTTGAAATTTTTTTATTAATAGTTTGTCGACACGTTCTCATTTTACATGTGACAAAACGATGTTGTTGCAAGAATGACAGAAAATTAACAAAAATGAATATGATTACAGGCTTAGCATTTTTTTTTTAAATTTAACAACTCGTATTTAATTAAATATGTTGGCAATAAAGGTTAATTTTAGTAGTTTTTTTTTCAAGATATAATCACTTAATTATAGGTGAATTCTACCGGTATATATATATATATATATATATATGAGTTATTGAACTAGTATGTTTGCAATAACTATTCATAAAGAGTATTGACAGAGATAAAATAAAAAATCAGCCAAAACAATCAACAAATAGAAATTTGGACCAATCATCCATCCCCTTAAAAATATACTCATGATTAAAATGTTATTTGAGTCATAAAATGCTAAATGAGCTTTGTTGGCTGTTTTAGCTGAAAAAATGTTGTTCCCCAAATATTTGTGATTCATAAATGATAGGATTCTCTTATTATATAGTACTAAAAAATTTCAATAATTAAAATTACATAAACATACTATGGGTTTAATTTTACATTGTCGATATAAAATAATTTTCAGAATAGCTTAATAAAATGATAAATCATGATTTGTGTATATATTCTTCTCATGACTTCTTATTTTGCCAAAATTCTCATGATATAACGGTTTATTCAGAGATGAAGGTAAATTTGTGCATATAGGCTATAGGATGATTCTACCCTCTCGATATATCCAAAAAAAAAAAAACATAAATTGCGAACTTAATAAAATGTAATTGATGATAAAAAATATTATTATTGGAAAAAATAGTAATGACTTCATGAGAGGTCAATTAGAAAAGCTTAAACGTAATTATAGCTTTAATAAATATATCTGTAAACTTATCTTTTTAATATTTGAATTAAGTTAAAGGCGATGATGGAAAAAATTGAAGAGAAAATCATAAAAAAAATGAAAAGGAATCTTTTATAATAGTAGAAATGTGCAAGTAGCACTAGTTAAGTAAAGTGAAAGTGATTTGTATGAGTTGTCTGAGAATCTAAAATCAACAAACCTCAGCAGTTAAAGTAATTATATATCTTTCCTTTTCACAAGGGGCCCAACCATTCCCATCCATAGCTAGCAAGGGTGGTTTTTTTTTCTCACCACAGCAGTGGTACGGTTATTAATTAATGTCAATAAACTTCACCAATGAAGTTCACTATGCAGAAGAATCTTTTGTCAATTTTCACTGCTTAACTACTTATGAAGAAGTTAGAATATATTATCATTTTGAAAGATCTCAAAATTCAATTCCGATATATATTATGGCACAAGGCAAGGTTGATCAGAATGAATGAATAAATGAATTATTTGATTGGTTATATATATTATATATGGTGTAAATGGTAGAGGCATCATTGTCACTCGCCGATATCGTGCATGTGTACGCGATCTTGACATGCTATCCTATTATATCGTAGGTGTGCTTTTGCACTATTATTTGAAGGATCGCCATGTGGCGGACGGAGAGGGAGCCGAGGCTGAAGAAGGAGGTGAGGCCCCACCTAGCTAGCTAGCTAGCTAGTTGCACATATATATATTCTTTTTATTTTGGTCATATAGATTCCATTACTGTAGATTCTTCCTCGCTGGATCTATATATCATAGTGATCTGCCACTATACATTATTATTATTGTTATTAATTATCTAGCTAGGCGGTCGGTAGGGAGATTTCTAGTGAGACAGACATACATCCCATCCATGTAGGAGGATAGTATATCCTTCCATCCTCCTCCCAAGGGTACGTACTTCAATTACTTGCACTGGGTGCCCCCAACTTATTTTCATTACCAGAATAATATACCTTTTCTGTCTCTTTCTGTCTTTCAATTAATCCCCCGCTGATTAATTAATTAATTAATTAAGTTGATTTTCACATGTTGCTCTCAGCATGAGTACTACTTGCGCTGCCTGCGTTTCTTTAATTTAATTAATTTGTCACACAAGAAGCAGCACCAAGCATATATATATATATATATATATATATATATATATATATATATATATATATATATATAATCTACAGCACTTTTAATTAAGGTACGTAGCTTCAAGAGAGAGAGAAGATCATATATACGTGTGTGGGTGTGTGTATATATACACATACACTTGCTAAGAAGAGGGAGAGGTGGGAGATCACACATATAGATAGACTTATTAGGTTGATGTCCTCTTTGCTTTGCTTTTTTTTTTTAATATATACTGGTGGGACCTACCCAAAGACAAGGAATTTTCCGTTTCTGGTCATTGTTCCGCCTAGCTTGCTCTGATGTGCTATTTATGACATTGCTCATACATACATACACAATATATAATATATATAAGCAATTGAGCAGGAGAACTTGCATATGATATCAAATCAACAGCTACCAGTAAGCAACGTTCGTTCCTTATAATTCCTCTGATCCAGCCAGCCAGAGGGAGAACCCATATATCGATGCACCATGATTTTTCATGCCAGACAAGAACAACCATCTTAACTAACTACTGCTGTCTGTTGGATCCACATACACAACTAATCTTCCCTCAAAACAAATAAAGGTGTGTTTGTGCGTGTGTGTGTGTGTATATATATATATATATATAGCGAGAGAGAGAGAGAGAGATGTAAATATATGTATCTACTCTCATTGTGATTGAGGCCAATTAACTAACTAACTCGTCGTTTTTTATGTCTGTATGTATGTAATAAATGATAGGGCCATTCATATATACGTATCATCGATCAGCAGGCAGCCAGCAATTAACAAGGCAAGCATATCAATCCATCCATCACGGCAAGATGGAATACGGTGGTGGTGCGGCGTTAGTGCAGAATAATAATAGTAGCAATTCTTCAGCGGCGGGGTTTGGGAGCATGGCGGAGTCAGCACCAGGAGAAGTAGGAGACTTGATCGATGAGCTGCTGGTAGAAGGATGCTGGCTGGAGACCACAGCGGGAGGTGGTGGGTCCTACAACATGATGCACCCATCATCGTGTGACGACCTCGGACAGGCACAGGCACAGTACTACATGCCAGCAACTAGTACTGTTAATTATAACAATAACACCGGCTGTGATGATGATCAGATAATAATGATGTTGCAACAAGAGTCAGAGGAGAGCTTTGTGGTGGGGAAGAGATGGTGGATTGGGCCGAGGGGGATCCCTGGAGGAGGAGGGCCGACTTCCTCGGTGAAGGAGAGGCTGGTGGTTGCGGTGGGATACTTGATCAAAGAGTACTACTACACCACTAATAAGACCAATAATAATAATAATAATGTCCTGATTCAGGTATGGGTGCCCCCTCGCTGCAGGTCATCAGCAGTACTTGAGATCATACCCCACTACCACAGATTATCAATTAATCAGGATCAGGATCAGGATCATGAGGCGGTTGCTTTTCCCAACACCAACACAAACCCTAACAACAACTACTACTACGTTCGGTTGTTGAGATCATACCCCCCTCGCCTTCATCAGTACGATGCCCCTCGTGGATCTTTGGCACTTCCTCTCCTCGAACGCGGAACTGGGGCATGCCTTGGTGTCCTCGACATTCTCATCCCCAACAATAACTATCACCCACACCTACTGCCGCTTGACAATGCCCTCCAGGTACGTGGGTCACCTTCTTTTCTTTTCTTCCCTTCCCTTCTTCTTCTCCCCCCCCCTGTAGTTCTCATCACAAAAACATTAATTGGCTCGATCGGTAGGGTATGTAGCCATTACTAACCCTAGCTAGCTCTTTTGTAGATTGATTGATTTACAAAAATCAGAAAATAAATAAATAATGATTTAGAATACGAGCACTGAACTCGTGCCACCACCACCATCACCCATCTTCCATTATTTTATAATTTTAATTAGCTTCTCCCATCTGATCTATCTTGTAATTAGGATACCGACTCATCAATAATTGACTTGCTAGCTCATAGCAGTATTCTTGGATTATATTCTCCATCGATCAAGATTCAAGACCAACTCAACTTATAGCATGCATACTATACTATAATTGACAAAAGTGTGCGTGCTTTACTCATTCAGTAGAGTAGTGGGTTATTAGCTTGCTCATAATTAACAAACATTTAAGTTATTAGTGCTCGCTCATCAAGCAAAATGATTTTAATGTCATCTTAGTAATTGATAGGTACTAGCTGATTATATATTATTAATTAATTAATTAATTTAAAGACCTTAATTGATTTTTCACAATATCATCTATCACAAGCACTAGAATGCAAGCATAAATTAAATATGTAGATCATCATATCTAACGTATGTATGGTATGTATGCAGGCTGTTGATTATAGAAGCTGCCATCAGAACTTCATTGTTCCACCATCACCTGCGGTGAAGGTGCGTAGTAGCTAAGCTGCCTCGTGTGCTATATATTGCTAACAGCTATATATGCATGCATGAGGACTAGCTAGCTAGCTAATTAGAAAAGAAATTACAATAATAATAGTAGTAATGTAATGTATATATAATATATGGAAAACTCGCGAGTGACTGACTGAGGAATATATGGATGGCGCAGGTATTTGAGGAGTTGTACCAGGCGGCAGTGAACGAGATAGTAGAGGTGATGACGTCGGTGTGCAAGACGCAGAACTTGCCATTAGCGCTGACATGGGCTCCATGCGTGCAGCAAGAAGGCAAGTGCGGCGGGGGGTGCGTGTCCACGGTGGACTCGGCGTGGTTTGTGGGGGACCTGCAAATGCTGGGCTTCCAGGAGGCGTGCTCGGAGTGCCACCTGCTGAGGGGCCAGGGGATAGTAGGGACGGCCCTCACAACCGCCAAGCCCTGCTTCGCAATGGACATTACGGCCTTCAGCAAAGCGGAGTACCCTCTGTCCCACCACGCCGCCCTCTTCGGCCTGCACGCAGCAGTGGCCATCCCCTTCCGCAGTGTCTACACCGGTTCAGCCGCAGACTTCGTGTTGGAGTTTTTCCTGCCAAAGGAGTGCCGTGACGGCGCCGAGCAGAAGCACTTGCTCAATTCACTCTCCATCCTCGTCCAGCAGGCTTGCCGCACCTTGCACGTTGCCACTTCTACTGCTACCGACCACCACCTGCTGCTCGATGACGAGGCCGACTTCACGCTGCCCCCGCCAACACCAGCGGCAGACAACCACAAGCTGCAGCAACTGTTCGCGGAGGAGGAGGAGGAGGAGGAGGCCAAGGAATCATCGTCGTCGATTACGGCCACGTCGTGGATAGCGCACATGATGGAGGCGCAGGGGCAACAGAACAAGGGGAAAGGGGTGTGCGTGTACCAGCTGGAGGATCCAAAAGAGGAGTTCAAGGTCACCACCAACTGGGACGCCGCCACTAGCCAGAGCACCCACCACCTCCACTTCACCTCATCCGATTTCGGCCACATTGACCACACTTCCGCCTCTGCCTCATTAGGCTCAGCGAGCGCCGACGGTGGTCTGGATCAGCAGGACTCTTATGCTGCTGCTGCTGCTGCATTTGGCGGCCGCCGCTCATCCTCTGCCACCTCCGGAGGTGGCAGAAAGTCAGGCGACAAGAGACGAACCAAGGCCGAGAAGACTATCAGCTTGCCTGTCCTCCGACAGTACTTTGCCGGAAGCCTCAAAGACGCTGCCAAGAGCATTGGCGGTGAGATAGACATACATATCGATCTATTTATTTATAATCTCATCTTCATCTCATCACACTTCCATTTTACTATTTAATTTAATTAAGTTACTGATTGATTGATTGATGGAATTGATGATGATTGCAGTGTGTCCAACAACTCTGAAAAGGATATGCAGGCAGCACGGGATAACGAGGTGGCCTTCGAGGAAAATAAAGAAGGTAGGGCACTCTCTGAAGAAACTTCAGCTGGTGATAGATTCAGTGCAGGGAGCAGAGGGTGCCATCCAGATTGGGTCCTTCTATGCCAGCTTTCCCGAGTTGGGCTCCGCAGATTTCTCCTCATCATCATCACCAACTACCACTGCCCGATCCAGCCAGCCATCAAAGAAAGCACCGCCCAACTCCTTAAAGTCCGCCGCTGCAGCAGCCTCAGCATCATGCACCAGCCAGACTACTGCTGCTTTTGGTGCGGCAAACCACCACCTCCATCACCATCACCACCACCACCACCACCAGCAGGCTAATAATCCCACTGCTGTGATGATGACGATGACCGAAAGCTGCGATGCTGCTGCAGCTGCAGAGTTGCAGCAGCAGCAGCATGCATCGTCATCAATGCTAATCCAAGAGGGTGAGGGGGAGGGGGAGGAGGAGGAGGACACGAAGAAGCACTTCGCATGGAGGGGTCATGGTGCTTTCAGGGTGAAGGCTACTTTTGTGGACGAGAAGATCCGTTTCAGCTTGCAACAAAATTGGGGGTTCAGGGATTTGCAGGTAGAGATTGCAAGGCGTTTCAATCTAAACGACATAAGCAACATGGACCTCAAGTATTTGGATGACGATGGCGAGTGGGTCCTCTTAGCATGCGATGCAGATCTCCACGAATGTAAAGACATACACACATCATCTCAGACCCGCACTATCAGGCTCTCACTCTTTCCCTCCACCTGCCCCCCATCCTAACAACCAAACCGCACAACGTCTTCTTCTTCTGTAGAGCTATATGTATGAGATCTCAGACCAAGCTGTCTTCATTCCATACATTCAAACATATTAGTTAGTTAGTTACTAGCTAAGTTACCACTTGAAATGCTCTCATCTCTTCTCTTTATCAATTATGTTATCTTATAACCTTCATAGACCTATTCTATTATCATTATGAGATAATCACTCCCACTCTATCTTCACCTGAGAATTTCTTTTAATCCAATTTTAATAAAATATGTCTTTAAAATTTTTCACTCTAAGTGTTTTGTTTCGAAGTCCAAAAAGAGGTGTCCATATATATGCACCCACATCCAAGATTGGAAAACCCTTTTTTTTTTTTAACAAAATAGTATTATTCAAACACCTAAAAATTTGTGTCTATGATGAAGTGATAAAATAGAAATGAATAAGACTTATCCTTCAACCCAATAATGATGATATATATGTCTTTTTTCTAAGTGTTAAATAGCTTTGTTGTTTTTTTCAATACACACAATTACTATCTAGTAGTGAGAAGAAAACAGACACCTCAACCTCCCTTAAAACGGAACTAAAGTAAATTTATTTGCATACATTAAGATGTTTGATTATATTTGCACTCCGTGCAATCCTTTATTACAGTGATGGCATTGTTGAATAATGAGAACGATAATAAATTACAATTAACAGTGATATGTATATATTTCAAATATTAAGAACAGATCTTGGGATCATATACACGTAATTAACTGTGATGATCATATCTAGCATGAAATCAGAAATTAGTTTCAGATATAGATAGTAGCTTCTAACTTAAGATTTCTCAATCAATCTACAAGTCATCTGGAAGTAAACTTGATAGTTAAAATCAATGGATTGTTATTATGATGAGGCCTCATCCTCTAGCTGCTCCTCACTGACTGTATATCTTGATGGAGGACCAAATAAGCTCAACAACACCTGAAAGAACGAGTAAGAAATGTGAGACCATTTCACAATCAATGACTTCTTGGCACAAAAACGTGGAGTTAGCAACATGTTGTATGGGCTATGAAGTCAATAAAGGCTACAGTTGTTTAGCAACATCAAACTCCACCAACTTACCGGCAGAAACACGAGACCATGCAAAAAGCCAATGATAACCAAGGCCAGATACATCTGGAAGTAATAAACCTGCAAAGACCAGAAAGCTACTTAAATATTCCTTGAGCAAACAATCCAAGAGTCACGGGCCAAGGGTGATTTTTTACATACCACAAATATTTCTGATGTTGAGAAGCAAAGCACAAGAACTCCGACTAATTTTGTAAGTGTAATTCCACTGCCATACAAAGTTAAAATGATGCAAAAGACAAGTGTCAACAAATTCATGGTGCAGACAGACAGAAACAAAACAACCATTAAAATAATTTTCAGCAAAGTGTATAGTAGACACATCAATTCTTTTACGAGAGAGAGTAGCATCAAAGATTCACTACTAAACAGCATTTTTTAAGATAAACTTTCACATCATATCGATCATGAGTATAACATTTCTGGTTAATTAAAAATTTCTTACTCTTGTTATTCATTAGGATTCACTAGCCATGGTTTTGGATGTGCTTAGGTGTCATGGTACACACCTTTTGCAGATGATATAGTCATAATATGAGAATTGAGAGAAGAAACAAGTAAAAACTTAAGATTTGTGGATGAAACCCTTGGAAGCCCGTAGTTTTCCGAATAAGTAAAAGTAAGATGGAGTATATAGGCTGCAAGTTTGAAAAGGGACACAGAAACTTTGAGTTAAAGTGAAAATTGGGAATAATTCCATGATGCAAGTCAAAAGATTCAATATGCATCTTGATTCCATTATCCAAAATGAGGGAGAAAAACAGAGACATAAACCATAGAATTCAAGCTGGGTGGTTAAAGTGGAAGATTGCTGAGTACTATTTGTCATGAAAAAGTACCATCAAAGTTTCAGGGTAAATTTTATCACACAACTATAAGACTGACAGTGTTATATAGGACTGATTGTTGGGCAATGAAAAGTCAACAAGAAAATGAGCTAAATGTTGCGAGTATAAGAATGTCGTAATGGATGAGTGAACACACTGGATAGGATTAGAATTAGAAATGAGTGCATCCCACTGATAGAGTTAGGGTACCACCTATTGTAGAAATCTAGCCTTATGTGGCTTGGGTGTATATGGAGGATGCCCGTAGAAACTCTAGTAAGAAGAGTGGATTAGATGGAGGGTAGTCCTGTAACTTGGATGTAGAGGGAGACCAAGAAAAACTATAGGAGAAACCATTAAAAGAGATTTAGATTTTAATTATTTAAACATAAATATGATCTATGATAAAGCACTATGACATTGCTTAATCCATGTAGCCAACCCCACCTAGTGGGCTAAGACTTAGTTGTTGTTGACTTGTTGTAGTAGTAGTCAGTATCTAAACTATAAAAGCATGGACTTCTTAATTGTGAATTATTGCCACTAGTTTGTTTGAAATTTGGCATCCATTAACAATTTGATAATAACCCATGGTTAGAATATGTGAGTGAGAATATGTATAAAACATAGGTGCTACACTCAGCCCAAGGTTATAAAGGTCACTACATTTAATAAGCAACAATGCATAAAGTCAACCTGAATACAGAGGCCCCCATGGTACACAGTGCTGTCTTTGCTCGTCGGCTCCTATCCCCTGAGCTTACCTGGTATAAACAGAAGAGATATAATAATATCATTAACAAATTTGCACACTACTTATTCACCAATAGGCAAGTGGTTCAATTGCATACAGGTCTACCATAATTCACCAAAGCATTACAATTCTTCATGGTGAGAAAGAAGGTTTAATTTTACATGCTATGATAATCTCCATAATACCATTAACATAACAAACAAGTAGGAAATTATAAAGTGCCACCATGACAAATATTAATATTTCCTTTCTGTAATACCCTATGGGGAAGACTAATCAATTTATAAAGCAACAGAGGATTAGACTAACCATGAATGCATGTGCTATATGCACGCAGAACTCAACTGCAATCCCTATTGACATAATAAGGTTTACAACAGAAACTGCATTTAGTTTAATGCCCAGAATTGCCATTACACCCTGCAGGAGTCAGCAAAGATAACAAGTTTCAATTCTATAAGTAAGCAGTGTTAATTGAGAAATAAATTGTAAGTGCAATTGACTTTTACAACATTCACAATATCAAAGATAAATGATACCATGAGGTCCAAGATTATCATGACCAGAACAAGTAATATGATTGCTGAACTCCAGAAGCTGCATTGAGATGCAAACAGAAAAGAATTATATTTATATATGATCCTGAAAAGGAATGAACAAGACTTGAATTGTACTGTAAACACACAAGACTTGAGCTTAAATAGATTTTATACCTGGATGTGATGACCAGACAAACAACAAAGACAGCACCTGTTGTATATCATCGACGTTATTTAATTACAAAATAATTTTATTATAAAAAGACATACCTGATATTCGAACATCAGAGACACATATAAGTAATAATTGAAAAGCTTTAGTAAGGGAAAACAGAACAGAGTTGACATATGAGAATGCCATCCCTTGTGCATATATTTGTTTTTTGTAGTTGTGCAATACCAACCTAGTGCTATGGCAATGTTGATCAATGCTACCTTCCATATATCCAGGTATTGTTCAAAGAAGATATAAAACACAGAGTATGGAAATATATCCATCTGCATAAGAGAAGTTTAGTAAGCACGAATCCACAAAGAAACAACAGTGTGGGATGCCATAGTCCAGTTTTAGCCAAAACAAAATACTTCAAACGACCTACAATTTTTCTGCATAAAAAAAGAGACATTTACGTGTACAACTTGACACTCAAAAGCTCAAGTGAAAATAAGCCAACATTTTCCCCAAAAAAGAAAAAAGATTGGTGAAAGAAAACATAAATATCAGACATGATTTATGATAGGATACAATGGTTACTAATACCAAAATGACCATGTTTTGATCTTTTCATTAACCAAGCCTCTGCATCCTCAAATCCTAACTTCCCTCGTTCTCTAATTCCTTTTTCATTTCACACATCTCAAGCAAAACTATGTCACTTAGTGGTTAGTGCTATCATGAAGTTTAATGTTGCCAAATCATCAATTTAAAAGGTCAATTTTTTTTTTTTTAAATTAAGTGTTGAAATCATTTAACTCTGCCTATCTTTTTACATAGCCGGGCCCAAACCCGGATAAAAGAGGAGAGTTGTGTTAGGCCTTCAATGGCCAACGTAAAATTTTGTTGAATCCTTTGGCATGGATCAAAACAAAAACATGACACAATGACACTGTTGGATCCATGTAGCCGACCCCACGTAGTGGGATAAGACTTTGGTATGGTATGGTAAGTGTTGAAATCATGTATTAATAGAGGAACTAGCATCTACCTTTTTGTGAATGGTTAGCAAACACGAAAGGTACTTTTAGTCCGGAGGGACTACCCCAAGACAAATTCAGGATTTAGTCATAAAAATATAAAAGAACTTAATCAACCTAGGAAAAGGTCTATAAAATGCAGTTCTAATATAAAGCAATCATAATTGTTTAAGGAAAAAAAAAATCCATTTCCAAGCTGTTTATAAGAAGACCATATATTCCCTGCAATTATTAAATCCTGCAAGCAGAAACAACACGATAAAATGCTTGAAGCAACTGAAGTCCAAACCTTTAAAGAAGCAGAAATTCTTGAGGTAAAATCTCTTGCAGCTTGTATTGCATTAACATAGTCACCCTAACAAGATTACAGTTAGATAAATCAAACCAAAAAATCTATGAAAAAGTCATGCTGAAGCCTGGAAAATAAGATTATCACTTATCACACTGCATACTTGTCTATTAAGTGGTGTGTGATAAGTACGAAACTCAGAAGCTTGGATGACAGCATCCTGATAGCCTGAAAATCAGATATAAGAAAAATCTTCGTATCAGAATTTAAAATTTGAGAATGATAATAATAAGAAACATTTGAAAAGTAAAACAAATATTATTTGAGAAAAGGACAGAATTTACAATTTTACATAAAGCTACTTATATAATTGCTGTACAGTTTTTATTTATTTATTAAGAGACACATGTATTTTTTTTTTTAATTTAAATTATTTCTCTGTAAGCCCTATATTGATTGTAAAGGAGATCCAATGGTCTCCTTGTCTTAACGACCAGTGACTATATACAGTTGAAGATGAGAGAGGTGTCATAGTGATATATTAGACAGAGGCATTGCATTGGCTAGCCACATGTTTAGATTCAACGACTAAGAGAAGGCAAAGATGAAGAAAAAGAAGAAAAAATATGAAGAATGATAAATGAAGGGGCCATTGAATATGGCATCAACAATAGCACCTTTAAAGGTTTATGAGTATTAAAATGTGTATATTTGTGAAATCTTCGATGGAGAATCTTGCAGGAAATACATAAGGAACAGAATATAAGTTTTGTCCTTTCAATAAGTGGGAGGGATTTGTTCGTTCAAACCATTCAGATCTACACTGTTGGTGTAAGCCCCGTGACCACCCTTTGCACAATCAGCTGATGGCAGTGCATCAAGAAACCAAGGAAGCTTCTCTCTGAACTGTGCTGTAGATGGACGATCATTAACCAAATCCGAGTGGCGGAAACACTAAGAATTGACCAAAAGTGTTAGTCCTTTTGCTAATGCAACATTTCTATTCAGTCAAAAACCTTTTGAACAAGCAGTTTCTCATATCATAAATAAGACACTTTTACAGAAAAGTATATTACTGTTGTACAGTCTTTGCACACTCCATCCAACCCACACGGTCCTTCATCTGGGAAACAGCAAGGTGGCTGAAGAAGGATGAACATTTACTATTGTAAGTTAAAGATTTACAGATAGCAATATCTAATTAGATTGATCATTCAACCAATTGTAATAGGCAGAAATTAGACCAGAAAGGCAAAGAAATCATAATATAGCAAAGCACATATGTATACCATGTGCATGGATATAAGTCCAAAATAGGGGAACAAATAAAAAAAGCTGCACAAGAAGATTCAAAGAAGTATATACCTGATCATCAGGTGGACAATAAGAGCCATTTATGAATTTGCGACAGCAACTAAAAGCTTCAGGTGATATCCATACAAGGAAATCATCAAGCCATGAGGCTGCTGGTTTAGCAATGTAGCTTGACTTTGGTACCAATGATGCCCTAGATATCTGTAGCAACATAAAGTGAGACATGAATGATCCATTCATGTACTTCAACATCTTCTAAGCGACAAACAATGGGATATGAGCAGTTATACACAAGTCTACAATACAATTTGCACTGAAGTTGGTATTTGGTCTTTCACTAAAACTAGAATTGAGTTTAATTAACTGAATTGAAGTCCATGTAAACCACTGGTCAAAACAAACGATGTGCAGTCAGTGTAGTTAATTAAAATTAAAATCATTGTAGATGAATGTGGTTAAACTTACTGGTGGTATGCGAATATCAATGGCACTGAAAAATTGAAATTAAACTAAACAATAGACATGTCTGAACAGTCAATATCAGACTAGACTCAACCAAAACAGTTAAATCTGACGTGTTTCCTTAAACAAAATTTTAAAATCAACAAAATTAAACCATTGTTAGAAAGCAACCACTTCTTGAAGTACTTCGCCATTGTGTTACCTCATTCAACAGAGAATTTGAATCACAATGGCTAATGGAGCATAGCTGATTTGTATGTTTGGAACCCGAACTGCATAAGAGATCACAGGTAAACGGTTTAAGAATCAGATAATGATCTTAAACATCAATATGAGATCTTTCACATGATAGCACATTAAAGGAAAATAATGATAAGCATAACCTGTTTCCATTATTTCTGTTTCTACTATTAATTTATTATTATTCATCTTTGGTTGTGTACGTAAGGAATCATTACAGTTAGTAAATGAAACAACATTGAATCGTGTTCTTAAAGAAACAATGACATCAATGAATAGAGAGACAAGTTCAACTAGAATACTAAAATAAATCAACCTGTAATTGTAACCCTTTACAACAAAATATAATGGCGGTCCAACTCTGAGGTACTCAGAAATGTTGCTGAAATACCCCTGGAAACAGAATAAGATTAATGAAGGTAAGATGCCAGTTAGAACAGAATGGAACCACAAGAAATTGCAAAAGTACTCCGGAAAAGAATTAGAAACTTAAACCTGAAGGTAAGAATCCCGAGGAAGAGCAATCTGTTGCTCAAGACCGGGTTCAATCCTTGTGCATAATGCCTATCAGAAGAGGGGGGGAAACAAGGGAAATCAGAGTATCCAAAAAGATCTATAATTTTGAAAGTCGATATTTGCTCATTTCGCAAGCAACTTACAATGCTTGCCAAGGTAAACGCAGCAAACAAGGCAATGACCAAGACTTTAACTCCCCATAGTCCAAGAAATGGTGCATGAACCTCCTACATTTTCACAATGATAGAGGAGAATTAATTTTGATGAGAAAAAGCAAGACAAAGTACAAGGTTTATGCTGTTAAGAAGATTTTACATATGGTTATAAGAAAACAACATAAATTGAATTTATAAAACATAAGCCACACAAAATCTTTTTCTTGTTTACACAAAATCAACCCATAAACTAAATAAACCGTACCTTCATATATCGTGTCAGCAATCCATCTCTTTCCTCCCTGCCTACACTTCAATCATTATATGATTAGAACTAGATATACAGTTATACACAAGGAGATGCAAATTTTTAAAATGCTAAATATAAAAGAAGCTGAAAATAATAAACAGTTATGCTTGAGTGGAAAACATTAGAGATAATAATCATTATGTATAGACGGTGAGCCTTGACACAATTGTAAGGTTGTGTGATCTGGAGGCCACAGGTTCAAATCTTAGAAATAATCTCTCCGCAAAGCGAAAGTAAAGCTGCATATATCTACCCTCCTCAAACCCCACCTAGTAAGAGCCTTGTGCACTGGGCCCCTTTTAATAATCACTACTGAGCCTCCCATGTTGAGCTTGAAGTATGGACAAAACATAGGCTGATAATACTCTGAAATTTATTTAATTTAGAGAATGGGGGCATAATTTATATGACAACTTGGTGGTAGACGCTCCAATATCATGCCAAAAACCAACTGCCCAAATCATGAGCTCATAGATGTAGGTATAGGAATGGTTTTCTTCTGAAATATAAAAACATAGTATCTATGAGTAACATAGCTTGCATGTACCTTCATTCTCCTCTGCAGATGATGAATTCACCTTTATGCAAGGGAAGCAATCAATTCTATTATCCTTGACTCTCAAAAAGTCTAACGTAACCAAAGCAACAAAAGCAGTAATTTGTAGGAGGAAATCCAGAAGAACCGCCAAAGCTACAGAAACATAAACAAAAATGAGTCAAGAAACATGAAGAAAAAGAATCTTGGAACCACTTTTTAAAAGAGTTGATATTATCCCCTCCCATCCCATTATTTAACCTGCAATCATGGAGAAAACACGGCATGCTGGCATAGAAACGAATGATCCTACTGCAAATGCTAGAATCTCTGATAAACTGGCCAATGTTATGGAAGGTCCAACTTCCCCCATTGCATTACTTATTTGTTCTTCTATAGGTAAACCTGAGGGTTGCCGTTTCACAGCATCTACAATTATACACATGTTATCTACACCAACCTGATCAAGGAGTGAAAAACCAAGAAAAACAGTGAAAATCTCACAATACTTGAAAGTCATAGTTTAAAATTTTTGGGAGCATTGAATCAGCAAGTATTGGATGGCTCAAGCAGCATTAGAGGATGATTATACATAATTCAGCTCAATGGCAAGATATCATCAAGTGAAGGTGGCATGAACCAGAAGGAAAAGGACTGGCTGACTGGCATAAGAAAACAAATCCTACCAGTATTAGCACTGTCAAAGACCAACAACTATTTACTAAATAATAATGATATTAATAAACAATTAGATGCCGACCTAATAATAATTTTATCTCATCACCCACTTAAACAAAATCCCCCCTCTAGAGTTCGGGTCTGGTTAAAGAATATCGAGAAAAAGAAAAGAAAAGAGGAGAATGTATATTTGAAACTCTGTTCCGTATTTTAGTTAGACTCCGTGTATATGCAGGTATAACAATGAATCAGATCAACCACATGAGACCCCCTCAAGCTTTAAGCATAGATGCTAATCATGCCTAACCTATTACATATACAATCCAGTCTGTTCCTCATGAGTCCATCAAAATGATGCTTGAAACTAGAATAATTTAGCCCAACTAACTTGCAAAATTGGTTAGATACTTAGATATGAAAAACATAGTAAGTCAAGAGAATTCATAAAGGATAATTGGAATTGACAAGAAAAGAACGACTTACAGCTAAAACTAGGAAAGGTATGACTTCCATTATGATTAGTGTAGATTTTACTCCGATAGCACTGAAAAATCCAACTGATCCAAGGACAGACAACATAACGAGCAAAACCCCCGAAAGGCCAAGCAATACCTGAATGACATGAAAGTGAAGAATGAGTAGTGTTAAAGAGTTGTGACAGCATCAGTAGAAAAATGTATACATAACACTTAAAAAAAATTAATTTCTAGTATTTGTGTCAACCACGAGCCAAACAAATTGAAAAGAAAGAATGCAGCCATTGCTATTTTATCATTTGCTAAAAAAATCTAGTCTCATTGTTTTTACCAAAACCTTACTACTAATCTAAATTGCTTAAAAGTTGAAAGACATATTTGGTGTTTGTCAAGAATTAAACAGGAATTGAACGTTAGTTTTAAATAAGCACGCATGCATTGAGTACATACAAAATATTTGATAAATGAGAGAAGAAAATGGCAAACTTAAAAATATATTTGATGCCATACCTTGGATGATAGGTAGAAAGAAGATAGGTGAGGTGGAGCATCTCCTAACGTCACCGATATATAAGCAAACATTACAATATAGCTTACCTAATGAGATGATGGAGGTGAAATTTAGTGTATAATCAAATAATAAAGCACATCACAATGAAGCCACAACCAAAATGGTCAAGCCATGAGCTTATGCATGATATAAATCAGTTTTTCGCATTCAGTTGAAAGAAATTGAAATGTCTTACAATTATTGTTATGACATCTGCAGTGCTTTCTCTCTTTAATTCTTCCTCAATTGAACTTTCTGTTGAAAATGACAAAGTAAGATTGCTAGATTGAACCATTGGCAACAATTCCTCCTGTAAAATGCAACATTGGTTCAAAATATGATGTGGGTAAGGACGAGAAGAGAACATGGATACAAAGTACCTCAGCATTGAGCTAGAAAATCTGCTACATCAAACAACATGCAAAGCCACACTTACTCATAAAACATGCATACTATACAGCTTTGACAATACAATTAAAATTAACTGAAAGCTACAAATAAGCATGTATCTTGAAGACACAACTCTATAAGAGACCAAAAAATAGAAAAGTGGATAAAAATCATCACAAAGATAAAAAATTAACCAAGTCCAAGATAGATAAACGGTAAAACAAAGCAGCCAATTCCTTTGGATATCAGCTAAGGGAACACTGGTAAACGGACCATGCGTGAAGTTCCAAAGGAATGCCAAAAAATAATCCAACCCAAATAAAATAAACAGCTGAAAAGAAATAATTAAAAATTATAGCATTCCTTTCCAACCTAGCACACCATAGCACAACCAAAAGCGAGGACTATCACGAGATTTGCTTATCCACAAATGCCAAACCTCTTAAATTAATAATTGATCCTTATTTGATAAAGAGTTGCCAAAATGCTCCATGACAACAAATTCCCTTGGTTTCTTGTACTTGATTATGATGACCGAGTTTAAGTGTAATTTTACTCCATAAGATGATAAACTATTTTCTTCCACTAATTAAGAATATAATGAAAAAATAAGAATTTATGGAGAGACATTAACATCTTTAACAATATAGAGTAACCAACAAAATGCAGATTTTGTGCATATATGCTACATAAGAATTAATAACTACAAAGAATGAATATATTAAGAAATCAAACCTTAGCTAAATGGATGAAAGCTTTTTCCCAAGCGATAGCTTTCCCATTCTCATCTCCAATTTTGGTAACCGCATTATTGACAGGGTAAGTGATAATAAATGCAGAAGCCTAGAATAGGGTAACCAGCAGATCAGTATTACATAATGTTAGGAACCGAAATATGTGATTACAGGATGCGAGAATAATTCCATTGAAATCCCAGAAGAGAGCTCCCTCGCTCTCACTTGTGGTAGCAAATTGTTTTATTTTAAAAAAGAAAAGAAAGAAAGAAATGATTGAAACAATGCAGACTCTTTGAGGAATCCACTCCCTGCTCAAAAAGCAACAAACCCTTTCTCAATGATTGCCTACCCTTTCACTTTGTTCTCTGCACATTTATCCCCACTCACATAAACTTAATTCTCCTCCTCGCCCATTTCCACTTCCCCTTGGCAGTCTGTCATGGTGCAGGTCATTAGCTTGAATATTCCTAAAACCTACCCTTACTTTGCACTTGGGTGAATCAAATTCCTTCCTTTCTGCCCGTCATCACATTCACCTTAATAGTTAAATACGAAGGGTCAACTACATAAATCTAAGCGCCCCCCCCCCCCCCCCCCCCATCCCCAACAAAAAAATAAAAATAAAAAAACATATCTTACCTCGGAATAATTGTTTCCAGAAAACCCTCCTAAGGCAGTAGTTGGCTCAAGGGGGGCCTTAAATGCACTAAAGCATGTTTCTGCAGATGTATAATGCTGAAAATGATAAATCAAAATAAGCAGAGTGAATATATACCAGATAGCTAGACCAATCATAAGGACACTTAAAATTAAGTCTTATTTTCAGAAAAAACACAACCTATGAGATAACCTCAGTGAAACTCTCAGAAGTAATTATGTACTACAAAAGCACGCAGCGGATGCAGTAGGCTATACGATCCTAAAAAATTATGAAAACGAGGCCTTCAATGCACATACATATACAATTCTATTTAGCTCAAGTTTAGCATATTATTGGACTTCAGTGTATATGCATTCATCTTTTTGTATGTTACTTTTGTCTGTTACATAAAACAAACAGCTGTAAATTAAACCCATCTGAATAACTAAAGTAAAGACTATCCAAAATCAGATTAATGAAGTTCACCTGAAAACAATACTCGGCATGTTCAACACCTCCATAGTTGTCATAATTGTCAGGGTCCATTTGAAAATACTATTAGAACAAAAATGAAAAGGAAAAAAGGAGATATCAAATGAAGGCATCTTTGTTATGTGAAAAAAAGGCCATAGTCAATTAAAATTGAACTGAATAAGAAATATCAGTCTGCCATACTACACACTCGACACATAATAGAATCCACATAATTACAAGTGCAACACATATATTTCACTAATATTTTAGAGATGGGGTTTGGACCTGCAAAATGGTTTGAGTGGCACAGTCCTCGTCTAAAGGCTTCAAGCAAATGTCACTTAGACTTACCAATGAACCAGAATAATTTGCACGAATTCCATCAATCTGTCAAAATAATGAAATTGAAGAAAAAAAATCGTAACAACAAAGGTCCGTCCCACTAAGCAAATAGAAGTTTTATTCAAATTATAACAAGTGAAAAGAACAGCAAGCAGAACTCAAAGCACCTTTTCCTGAATTTCGAAAAGCAATTGAATGTTATCTTCTGTAATGATACTTGGCGGTTTCTCATGCTTGGATTCAGGAATTGTTGCTATTATGAGCTGCAACACAAGTGAACAGTAGTGCACATGTTATTTATTTCAGGTAATATTATGTTACGTACCCTAAACATTAGCAAACCAGAAGAATAGCTTGGTTGAGTAATTTTAGGGATTTTGTTTCTGTTTTGATTTTAGTTTTGAAATTAAAGTTCTGTTTCAGTTAAGAATTCTGTTTCACATCAACGGGAAGGTTTGGCACCTCGATGTCGGCTCTTTTTTGGTCTCATTGAGATATGCGGAAAAAGGAAATAAAATCCACGGACTGACCCCGTCAAGAGCAAGGGTTGGACCACAAATAACCTAAAGGGGGTTACGGGTCAGGAAATAAGAGTTGAAAGCGAATTAGTTAATCAAGCCGCAAGGCCCAATGCTGGCACTACAGTTGGACCAGTTGTAGCTCGTTCATGGACTGGCAATAACAATTCAACAGGGCCCAAAGGAAGTAAGTCAAGAAGGCTGTCCACATAAGAGTGGGCCAAGAG
The DNA here is from genome assembly GCA_013621005.1 of Aeschynomene evenia. Lineage (NCBI taxonomy): Eukaryota > Viridiplantae > Streptophyta > Magnoliopsida > Fabales > Fabaceae > Aeschynomene > Aeschynomene evenia. The sequence continues at coordinate 105,844 of CM024269.1, read as the reverse complement.
ACACAAAAAAGGTTTATGTTTCAAATGTGGAGAAAAATGGGGCCCAGAACATGTGTGTCAACTAAAACATTATCAGATTTTATTGTTGGGAGAAAGGGGAGATGGGCCGCTTGAAGGAGATGGTGATTTCGGTCCAGTTCTAGAGCAAATAGAAGTGAAGGGACCAGAGATGGGAGTCTGCAGAGGAAAATCAGAAAGCTTTTCCTTCTTTCCACCTTGAGGACAAGGTGAGTCTTGAAGGGGAAGGTATTGTTAAGTACCCTAAACATTAGCAAACCAGAAGAACAACTTAGTTGTGTAGTTTTAGGGATTTTGTTTCTGTTTTGATTTTAGTTTTGAAATTAAAGTTATGTTTCAGACTTTCAGTTAGGAGTTCAGTTTTGAGTAATTTAAGGATTTCTGTTAGGAGTATTTTAATTTAATAGGTGTAAGGTAGTTTAGGGTTTTATTCATTCATTAACAGGAATTTCAAACTAGGAATTGGACTTAGGAGAGAACCAACCTCTCGAAAGTTGGCACCATTTGTTCTTTCAATTTATTTTTAATAAGAATTCTGCATAATAGAAGCAAAACCACATTGGTTTTGTTTCTTCTATGTGTTCATTGCAAGGTTGTCAAGTTCGCGAACTTGAGCATAGGTTCGTACGAACTTACGAGCTCGCGAAGCCTAGTCGTTCCCGTTCTCGCTGCAGAGGCGCGGTTTTGCTTGGAGCTGTTGGAGAGACTCGCAAGGACGTGAGAACGGTGGGAGCGGCTGCTCCACGCACTCCAACCATTTATGTGTGATCGCTCAGGTTTTGGGCCGACCCGACCCAGAAAGGGTAAAAAACCCTAAAATTAACCCTAAAAATTAAAGAATCCCTGAGTTCACTATTCATTTTTACTCTCTCTCACTGTTCATCTCCCTTGACTCTTCATCTCTCACTCTCAGTGAGTCACTGTTCAACGCCGCCGCCGGTGCGAGGTGCCAGCCTCCATCGTCGTCTCTGTTCGAAGTGGCGGCTGCTCCGCGATTTTGGTCCTCCTCCATCGTCTCTCACTGTTCTGGCTCTGTGCTTGGCTCCTAGTAATGCTTACTGTTCCTGCTCTGCTTGTGCTTCCCTCTGGTTGCTTCGTGCTTCCCTCTCGTTTTCGATTCTGGCTCTCTTTTTTTAATGGTTCTGCACTTCTTCCCTCTTGTTCATTTTTTGATTCTGTCCCCTTTAATTTATTAATCGGGAATTTATTAATTTATGGAATTTGATATTTATGAATTTTTAATTTGAGTATTATACAAATTATATTATTTTATTTTGGTCAAAAATACATATTTTTGTAATTCTCGATTCTAGTAGGAACTTCCGTTCCGTGCTACGCTCCTCCGCTCTTCGTATGTGCTAGCCCCTTCCGTTTCTGCGTAGGAACTCGTTCTTGACACCTTGGTTCATTGTACTAAATTTTGTTTTATTCTTTCTCCCTGGCACTGGTTGCTACATATTATAACATGGAACTAAGGGGGCGTTTGGTACGAGGTAATCTGGATAGATTATCGATAATCTTACAATTAAATTACCTGGTAATCCAGATTGATTCGTTTGTTTTGACAAAGATAAAGGTAATGTGGATTACCCGGTAATCCACATTACCTCCAAAGTGGTAATGTGGATTACCCCCATATCAGGTGGCAATCTGGATTACCACCCCTAGGTAATCTTCTAATTTATTTTATTACATGAGTACCCTTTAACAAATTACACTACAATTCCTAATTTTAAAACACAAATCCTAATCTATCAATGAAGTGCCAGATGGTCTAATGAAGTGCCATTCTTATATCTTTAAGTGGCTTTGGGACCAGATTAGGCATTTGACTTGAATTTGGCAAAGGTAGCTTTGCTTCATTGATATTTTCTCTTCATCTTAATCAATTTTTCTTTTATCAAGAGGAAAAAAAGGTTCACTATTTCCTTCACAAAATGCTGGAAAACATAAAATAAACCGAAGATAGAAATCTATTTCCTCAAAACCAAACAGGCCCTTAGATATCAGTTCTAGATTACCATGATAGAATATCAAAAGATTAAAAGGAAAAAAAAAAAAAAAAAGCAGCACTGGAACCTGTTCAATTCTGTAGAATGGGGCAAGATGGTTATCAAAGAAGTCTTTCTCTTCAGCAGCCTTACTCCCAGGACCAACCCATAACTGCAATACAAACAAGATCAACGAGTTTAGGGAGGAATAAAGGTTTTGTAATAAAGGGAGGCCCAGTACACGAGACTCCCACCAAGTGGGGTCTAGGGAGGGTAGATGTACGCATCCTTATCCCTGCTTTGCGAAGAAGCTGTTTTCAGGATTCGAACCTGTGACCTCCAGGTCACAAGGCAGCAACCTTACCGTTGCGCCAAGGCCCACCATCAATAAAGGTTTTGTAATAATAATAAAAAATTCAAAGACAACAAGAACAAAAGTCTCCACCTTCTGAAAACAAAATGTCCTAAATAATTGAACAATATAGCAATTGAGCAACATTAGGGAACAACAAATAAGTGAACATAAGAAGATAACTGAACAAAAGCCCTAAAATATATTGTAGGGACCAAAACCCAAATTGATGAAAACTATAGCAACTATAATTTACCTTCAACCTATTAAAGATATATAAACTAGCGCCTTGTCGGGCACTTCGTGCCCGTCAAGCCGCATTTTTATTATTTTTTATATGATTTTATTTCCATATTTTTATCATTTTTATTTGATTTTAATATGATTTAATAATTACATAAATTAAAATTAAATAAATAATTAGTGGGATTGAAAGAGTGGGAAAGTAGTTATTATTTGTTATTTATTTTATTTTTTAGTTTTTTATATTTACTTTTGAAAAAGATAACTACCCAAACGTGGACACAAAAAGGTCGTTATTTTGAGAAATCTCCTTTATATAATAGTATAGATAAATTTGATCACTGCATTATAGAGATGCTAGAGAGATAAATACAATACCTTCTCAGGCCGGGTCTCCACCTTAAAACGAAGCAACCCAAAACACAACAAAAGAACAAATGCTGCGGAGCAACAAAGCACAACAGTTGGCCTTCTAGCTACCCATCTTCCATAAGTCCTGGATGTGCAAACAAAATATTTGTCTATGAATCATGTATTTGTAAACCTAGCGAGTACTAGAATCACTGACCTGTAAAACCTGGATAAGCATCCTTGAACGAAAGAAAATTGCACCACATTCTGCAGCATGATGAATTTTGATACATCTTAATGTAGGAAGACAGGCTAATTGAAAAACATGATTCAAGATTTCAGAAATAAAGCCTGGTTCATGTCCAAAACATGAATGGAGTTGATTATGAGCTAAAGCGGCATATTGCTAAAAGCATTACTCTTTCTGTATAAATAGAACTGCAAATCATTTTTTTAATGCAAAATAGAAAATTAGTTTCCTAGAATTCCAAGATCTTCAATGAATTGCTTTCACAATAGAAAATAGAAATAGCCCCAGGATTCTGAGACACTTGTCAGGGTTAACCAGTTCCATGAACTTAAAATGCTGCAAACGAAGACATGGTTTGACAACCACTCTTATAGACACATTAAAACAGCTCCCCTCCCCTCCCCCCTAAATTTTCTTCAGGAGAAAGAGATTTAGGAAGACAAAGGAATGAAGAAATCTGTCAGACATTTTACTACATATAAATGCACGAAATACCAGCCAGAAGAGCAAAATTCCAAAAGCACCTTATCCTCTCTTCCACCCTCAAAACCGAGAGAGAGAAGGAGGACGGGAGGGAGGGGTAGAGGCGAACACATCAGAACTCTTTAAACAGTGCAATGACTAACTCCAAAACAGCAAAGCTACTTCATGATGCAAGAAGAGATGATTATTCATCAAAAATAATAAGGATACTACTCATAACACAAATGAAAAGGTCCAAAGTTCCATAATTCACATTCAAAGGTTTTAACTATTACATTATTAGGAAAATGAAAACATTCACACTCAAATCTAAGCTCACATCCAAGTATCCAACAATGATAGTGTTACTATCAATTGCAGCAAACGCCATGATATGATATCTAAAGAAGGATAATGACTGACAACAAAAGGAAAAGCACCATTTAAAAATTAAAAGCAAAGGCAAATAATTTTGAAGTTACAACTAAACATACGGACACAACATGATAAAATTTCTCACCCAAGCTATGACACCAGCAATAAAAAGCTAAATCAAAGCTAACTGGATTCTGCAAGGGTGTTGGTTTAGCTGGTAACGATCAAATCACCTCACTAAAAGGGTTTAGGTTTGATTCACACTACCAGCAAAAGCAATCCACCAATTGTAGGCTGAATATACCACCTTAAGTCCTTGCTAAGGCTTGTGGCCTCTGCCCTAGCTTTCAAATGCAGCAGTATTTCATTACCCTTACCATTTTTCCACCCAAAAAAAGAAATAATTACACCCGTCCTTCTGAATCCTAAACATGGATATATTAATATGAAACAAACAATTTCACAAATCAAATAAAATATACCTCTACAGGGTGTCTTCCATCCTTTTGGAGGTTACTAAAACTACTCCCTTCACCAGCTATATCATTTAGCAATGGTTCCACATTAGATCCAAATCTCCTCCTTTCTCTTCTCCTTTGCAGCAATACCCATCCAATGAACATAAAAACCAATACAGCATACAAGATAGCCATTGAAAATTCCACACATCTGACCTGCAGGTATCATTAAAAAATTCCAATTTGACATCTATCAGAAGGTAATAGATAGAGTTTTCAGTAGACAACTAAATTTTCCACTAAATCATTAAACCCTTTAGTTTTAATAAAGAAAAAGGAATTAACTTTGTCCAGTGAATCTAGTCATAAGGTGAATGAAAATCAGCCATACAAAAAGAATCAATGTCTATGATTCAACCTTCAGAAACCCAAATCTAATGGAGCAGGGATCTTTTATAGGTGGAGAAGGTTCTGAATCTGAGCATACAGGAGATGAAGGACAATCACCACAAGAGCAGCCCAGTGAAGTGTCATTACATGAATAAATAGATGCATTCATAAGTTCCATAGGAGATGAGTCACAAATGGTTGTCTTAAAACTTATAGAATATGGTGAACCGGGAACATCAGGAGGCATTTTTTGACCAATAAATGCAAACCACTCTGGCAATGACAATCAGAAATATAACACATTAGCACATGAATAGCACATATAATCCAAGCAGATGAAGAGGAAAGGACATATTCCAATGACATATGGACACAGAAATCAGAAGCAGCAGTGAAGTAACAGAATAAGAACAATAAATGGTCTGAATTGCATGACTATCAAAATAAAATAAAAACAGCACCGGGAATGTTATAGTTGCACAACATCAAAGGGGACAATCACCTTTATTAAAAACTATATATTACCTTCAAAGTTGTTAGCTCCACCCCCAACAAAATCTATGGCCCTTGTATTCATTGTACCAAACTTCACATCCTTACATGAATTATATAGCCCTTCTCCAAAAGTTTCAGTTACATAAAAATCAATGCCATCCACAGTCTTATTACCATTAACCTAAAGTGAACACAAGATAATGATCAGCATCATATTGTAATTAATGTAAAGAGTGAACAAAATGGATAATATAAGCCTCTGGAAGGATTGAGAGAATTTTCATAACCATAAAAAAAGCCAACCAAACAGAAACTCCAAAACAACAATGTTAGTAGAAACCAAGTTCCACAGCACAGAGCAAATCCCTGACCTCAGAAATAGAAGTCACGTTGATAAATAGACTCTGATTAGGAGAGCATGAAAGTTCACAGAAAAGATTAAGAAAGTTCCTCAAGCATGCTGGACAGCCGACTAGAATTGGTACAGCCTGCAAGATAATGAATTTGTTTCTATTACCGCATAGTGAAAACAGAACTAAACAAAGAAGAATTCATGTGAAAGACAGAGCTGGATGATGAGGCACATTCCTTCATACATAGTTTGAGACAGGAAGACATTCATGAAGAAGGGATAACTTGCCTGTTGAACCTGAACCCTTAATGTCTCAAACTGATCGGCCGTACAACAAACATTTCCGGTGATGGTGGGGCACAGACTTTGAATCTTGGCAGATAGTAGGTCATCGGGCTGGAATGGAGACCCGAGAAGAGCAGCATATGATATAAATATATATAATAGTAATGATACAAAGGTGACGATGGTGGGTGTATGTACTGTAATGTAACTAAACTAAATGAACAAGGGGATGATATGATATGATTCAATTCACCTTAACAGAAGGGGAACCATAAGGGCAATTGAGAGCTTTCCCATCGCTACGTTGACCACATATATCATACATTGCGCAGTATTCTTGAGAATGCTTAGCCCTAAACAACAATCTTATTTATCAGGAAGGATGAACTAAGGAACAGTTGCAAATAAATGAATTGAGGGATAACTTACCCATAGCTAGATGATTGATGCTGTGAGGCAGCAGAGAGAAAAGACGAAGAAGAGAGTACAAGCAGCAGCAGAAGCAGCACCTACATACAGTACATGATCACACGGTAGTCAATTAATCAGATGAGATGAGATTGGAATGGAATCGAGATGATCCAACAACTTAGTTAGTAAGCGAGCAAAAGAGATGTATCGGATTCTTGCCTGGAATAGAAGACCAACAGAGATGGTGAATCCCATCTTCTTTTTCTCTCTATCTATTTCTCACTTTTGCTCGATTAGATTTGAGAACTCTGTTAGGAAATGTGAAGGGGCAAGTAAAATATATATGCGGAAATGACACAAAATTAACGTGGATCACGCTTCACATCCATATACAAGCATGTTGCAAGATTTCGAACAAAATTCACCATCCCTACATGCAAAATACTTGCAAAAGTACAATCCGTTTACTATTTATAGCTCTGATACTAGGGTTAAAAATCTAGCCACAAATCTCAACAAACTGCTACTCAGTACTCACTCGAAGTCGCAGCAGAGTGGTTGGGTTAGGAGTTTTGCTTCATTATTGCCATTGCTCTTGCAGTCTTGCACTCTTGCTCCTGGTCAAACACAGACAAAACTTAACTCAAACGCAACTCCATGGATATACTCGCCAAGTTTGTCCATGGCATTCTAACATCAGACGGTTTTTCAAATAAATGAATAAATAAACACTCTTTTTTGGCCTAGAGTCTTGCTAGGTGTTCAACACAAAAAACCTACTACGTATAAAATAACGTACAATGCGAAAATCAAACACCAAGAATGAAAAACGTGCATTTCGTATAACCACTCTCACGAACGCGCGCGTGTACAGTACACGCGTAAGCGAACACATTTCAACACATAAAATAAACACATATTTCAATAGCAAACGAACACATTTGATGATAAGAAATAGATATATTTATATGTTATAACAAACATACTTAAGTAGAAAAAATGAACACATTTACTTAAAAAAGTATCTCAAACTCATTAATTTTATCTCTTTACATTATATTATGTGTTTAATTAGTTAAGGTATATGTATGTGTTCATTTTGCATTGTATTATGTGTTCAGTTACAGTATAAATATGTGTTCACTTTGCATTGTACTATGTGTTCAGTTGCAGTATATTTATGTATGTGTTCACTTTGCATTGTATTATGTGTTTAGTTACAATATAAATATGTGTTCACATTACATTGTATTATATTTATTTGTTCAATTGCAATATATATGTATATGTGTGTGTTCATTATTTCATATATTATGTGTTTATTATGACTTAACTTTAATATATATGCATTCATTATTTGCTAATAATAATTTTATGACCAAAGTATGTGTTCATTTTAGGTTGTCATATGTGTTTATTTAATCTTATACAATGTGTTCGTTGCGCAGAATTAGTTCTGATCTGAAAAGAAAAATAATATTCTTGTTTGAAACTAAAACAACCTGATATAAACAAAGATTGAGTTGTATGATGAAACGAAATCAATAATCTCATAAGATATCACAATAATCATTGTTAAAAATGAATTTAGTTGATGAACATATGAAATTCAATTCTTCTTCATCATCACTTATGTCATGATTATACAAGTAAGTTGCAGAGAAAAGTTACCAAAAAAAATAAGTTTTCTAAAGGTAAAATGAAACAAAAATAAGAATCATACAAGAAAAAAGAGTGGGTATTGATTGAGAAAAGAAGAAGAAGAAGAAATAGAGTTTGATGTAAAAGAAAGTGAGTATGTTGAGTGAAAGTGAAAAAAATAAAGAACAAGAAGAAGGAAGGAAGAGAAAACCAGAAAGAAATGGGAAGAAAAGAATGAGAAGAAGTGAAAAAATAAGCGCGTAGTTACGTAACAATGGATAACAGTGCAAGATACGTTGTATATGTAACATCCTCTTTTTGAGTTAAAAATCGATATTTTACTACAACTTATTTTATCAAACTAACTCATTTTCATAAATAAATTATGTTATATAGTAGGTATAAATTTGTGCTAATAGTATTTATAATTTTAAAATTTTTATGAGTATCATTATATAAGTAAATTATACACACAATAGATTTTAAATAAATAAAATAAAATAAAAAGGAAAATAAAATGGGTTACTATACATGTCACGGGATGGTTGAAGCCATTCAATGTTTGGCTCAGGCTCAGGCTGAGACAAATAGATTGTTAATGCAACAAATGGAAGAGTCACGAGCTAGAAATGGTGACCACAGTAGTGAAGGTAATGGAAACTCTAGTAAGGAATCACCCACATTTAACCCAACCTATCGTTGCCTTTCTGATTTTGAAAAAGTCAAACCACCCTCTTTTACCAGAGAATATGACCCTATAGTAGTGGAAAGGTGGGTAATGAGGCTAGAGAAAATTTTCACCGCACTAGGATTTGGGGATAAAGAAAAAGTAACATTTGCTACCTACAAATTAGAGGGAGATGCAGAACTTTGGTGGAGAAATGCTAAGAGAAATGCTAAGAGTGTTTTAGAATCCCAAAAAGTTGAAATCACATGGGAGATGTTTTTAACCACTCTTTATGATAAGTATTTCCCTGATTGTATCAAAGATGAACAAGAAGCTAAATTTTTACAACTCAACCAAGGAGACCTTACCATTGATAAATATGTTGCCAAATTTGAAGAATTAGTCAAATTTTCTGGCCGCCTTAGAGACAAACCTAATGACCCATGGAAAGCCACAAAATTCCAACAAGGTTTAAGGCCTGAGATTAAGGACAGAATATCCACCCTTGAAGTAAAAGATTATGCCACCATAGTGAACAAGTGTAGAGTAGCCGAGAAATCCTTCCTGGAGGTAAAGTTTGAAAGGGAAAGACAGAACTTTTTCAAAAGAAAGAAGGGGAACGAGATCCAAAAGAATAATAAGTTTAGGAAGGGGGAGAACTCTGGGGTCAAAAACCAAATACCAGCTAGGGAATCTATACCTTCATGTGAGAAATGTGGTAAACCTCATAGCTCTAGACCTTGTTATGCTGGAATGAACGTCTGCTACTGATGCGGCAAACCTGGACATCACATCAGAGACTGCAAGGTTGAAAAACCAACAACCAACCCTGTACCCAAACCACATGTTAAAGGAAGAGTATTCACTTTAAATGGAGAGGGTGCAACTCCTTCTCCTAACATAATTAAAGGTAATTGTATATTGAAAAATAATCTCTTAATTGCATTGTTTGATACGGGTGCTACTCATTCTTTCATATCAATTAACTTTGTGAAGAAGATAAATTTATCTTTGTCTTCACTATCCTTTGACTTGCTAGTGTCTACTCCTACGGGAGAACAAGTTTCCTCCTCTCATGCATGTTTGAATTGTCCAATTTTAATCGAAGGAAAATCTTTCCGTATTGATCTTGTCTGTTTACCTTTGATTGGAATTGATATCATAATTGGATTGGATTGGTTGTCTGAAAATGGAGTTCTCCTAGATTGTGCTAGAAAACTTGCATATTTTCCTAGTGATTCCTTTCAAGGACAAAATTCTTATGACTCCTTATGCATTGCTGCCATTCAAGTAAATGAGTGTCTGCCAAAAAGAATTCCTGAATTTCTTCTCTATTCTTTAAAATCAGAGGTTGAACAAGACATAAACACTATACCTATAGTGAGAGATTTTCCGGCAGTGTTTCCTGATGACATTGTGACCTTACCACCCAAAAGAGAGGTTGAGTTTTCCATTGACTTGCTTCCAGGAACTGGACCTTTATCCTTTGCACCATATAGGATGTCTCCTTTAGAGTTGACTGAGCTTAAGAAACAAATAGAGGAACTGTTAGCCAAAGGATTCATTAGGCCGAGTGTGTCTCCATGGGGTGCGCCTATTCTCTTTGTCAAGAAAAAGGATGGAAGTTTAAGGTTATGTATAAATTATAGACAACTAAACAAAGTCACCATTAAGAATAAGTACCCACCCCCTAGGATAGATGATTTGTTAGACCAATTATTAGGAGCCTCCGTCTTCTCCAAGATTGATTTAAGGTCAGGGTACCATCAGATTAGGATTAAAGAAGAAGATATACCCAAAACAGCTTTTAGCACTAGGTATGGTCATTATGAGTTTCTTGTGATGCCTTTTGGCTTGACCAATGCTCCAGCTATATTTATGGATTATATGAATAGAATTTTTAGGTCTTATCTAGATCAGTTTGTGATTGTCTTTATAGATGATATCCTCATATATTCTAAGACTAAAGAAGAGCATGAACAACACCTGAGGGTAGTTCTACAGATCTTAGAGGAGAATCAGTTGTTTGCTAAGTTAGAAAAGTGTGCATTTTGGTTGAGTGAAGTTAAGTTTTTAGGTCATGTGATTTCAGGTCAAGGGGTGTCAGTTGATCCTAGCAAAGTGGAAGTTGTAGTTCATTGGGAGAAACCTAAGTCAATCACTGAGATTAGAAGCTTTCTTGGACTAGCAGGGTATTACAGAAGATTCATTAAGGGTTTTTCTCAACTAGCCTTACCTTTGACTAGATTAACCAGGAAAAATCAACCGTTTGAATGGAATTCTAAGTGTGAAGCTAGTTTTCAAGAGTTAAAACATAGGCTTACCTCTACCCCAGTCTTAATAATTCCTGATCCTCAACAAGATTTTGTAGTATATTGTGATGCATCTAAGAAAGGGTTAGGATGTGTTCTAATGCAACAAGGAAGAGTTGTAGCATATGCATCTAGGCAACTTAGGTCCCATGAGGAGAACTACCCAACCCATGATCTAGAGTTAGCAGCTGTGGTGTTTGCTTTGAAAATTTGGAGACATTATTTGTATGGAGTTAGATTTGAGGTCTATAGTGATCATAAGAGTTTACGTTACCTTTTTTATCAAAAAGAATTAAATATGAGGCAAAGGAGGTGGTTAGAATTTTTAAAGGACTATGATTTTGAGCTGAAGTATCATGTTGGCAAGGCTAATGTAGTGGCTGATGCATTAAGTAGGAAGTCATTACATGTGTCTTCATTGATGATAGACGAGCATAAGTTATTGGAGGAATTTAGAGACCTAAGGATTTCTATGTCTGTGCAACCTCATTGTTTGTATGCTAGTGAAGTTAGGATTGAATCTGACCTGAGAGATCAAATAAGATTAGCTCAAGAGCAAGACAAATTCCTCATGACCCTCAAGGAAAAGATCCCGATAGAAAAGGTTGAACATTTTAGCATCGATGATAGGGGGACGGTAATGTATAAAGGGAGACTTTGTGTACCCAATAATGAAGAGTTAAAAAGTCGAGTCTTGTCTGAAGCACATTGCAGTAAGTTCACGATTCATCCTGGTACGACCAAGATGTATCATGATCTTAAGAGGTTGTTTTGGTGGAGAGGAATGAAAAAGGACATAGCTAGTTTTGTATCTAAGTGTCTTATTTGTCAAAAAGTGAAGATAGAACAACAAAAACCTGCAGGAATGCTCCAACCTTTAGATATACCTGAGTGGAAGTGGGATAGCATATCAATGGACTTTGTGGTAGGACTGCCTAGAACTTCTTCAGGGTATGATGCAGCGTGGGTCATAGTCGACAGGTTGTCTAAGTCTACCCATATCCTGCCAATTAGGATTAGTTGGCCGTTGTACAGATTAGCACAAGAGTATATTAATGAGATAGTAAGATTACATGAGATTCCAACTAGCATCATCTCAGATAGAGACCCTAGATTCACTTCTAAGTTTTGGATAGCCCTACAGGATGCCATGGGTACTAAACTTCGTTTTAGTACAGCTTATCACCCTCAAACAGATGGTCAGACTGAGAGGACTATTCAAACTATAGAAGACATGCTTAGGGCTTGTGTGTTAGAACTAGAGGGTAGTTGGGATACTCATCTTCCTTTAATAGAGTTTGCGTATAATAATAGTTATCATTCTAGTATAGGGATGGCACCGTTTGAAGCCTTGTATGGTAGAAAGTGTAGGTCACCTTTGTGTTGGACAGAAGTAGGTGAGAAGAGTCTGTTAGGACCTGACATTGTGCAACAAACCACAGAAAAGATTAAGTTCATTAGAAACAAACTACTCACTGCTCAAAGTAGACAGAAAAGTTATGCCGACAAAAGAAGACGACCTCTCGAATTTAAAGAAGGAGATCATGTTTTTCTCAAAGTCACTCCTACTACTGGTATTGGCAGGGCCTTAAAGTCTAAAAAGTTAAGTCCCAAGTTCATCGGTCCATTCCAAATTCTTAAAAGATTCGGTCCTGTTGCATATCAAATTGCACTTCCCCCTAGTCTGTCAAACCTCCATAATGTCTTCCATGTTTCCCAACTCCGAAAGTATTGTTTTGATCCTTCACATGTCATAAGTTATGAAACAATGCAAGTAAGGGATAATTTGACATATGAAACTACATCGATACAAATTATCGATAGATCTGTTAAAATTTTAAGAGGGAAAGAAATTCCTTTAATGAAAGTGGTTTGGAAAGGGTTGTCGAAGGATGAAGCAACATGGGAACTAGAAGACGAAATGAGAAAAAACTACCAAGAGCTTTTCCATACAGGTCAGTGAATTTTGGGGACAAAATTCCTAAAAGGGGAGGAGAATTGTAACATCCTCTTTTTGAGTTAAAAATCGATATTTTACTACAACTTATTTTATCAAACTAACTCATTTTCATAAATAAATTATGTTATATAGTAGGTATAAATTTGTCCTAATGGTATTTATAATTTTAAAATTTTTATGAGTATCATTATATAAGTAAATTATACACACAATAGATTTTAAATAAATAAAATAAAAAAAAAGGAAAATAAAATGGGTTACTATACATGTCACGGGAGATAATCTATGACATGCATGATTAAATGCTTTAATCTTATCCTCTTATCCCTTTATCATATTCCCTAATTGTCATGTTATGTAAAGCTTTAATAAAAAAATTATTATATCTTTGTTATATAAACCAAGGCCAAGCATACATTCACGGTGTAAGAGAACAAGGAAAAATGGAGTGAAAGTGTGAAAAAAAAAATAGGTGAGAGTTAGTCTTTCAAAAAAAAAATTAGAGAATATATATATATATATATATATATATATATATATATTATATATATACACGGAGGCTATAAGGAGAGAAAAGTAATGATAGATTTAAATAAGACGTTTGAGCACCAAATATTAAGTAGATATGAGTTCTCTTTCAACACTCTTGATTATCATACTATTATTATTATTATTATTATTATTATTATATCATCACATTTATTTTGTCTGTTATATTGGCTATATTAATTCATATGCTTTTACTCTCTTCTTCTAATAATCTAACATTATACTATTATTATTACTATTATTATAATTATTACTATTATATATATATATATATATATATGTTTATATTTCAGTCATTTATATTTCCGTATTTATATTTCAGTCATTTATATTTCCGCATTTATATTTCAATCATTTATATTTCTGCCTTTATATTTCAGTCATTTAAATCTCAGTTATTGAGTTATCAAGATTCATGATAATTTTGGGGATCAATACTAATCTAACACCTTAATCTAACATTCATCACCCTAATCTAACACAATGAAATAAAAAGTTTGATCCCTTAAAAATTAACATCCATCTTGATAATTTTATATATATATATATATTATATAGATATATATCTATATATTATATAGATATATATCTACGCTATTAGTATTATATTACTATTATATATATATACACACGTACTGTTATATATATATAGGTATATTAATATATATGCTATTATTATTATTATTATATATATATTATTATTATTATATACCGTTATCTATGCATATATATATATATATATATATATATGTATATATATATATATATACTTACTGTTATATATATGTCAGTATTATATATATATATATATATATATATATTTATATTATATATGTGTTTATTATTATTTTTAATGTTTATCCTTATTATGGTTATTATAATCATGGCATTCAAGAATTTAACTAATTATGTGCTTTATATTTTTATTGATAATGTAAAATTTTAAGAGCATATATTCATTAACGCATACAAATGATAAATAAAAGTAATTAAAAGATATCACTAGCCATCAGGAAGGCTTTGTGAAATGTAAATCCCTGCTTTGTCGTCACGATGTTATGAGTACCACCATGATTGGGAATTCCCTAAGAGAAGGCCTTCGACTAATTATGTGGGACAAGCAGTTGAACGTAAAGTGAAAAGATAATTCTTAAGAAAAAATTGCATTGCATTGCATGCATGTTTGCTATTCATGAAACTATTATGAATTATGATGTGATGATATATTGAACAATTACTTTGATAATGAAAGATGGGTAATCAAGTTAATTTCCGTGGTCGACACGGGGGATCATCATTAGTTCAAAAATAATTTTTTTAAATGTGCTCATTATCTACTGAGAATTTTAAATTCTCATTATATCTACTTTTGTGATGATTCCAGATTCACCGCAGTGAAGCTTCAATGAAGGATAAATCATTCTGTTGTTTGTAATATATATGAAATGTACATAAATAAGGCGTGTTGTCTGCCATGTGCGTACTATGTACCCAGTGGCCGTATTGTAAAAATAACTCTTGTAAAATTATAGTGTCTCATTGTTACCTTATACAATGAACTTTATTATGAACGGGTGTTACAGTATATACGATGTAAGTATTTTACATCGTACAAATAGAATTTCCGTATTAATTAACGGTCCAAATGAATGTGGATACAAAAATACAGTTATATCTTAGTATCTAGTTTATATATTAGTATAGATAAAATAATAAATATCAATTTTGGTCTATACATTTTATATTTAATTAAATTAATAACTAATTATTAAAATAAAGTAATTTATAAATTAAATTTAAATGTCCTGAGTGAAAAAACACATCTCTTAAATCATAAGTTACTGGCTTACTGCTAATGGAGTTGGTACAAGTGGTAAGTAACTCGTTGTCCCCTTAAGTAAGATCTTGAGTTTGAGTCTTGTGGATAAAAAAAAAAACTCTCATTGGGAGGCTCATCTGTCATTTCCAGGACGACAGATTAGTTGGAGCGAAACTCTAGATATCGTGAGCAACAAAAACAAATCATAAATTACTATACAAAATCACTTATCATATATATTATTCTAAAATCGGGTTTTGGAGAGAGAAAAATTGATGACGTGTCATTCACACAGTCATTTGATATCTCGCCTATTAAATGTCAATTAATACATCAATATAATGAAATTAAAATATAATCTCATATATATATATTCTCATCATATATATTTCAATCAAATCAATTTAAATAAAATATATATCACATATATGATATATGATATAATATATATGATATGATTTCAATTTTAATTTAATTTTTAAAAATAGTGAGATTTCTTGAAGAAGATTTCTCTAGCAAATCATACTTATATATACATATTTTATCGTAACATATCTCTTCATTTTTTCAGATTGATTTTTCCTCTCCATCTTATCAACCCTCTAACTTTTTTTTCTTTCTTCATTGTTCTTATTCTCACATTTCTCTGTTTTTGTTCTTTCTCTATTTTCTTTCGTTTTTTAATCTATTTTTTTCATCTACCTTCTTCTTCATCCTTCATAGTTTTCTCTATTTTTTCATCCTTTTTTCTCTTTCACTTTTTTCTTTCATCCTTCTTTATTTTTTTTTGTTTTTTGATTTTCATCTTTTTCTTTTTCTTTTTTTTCTTCTACCTCTTTTTCTCTTTTTTTTTTTATTTTTCTCAAATCATTCAACCTTCTTTTTCCTCCTCAATTTTTTCTTTTATTTTTTTATTATTTTTCTTTTATTTTCTTCTTTATCTTTCTCTTTTATTCTCTTATTTTCTTCATTTTTTTTATGTGTCTTATACATTTTGTTTAATATTTTTGTCTTTCTCATCTTTTATATTTTTCTTTATTTTTATAATCAATTTCTATTTATCATTCTTTCTAATTCTTTTATTTTGTTCAAGAGGTTTAATTTTTCCCTCTTCTTTATTCTGGTGTGGTGACAACGACTTCAACCTATGACTATTACTTTCTCTTTTTCTTAATATTTTTATTGCTTTTTTTAATCAAATACGTTTTTCATTATGACATGAATGACTTTCTTTATTTTTTTAATGTTTTATTTGTTGAAAGGAATGGGAAAATTCAACCAATTTTTTTATGGGTATTCACTTTTGTTTGTTTACTATTAAAGATAAAAACTTCCTATTTTTTACCCTTTTTTTAAAATGAAATAATTTTTTTAGATTCCAACTTGAATAGTCCTTTTTTATTTTTAATTATGTTGCATAGAAAGAGAAAAAAATGTCAACTTTCTTATAGGTATATATTTTTTATTTTTAATTAAGGATAAAAACTTTTTGTTTGCTAATAACTATTACATATATCAATAATCAATTAGCATTTTTATTTTACGTAAATTTTAACTTTTATATTGTTTTAAAATAATCCAATTTATTTTTCTAAACATGTTTATATTGAAAACTATACATATTTTTTAATGAATGTTTTTAATTCATTCTATTAATAAAAATGAGATAAGTATCTATCTATTTAAAAGATTAAAATTACCTTTTAAAATTTTATTAAGGAAAGATTGTCTCATTCTATCCCAAGAATTTTAATTTTTTTTTTCACTACCTCTCAATTTTTTTAATTTGTATTTTTTTCCTATATTTATTCAATAAAATCAATTTTTAGGTTGTGGCTTTGTTAGTTTTTATTTTGTAGTATTTATATTAGAATATGATTTCAAATATTTAAATAAATATAATAATTTATATTTGAAAATTTTTACATAATGATTATTTTAGAGATACATGTTAGTTTTCTATTTTTAGAAAAGTTAATGTAATTAGAGACACATATCAATTCAAATATTCAAATTTTTAAGCAAACATTTATTTAAGATTGTAGTTTTCAATTAAATTGAATATCATATCAAGATAAAATATTCTCCTTAAAAAATATTTTTCATAAATTTCTTACTATTATTGTTCATTTTCTACTTTCAATAATCATATATGTCTAATTTACTTTAAAACTATTCATGAATTTGATGTAATAGCTTGAAATTCTACAAATCAAATTGATGAGTACTTAAAAAATTAAAACAGATTTTATTGATATTATTTGTTAAAAGAATATATTATTTGTTAAAAGAATATATTATTTGTTAAAAGAATATATTATTTGTAATAAATGAAATATTTATAATCATTTAAAATTATTAGCATCATGACTCAAAATTAGATTAAATAAATTTATTAGAGAGTATAATATATTTATTTTTTTAGATTCATTTTTAATTTTAAATTTAAGATCAAATCATTGATATTGTAGTTGATTAAATTAATTGATTGATTTTGATTTAAATTTTATTTTAAATTTAAGATCAAATCATCTCATTTTTAACAATAATAGTAGTTGATATAATTAACTATGATGGTTTGAAATTGATTTTATTTTAATCAGTAGTTTTTTATAAGTTACTTATTTAACCATAAAAGTATTTTACATTCAAAATTTCTATTTAAGAAATATATTAATTATAATAATAAATATATTTTTATTGTACTTGGTTCATATTTGATTATAAACAATGAATTATATTAATTTTCTTTTAAATTAGATTCAGTTTTAAGCAATAAAATTTGAACTATAATTTGAAATATATATATTTTTATTTAAATAATTCAGATTATATTTTATTTATATTATTTATCTAAAAATACATATCATGATATATGATCAATACAATTAGCATAATTTGTTTATAATTTTATTATAACTTGATATATATAATTTTTATTATACTATATAATTAATCCAGGAATATGTTATTTTCATTCTTTTAAATAGTTTAAAATTCTATTTTTTATAATTAAATTAAATATTTTCTTTATCATTAACGATTCCGTGCATCGCACGGGTTATAGACTAGTTTATTTTCTAAGTTTAAGGTGTTAGGGTCCGTTTGGATTATAATGCGTCTGATATTTTTTTTAAACTTTTGACTGATTTGAAGTTATATTTATCCTATTTGACTATATTACTTATGACTTATTCAGAAGTTATTTCAGTGCTTTTAAATAAATCAAAATATTTGACTTCTTAAAAAACATTTTTCAAAATAACTAAAATAGTTTTTTTTTTATTTTATATCCATATAGAAAATAACTTATTCATAATTAACCTTTCAAAAATTACTTTTATAAAAAAATTTAAATAATTTATTTATCCTAACTTATTCATAATTACCCTTTAGAATAAATGTTTATACAAAAATTATATTTGTACAACACTGTGTATTAACAACGTATTTTACAACGTATAAGTGACCACATATACGAAATTAATGCAAACCACACTTACGCCCTGCTATTCACATCCTGTTTCATTCTTTTCTTCTCTTTGTTTTCTTCCAGTTTTTTTTCCTTTTGCATCTTTCTGCATTCTCCTTCTTCTTCTTCTTCTTCTTCTTCTTCTTCTTCTTCTTCTTCTTCTTCTTCTTCTTCTCCTTCTCCTTCCTTCTTCTTCTTTCAATCAAGATACACACTCTTTTTTTCTTGTATTATTATTGTTTTTGTTTCATTTTACTTTTAGAAAACTTTTTTTTAACTCTTCTCTGCAACTTGCTTGTGTAACCATGGCATAAGTGATGATGAAGAATAATTGAATTTCATATGTTCATCAACTAAATTCATTTTTAACAATGATTCTTGTGATATCTAATGAGATTCTTGATTTTTTTCATCATACAACTCAATCTTTGTTTATTTCAAGTTGTTTAAGTTTCAAACAAGAACATTATTTTTCTTTTCAGATTAGAACTAATTCTTCACAATGAACACATTGTATAAAATTAAATGAACACATATAACAACCTAAAATGAACACATCAGGTAATACTTCGATCATAAAATAATTTATTAGCAAATGAATATATATATATATTAAAGTTAAGTCACAATGAACACATAATATATGAAACAATGAACACACACACACACATATATATATATATATATATATATATACACTGCAATTGAACACATAATATAATGTAATGTGAACACCTACTTATATTGTAACTGAACACATAATATAATGTAAAGTGAACACATACATAAATATACTGCAACTGAACACATAGTACAATGCAAAGTGAACACATATTTATACTGTAACTAACTGAACACATAATACAATGCAAATGAACACATGCATACACCTTAACTAATTAAAAATATAATATAATGCAAAGAGATAAGATTAATGAGTTTGAGATGCTTTTTAAGTAAATAATTTCATTTTTTTTCTACTTAAATGTGTTCATTATAATGAATAAATATGTTCATTTTATGTGTTGGAATGTGTTCACTTACGCGCGTATTATACACGCGCGCGTCCGTGAGAGTGGGTATACGAAATGCGCGCTTTTCAATCTTGTTACCTAATTTCTGTATTATACGTTGTTTGTTATGTTGTAAGTATTATGTGTTGTACACGTAGCAAGTCACCTAATGTTGTAAAGGGAGGAGGTGGTGGGAGTATGGTAAAACTGTCTTTTGTTTTAATATAAATATTGTGCAACTATATTCTTTAGTAATCACCATCATCACTTTGTTCCTAAATTTTGCACATGAATGAGCTACTTTGTTCCTAAAAATATGATTTGATGAGCACAAAATGTCTAACAAAATGCTAATAAGAACTAAAAAATATTTATTTCAATTACTTTAAATTATAATTTACTTATAAATTAATGGGAATAATATATATTTTGATAAATCATGAGATTAACACGATTAGATTCCTTAAATATTTAGTCAATTATTTGATTTTTGATGTTGTATTTGGAGACAATATCGTGATTGGAGATTTACTGGTGTGTAACATTGAGTAACACTTTCACCAACCATGTACTATATGTCACATTTTGCATTGTATCAGATCAATTTGACTAATTTGAATAGTATCCCCATTGGCAGTGATCCGTGGTCTGAGTGATCTCAAGGTGGGAGCATGCGGAGGTGGTGTAGGTGCAGCGCCAACCATAGTAGGGTCTCAAGTCTCAACGATCGAAGCGGCCATCATAGTAGAGGTGTGGTGGAGGTAACCAAACCAAACTGGCAACATAGCGACAATAACAAACATAAAGTGGTAGTGTAGAGGCGGTGTGCTTCCACCATGGAAGTGGCGGTAAGAAACAGTGATTCCTTCCAAACTTTGATCTTGTCATACATGATGCTTAAGAGATTCAAAACTCCCTTTACGTTGATCCAATAGTCTAATTGATTCAATCAATAACCTTGGTTAACACAATATCAATTATTATTATATATATATATATAACTTTCCTTTTCGAATCAAGTACAACTAGGTTAAAATCTACTGTTGTTAATAAGGATATAACCTTAAGTAGTCTAGAATCACATCTAGCTTGAGATGTTGCATTTATTATTATTGACATTATGGGTAGGATGGTTAATTTCATTGAACTCTAAGTGTAATGGTGATCAAATAAAGTCAACAATCTCACTCAGTGTTAACCAAGGAATTCGAATAGATAACTTTGTTCTAATATCATCTGTTACGTTGGATCAAGTGCTTGCCCACACCAATTGTCGATGTCATGTGCCATACGGTTAAACCAATCAATTTCTAAGGATGATCATGTCAATAAATCCAAAAATTCCTTACACGAAGTCACAAACAACTACATCAAAACTTAGGCGAAACTGAGGTGAGCTTGGTCAAGAAGTGGATAAGGAGTTAGCTTAGCTATGACTCCCATAAATAAATGGCACTGAAATTTGAGATAGCTTTGACAAATTAAATATGGCAGATCAGTTTGAGATCCCAAGTGGGTGTATACAACTAGTTGTCCTTCTAGCTAGCTAGTTAAGTTGGTGGTTCAGTGAGTAGGTACTCGACGGATCGAATCGATCTCCCTATATGTGTATAGTATATATATATATATATATGTTCATTCAACAAGGTGGCGTGAAACGAGAGAGATAGAGATGATTACCTGTTTAGCAAAACCACATACAACCAACCCATGCATATATCCATCCAGTGAAGTAGCTACCTACATACTTAAATTCCTAGCTAGTCACTCATTTACTTACATACACACTAGCTTAATTAGCTACTCTACATCATTACATTACAAGCCAATACGACACAGATCGAATTCAAAGGAACAATGGCAGCAAATCCATCCTTCAAATAATATTGAGAGATTAATTAATTATTAAGTGGAGAACGATGGTGCACAGCATGGTGAGCACCTTGACGACGATAGGTAGAATGAGAAGAGCCAGACGACCTCCTGCTGGAGGGGTCCACAGAAGAAGAAGAAGAAGAAGTAGTTTTCTCATTGGCAGCTTGAATGCGCTCCAAGGTCTCCAAGACTTCCTTCATGGATGGCCGCAGTTTGTGCTCTGCTGCAAGACACTTTAAAGCAAGCTGAGCTATACGAAATGCAGCCTTGGATGGATATTTCCCTTCCAGTCTGGAATCCATTATGCTTTTCAATTTTCGTCTGTCTTGCAGGTATGGTTTTATCCAATCCGTTAGATTTTGTTGCCCACTTGGACGGTTGGAATCCAGTGCTCGCAACCCTGATAGCATCTCAACCAAAACAACTCCAAATGCATACACGTCACTCTTCATATACAGATGCCCTGCATATCAATCAACTTAAGTTTCCTTCAAATTCTAATTAAAAATGGGAGAGCGAGGGAAAAATTATATTAATTACCTGTAGCAACGTACTCAGGAGCCGCATAGCCATATGTGCCCATCACCCGAGTCGTAACATGGGATTGACTAGCTGAAGGACCCAGTTTCGCCAACCCAAAGTCTGATATCTTTGCATTATAGGTCTACACGCATGCACCACATACATGATTAAACGCCATCATATCATCATGGTATATATAACAGGATGACAAAATTAAGTGGTAACATAACGCAGCAAAAACAACTTTTATTTGCATACAGGCTTACATATATTGCTAAGCAGCTAGCAGCTATATGTATGTATTTATGCATGCGTCATATAAGTAATAAGTACAGAACTGAACTCACCCCATCAAGCAATATATTGGAGGCCTTGAAGTCTCTGTAAATTACTTTCTCGGATGTATGCAAGAATGACATTCCACGAGCTGCTCCAATTGCAATCTTAAGCCTGATGTCCCAGGGAAGTGGTTGAACAGCAGAGCCCCCTGTATGTGCAAGCAATTGGAATAAACAATCAAGATGCATTTATTATATTTCGTCCTTCATTTCATGTATGTATGTATGTCTGAAGCTAATTATATTTATACATAAAAATACACTTACTTGTCAAGGCAGCAGTATATAATATATTATTTAATTTAGATCTAAATAAATGAGCACTACTCACTCACTTCCAAATAGATGATTTTCCAAACTGCCTTTTTGCATAAATTCGTAAATGAGTAGAAGCTCTGTCTCCTCCAAACAGTATCCCAGCAGCTTAACAAGGTTAGGATGAGAAAGGCGTCCTAGAAAATTTACTTCTGACTGCACCCACAATGCAATAACAAAAGAATGTACGTATCAGCAAATTACTATTATTAAGTCTAGTAAAACAGTTTGATATGTCATATGATGAAGCAAATAACAAAGCGATGAAGAAGGAGGGGACTGCCTTCGTATATACATACAAATCAAATAATAATAATTTACATATATATATATAGATGATGGAATTAAACTCCTACTACACTATTCAACAACACCATCCCTCTCTTAAGAAGAATAACGTGTTGATTATTAAAGGAAGAAACAGACAGAGTATTCATTCTGCCGCACCTTCCTTCCTTTATCTATCCTCCTCAAGCTAAGGGGAAGGGAAGACCACTTAGTGTTGTTTGTTGTTCTGTTCAGCTCCCAATTTGAGTAACATTTCCAAATAAGGACAACATGACATGAATGATCTCCGTCTAGAGACAGTGGCAGTGTCATATAACAACAACATACTACTACTTGAATAGCAGGGATGAGGTTCAGGTTCTGATTATTATCATTATTAAGTAATAGATCGATTAGATTAGATTAGATTAATTAGATGATAATGTATGTCATGTCATGATACAGTATGCAGACAGTCAAGTTTCCGACTGAAATAACCGGCCTACTACGTTTTGTTTTGTTTCGTTGCCTCTTACTTAGTTACCCTGACTGCAATATATTATATTATATAAAATCCCTGAATACAATAATAATGTTGTGTTTAATTTACTAATTAATTGGTAGGAATAGGAATAGGAATAGGATTACCTTCCACTCCTCAATTCCCTGTAAGCTTTCAGAGTTCAACTTTTTGACGGCAATGACTGTGCCACTTGCTCCATTATTCTTAGAGGTTTCAAGCCAACCCTTGTAGACTTTACCAAAACCTCCCTCACCAAGTACCGTGTCAGGCCTGAAATTCTTGGTGGCAGCCTTCAATTCAGCGAAAGTGAAGATCCTCAAGTTCGCGTCTGGTAAGATCTGGCCGTTGGGATAAGGTTCAGCGCTACTACTTGACACGGAGGAGAACTTGCTGCTGCTCCCGCCACTCCCAGATGAAGTGGTATAGCTGTTGCTGCTGCTGTTGTTGCTGATTGTCTGCGATTGCGAATTGGATGTCCCCGAAGTACCTACAGCACATTAAAGTATTCTTAAGTAATTAATGCATAAAATAAGAGAGCTATAGCCTCAATCTTAGCTTGCTTGAAGACTAATAAGTCAAAAATAGATAGATAGATAGATAGATAGATGGTTCTATATATCTGTTACAGGCTAACAGCTAGCAGCAGCAACAACATCATATCCCAACACATATATAACATACAGAGAGAGAGAGAGAGAGTGATTGAGTAATTAATAACTGATAAGTACCTGTGCTAAGGGTACCGGTTGTGGTTGGGGTCAGGATTTGAGGCGGAGGAGGTGAAGAACCCAAGCAATTTCCCATTATATTATAGTATAATTATTAATTGATAATAATAATAATAATAATCCAGCGCAGCGCAGTGCTTGCTTGCGATCCCTTAGCTTCTGATCTTCTTCCCCGGCCCTAGCTAGCTCGAGCGATCGGAGAGACTTTACTTAATTACTGCACGCAGATCGATGGAATAAGGCCGGCCGGCAAGATAGAGAAAGAGAGACTACTACCCTACCCTGCAGGCTTGTGCTTCAGGTTCGTTCAGGTCTACGCTAGCTGCCCTTTGGCTTTAATCTGATCATCAAAATCACACACACGCACCCGGTTTTGGTCTTGTTATTTTATTTATTTACATATATCTCCTCCTTTATTTTGCCTTTAATAATTGAATTTAGCTTTCCTTCTCTTTTCCACTAGTGATGTATTTTATTTTATGTATATATATCATAATAGTCATCAGTATAAAGCCAGCGAAAAGCTTTAATAATGCAACGACGATCACTTACAGTATGGACGTACGGTATGTTATGTACATACTACGAGTACTAGTTTGTTTGTTTGTTTTCTTTAACAAATTCCATTTAATATTTATGTTCCAAATATTATTATAATTATGAGTATATTTTAACAATAATACTATTTGTATATATACTTTTTTTTACATACATTTTCCACTCATTTCATCACCTTTAGATTTTGATGTGACATCACTTCATCACTTACACTTCTTTTCTCCATCCTTGGATAAAACATATATATAATATACATACCATTTGATATGTATCAATAGCATTACTCATATTTTAATGGGTTGAATAATTGTGTCCCAAATTTTTATTTAGTGACTAATTTAACTGATTTTTTTTTTTATATATATCTAGTAATGCTATTTGTTTAATTTGTTTGTAGACAGAGTTAGTCACGTGGACTCAGTCTCGCGGGACTTTCGCGGGTAATTGCCAGCAGAGCAGCGCCTCAAATCAAAGTTGTTGGTATTATTATTCTAAAGTCAACTTTCGTGTCCTAGGGATCAGTCAAGTCAGACACACGAATCAACAACCAAACTCTCTATTCAAACAATCCGATAAAAACCACGCAAAAAATAGATCACCTCAATAAAAAAATTTTAAAAAAAATGTCGGACGTGATATATTAAAAAAATGTAAATATATTTTTAGGGAATTGCTGTGAGGAACAAGAAGTCATAGATGCTTCACTGCGATGATCACAAAGTTAGAATTTGGGATTCTGCCGCATGAATAAATGGCTCCGTTGAACCAAAAAGGCAGCATCCCACTTCGCTCAATTTTCTTATTATCATTCAACTCACAAGTTTCTCAATTTGTATTACAAAGTGTTCACATACAATTTGAAGTGGGGAATGATGATAGATAAAGTTTTTCTCATTCTGACCCTAACAACTAATATTACATAATGGTCTCAATCAATTCATGTGAACAACCACGTTTAAGATTGACTTATAGTGCACATTCCATACACGAGAACAAAAATTATAACACAAATAAAAATATTACTTTTCATATTATATTTGAAAAGATTATAATATTTTTCGGAGTTTCTTTTTTCTTTCTTGATTAAATAATAAATACGACCAAAAACCAAAGACCTGAAATATCGTTAATTAAAAATAAAATAAAAACCCACGCGCCCCACCCCCTAGAGCATGAGCATCATCTAAGACATTAAGAACCAGAAAGCCCAAATTTTATCAGCTTTTCAAGGTTCGAAAACACCGATGACGCTAACCCTCGTTTGGCATACTCTATTCTCTGCGAGGAGATATCATACAAATTGACTCTTACGGAAAAACAGATTGGTTGTAGTGACAAATCATCAATGGTGTCGGATGGTAGTAAGAACGAGATAAGAGATTCTGGCACATGGAGATTTGTAGATGATAGGATGGAAAATGCAAGTGCTTAAATACATTAGATTATCCTTGTCAATTTATAGATTTCCCTATTGCTGACGGTAAGACTAACCTGCCTGAGGCGCAAGGAAGAGAAGTATACAACGGAGTGAGTTGCTAGATCGAAATGAAACTGATGATGATGACCCATGGTCTGAATGGTTCGGAATTGCAAGTGGTAATAAGAAAGAAAGGTAGGGAAGTAAAGGATTCGGGATTCCGGAAAGAGTGACATTAATTAGTGTCTATTTGTACTAGCTATTTGCCGGGCACACAGGTTAAATCACATTTTTTATTTTTCTGTTAATTTATATTTTTTTATTTTTGCATTTATAATTTGTATTGATAACATTATTTATTTTAATTGTATTTATAAAATTAATAATATTTAATATTTAAATTAAATTTAATATATAATAATTTAAAAAATGAATTTATTCATATTTTTATTTAATTTTTTATTTTTTTAATATTTATTTTAGAGATAACAAATAGTTAATTTTTTTATAATTCTTTTTATAAATAATAATAAATATATATGTATAAATAATTATATTTGTATAACACACCTTGCAACCAAAAAATTCTACATTAATTAAATAAGCCGTTATTGGGCTAAATATACGAGAAAAAAAAACAAACAAAAAAACTCAATGTGTACTGTACCGGTACAGCACAGCACTACAATATAGTACACACATTATAAGATTTTTATCTATTTTTATTATTGACAACCCTTATCATAATTTGTTTATAATATTTATGTATAAATTAACTGTTTTTTAACTGATACAAAATATTCATCTCATATGATATGTGTATATATTTTATATTTTAATAATATGCACATCATATTATTTATGATGTATACATCTTTTATCTTTTGACGTGCTTATGTATGAATTCATGATATGCACATGTTTTATATTCTAATCATGTGCACCTAACATATTCATGATGTACACTCTTTTATGTTTTGATATGTTTATCATATGTGTTATCCCCAGAAAAATAGCTGATAAGAAAAGAAGTTTGAATGAGCGTAGCCGAATCGATACAGCCGGGTTGGTGCAGCTGAATAAATTGTTAGTCGATTAACAGCTGGTCGTAGTTGAATGATTGTAAGATTTCAGCTACGGCTAGTAAGAAAATCGGCTGAAACAGGGAACGGCTGCTAAGCGGTTGTGATTTTCTTGGGAGAAGCGATAGAAGTGGAGCTTGAAGAAATGGGTGAGCAAAAGAAGACGAAAAACAAGGACAGAATGACACTAAGCTGAATGTGAGATATGGAACCAAAGAAGGCGCAAGTAAGGATCAAGATGCCAAGGGCTATATAAGGGGAAGTGGTTGACAAAGATGAAGACCAGAACTAGCACAACAATCAAGTTGTTTTCTAGTTTTTCTTATTGTTATTTCACATTATTTAGGAGTAGATGTAGGCAAGTTCATTCTTATTCTTGGTGTATTTTGCAAGTTTGTTGATAGTAATCCAATTTCGCATTCTTATCTTCCAAATCACTTATCTTAACTATTTCCCACCTAAAATCTCGCCCTGTTTATTGAGATATTTAGGGAATTTACAGCTGAGAATAAGATTTCCATTCTCAACGTAATCGCCAAAGTCAATAGGGATCATTAGGTTGTTATTCTTTGGCTTATAGTTACTGCTAAATTAGCCGAAGCAATTCTCTGCGACAACCGTATGAATTCATGATGTGCACATTGTATGAATTCATGATGTGTCATTTGAATTGTAGGTACTATATACATTTTTCATATACCAATATACTCATCATATTATTCATAATGTATACTATTTTTTATATTAATTTATATCATTAAATTTAATACGTATTTCTAAATAGAAGATTGTATACATTAATTCCGATATCAATTTTCTTAATAAACAGTATTCATTCCATGTTATTAGATAGTGTTTTTTTTTTGGTAAATAGATAATGTTTGATGATGGCATTCCCTTCTTAATAAACTGTGGATTTCCTTCTTGCATCCGTAAAACATGTGTTGGCACCATTAAATACATCTCATCTACTCGCTCTGAAGCAGTAACTCAACTGAACCGAGCGCTTGGATAAAGCATAGATGGGATTTCAATCAGGGGGTAAGTTATGTTGGCAATATCAACAGGGTTATGCTATATGAATAAATGAGTGTCTCATATGGACATTCAAAAAAATTAGACATCAAGAATAAATAATTTAACATAACGGTATCACTATTTAACATCAAAATATGAATATTCACGTGAGACACTCATATGGAGAGTCAACGTATCATTTTCCATATCAATAAGACAAATAGTTAGTGTAAAAAAAAAGTTAAAATAATTAATATATTATACACAATTTATATCAAATATTGTAATATTATCTTTCTTTACAACAAATGATATATGTTATACACATAATGTAATATAAATGTGCACAACATATGATATTTATTGTGCATTTTATGATTTTATATCATATATCTTATGCATAATAATTTGGTTATTTTTTACTGATTTTTTAGTATACGCTGTATAAATAAATAATACTCCCCAAAAAAGAAAGAACTTAGAACCGTGATATAATTCCGCTCTGGAAATAACACACGCTCGGATAGTCAGTGACAATAACACCTTCAAAATCAATGCCCTAAGGAAAATTTTATCAACCAACAAGCCAAACATATAAACAGGCCGGCAGAGGAATACACAGACAGACAGACACACAGGAGGATTAATACAAAGAAAGAATGCATTACAAATAGAAAGGTGGTTCCTAGCAAGTGTGACAAACAACCCATTCCACTCCAACAGTCACTTCAGTTGTTGTAAACTAAAAAGCACTCCAATTATCAGATCCTCTTCTCGAAGTTTGACTCTCCGATAAACTCTTAAACGGTCCAGAGCCAAAGGGATCCGAGTCATCAAATGCTGGAAATCCTTGAATATGATCAAAATCCATACTGCTACGGGCTGAATCAAATCGTGCTAGCGTCTCCCGAGCAGGTAAAGTGCCACTATCATGTGTTCTGAAAGAATCGAATCTTGAGAAGTTGTCAAAAGCAGTTTCCAACCACTCTTTCGGCTTTTGCGGGGAGCTGCTTGAGCTGAAAAGTGGAGTGCTCGGAACAGAATCATCAAAACTAAATCCACCACTCTTTGGGAAGGGATCACCAACCCGTGGTGATCCTGTTTTAATGGGGTTAAGGCCCAGCTCCCCAGAACCAAAGAAATAGCTCTCTCCAGCTCCGTCAAGGTCCCTCTCCTGTAAAAACAAATGTGCAAACTTGATCAGTAGACCGCTAGAATATAAATACCCAGTGATCAAACACGTACCAGCAACTTGAAATGTTAAATTTAAGAATGAAGGTAGATTACACTAGGTGCAAGCTCATTCTGATTACACCTACAATGTTAGAAGTGTTAGTACTAATTATACACAATACACTTATACTTCCTAGGATATTAGTATAAAATAGGCATGTTAATATATTATGTATTCTAATCTTTTCATTCAATCCCTATTTAGTATTATTCATAAATTACATACAGTGCAATAAGTTAAATATACTGTTTTGTATTCTATTTTTCCTTCAATCCCTATAATATAAACATCATTGGTCATAAAAGGGTAGGATAAGGCAAGGGAAATTGAAGCAACATATATACAAAATGCATGAAAGAATTTTGCTGAGACAATACGTAAGGTGCGAGAATTTTGCATACCTCCTTCCTGATGCTACTGGAATTGAATCCCCAAACCGAGTCAATATCATCATTAGTGTCAAAGGTTCCCCAATTTGGTTCATCAAAAATTTTGTCACCCGAGAACACAGAGTTGACGCCACTATGGTCACTGCATATGCAATATTATATATAATAAATAACTGTTCCGCAAGATTATAAGATCTTATCACACAAGAGAGAAAAAGAAATGACATATATTAGTATCCGTTCAAAAAGATAATCCAGATTTGGACTGAAAGTCCATATCATGTGCAACATGCTCGTAGAATTCACATTAATGTAGCATAAACATTTCTTCTCAGTTATTTAAAGTTTATACACATTGGCTTGTAAGACATCCATTACAATTAGCATTTTTGTGATAAGGCAGAATGTAGGTTGAAGTAGCAGCCCCAAAAAAATGCAAGGTTGCCCCATGAAGGTCTAATGCCAATTCAATAATTAATTAGAGTCATTACGAAGTCTTAGCATCATATAAACACTCCAAAAAAATCATAAAATATTACAGAAAATATGTTCAGTACTTAAGTCCTGAAAAGCAAAGTAAAATTATGGATCTGCTAATAATACATTCAAACCAGCAACTGACCAGCATACGGAAAACTGGGATGCAAAATCATAAAAACCATACCTTGGGGTTACTTGTATCCTATCTTGACCACGGGGTGAACAATCTTCACCAGCAGACTTTCCAATGTCAGAGTCAGGAAAGTCCCTATGGGGGCTTCCAATAGAACTCCTAGCAAATGGACTATTAGGGGCACTTTTTGCTGACCCATCTTCACTTTTATTATGAACAGATCCATTGCCAACTTCTTGTTCATCTGTAGTCTGGGGCTTTTCTGACTTATCATCACTCTTAGGCGAAGCTGCAACTGTTGGGTCATCAATTTCTGAACCTTTCCTATTAACAGCTGATGGCAATTTTTGTTTCGGAGGTGCTATGATGTTTTGGACATCGAGTGTGAGTTCTTTGACAAAAGCAAATTCTGCAAGAGGAGAAATAAAGAAATAGCCATTAACCAGGCACGGAGCAAGTTAGGGGCAGGAGGGACCTTGGCCCTTCTTTCCTCAATTCCTTTTATGAAATTCTTGGTGCACAATAAAAAATCAGTCAAAACAAGACAACCAACAAATTGTGCACAACATATAATATTTAATATGCACACCAAATATTACATATTATGCACAACCTAATGCATATTGTACACAACATATATCACATTTTGTACCATCAGCTTTCTTTACAATATATACTATATATTGTGCACAATATATGATATATATTATGTACAACATGTAATATACGTTATGCACATTATATAATATATAATTGTGCATAATATATTGGTTGTTTTGACTGTTTTATCATTGTGCATATAGCAATGCTCATTTCCTTTTATGCATATACATATATTTACTTAGGTATAATTATGAGTGTAAAAATATTTAAGTTTTATACATATATTGAAAAAAATATAAGGTTCATTACAATTTAAACTTTATTCTTTAAAAGAATAAAGTTAAAAATGTAATTCATCTTATATTTTTATTTATTCTTTTAAATATATCAACTAATTTATGATTTATGAAATAATATTTTAAAAAATTCTATAAGAAGTTGTATTATAATGGTTTTTGGAGAAATATTTCTCATGTTACAATAGATCTAAGATAATGCAAATAGTAAATTAGAGATACCCAATTGAAATTCTAAAACATTCAAACAAAATATTTGTGATTCGTATTTTATTATTGACTAGTTTTATATCTTATATATAAAACATATATTAAGAAATCTATTCTATAACATGATTATGATGTATAATTTTGGCCTCTCCTTTAAGCTATTTCTAGATCCATCCCTGCATTAACCATTATTTTAATCACATCAATATCATAAATTTCTCTAAAATGCAGACACCTATTTTTTCCTTGTCCTGCTGCCTTAATTGTATAAGTGGTCAAAATTAATCCCTTACTTTTAGATAACCATATTATCCAGATAAAAAAAAAGGATTGTGGATACCTTTATCTTCAAGTTTATCCCAATCCTCATCCCAGTCAGCAGCTCCTTCTTGGATACCAGGTTGCCACCCTTAAAGTATAAAAATGAGTGAGGGCAGAGAATACGGAAGAAAAGTTTACTTGCATGCATTTATTTCAACTCAAAGTAAACATAATATAGTAGAAGAGAGCGCATGGAATTTCTTGCGGAGAAAAAGCAGAGAGAAATGACAGGACACAAATAAAAGAATCAAATGAGATAACAAGATAACTGTAGCCAAATACTATGCAGTATGTACTACATAAAGATATGTCGAACATCACTTGCTTGAGCAACCATTTTAAGCTGAATTGCAATGGCTCAAGTAAAAAATCACACTGATAGATTTATAGGGAGTTAGTCTGTTAGAAACGGTTATAATCTTTCAGAGGAAGATATAATCTGTTAAAGTTAGATAGAGCTATATATACTTGTTATCTCTGTAATCAACTCAAGATACGAATCATTTTCTCATTCAATACATTCATACTATGTTCTCATCTTCTCTAAGATTCAATTTCTCTCTCTCTCTCTCTCTCTCTCTATATATATATATATATATATATATATATCCCCTCTACCTTGTCTCTGATACCTTTATGGTATCAGAGCTAGGTCATCTATGGCGGCTTCCGTATCTTCAGTGGTCCACACACAATCAAGTCAAGACACAAGTCAATCAGTACAAACTTTTGCTAATCTAGTAGCAGTAAAGTTAGAGGATGAAAATTACCTTCCATGGAAACAACAAGCTGAAGCAACACTTGGAGGTTATGAACTCATGAAGTTTGTTAATGGAGAAGAAATACCGAATATGTTTACATCAGAAGAAGATCGACAAAGAGGAGTTAAGGATTCTGTTAGGGGCTTGGGTAGTATGGGATGTCCAAGTCCCACATTGAGTAGTATGAGATACTTAATGTTGTATATAAGGAGAGTGGTTCTCCCACCTTAATAGCTAGCTTTTAAGGTGTGGTTCCCCACTATCTTTTGATACTTATCAGAGCTGGTGGTCGACCTCACGGAGAGGGCTACCTACGGAGGGTTCTGACCGGAAAAAGGCCGAGTAAAGTACCGCTGAGTAAAGTGCCGTAGAGTGCAGCCGCCGAGACGTCGGCTCTCCAGGGGCGGTGTATTGTTAGGGGCTTGGGTAGTATGGGATGTCCAAGTCCCACATTGAGTAGTATGGGATACTTAATGTTGTATATAAGGAGAGTGGTTCTCTCACCTTAATAGCTAGCTTTTAAGGTGTGGTTCCCCACTTTCCTTTGATACTTAACAGATTCACAGTATTAGAAGTGGAAGAAACAAGATGCATTAGTAAAGTCATGGCTTCTCTCCTCAATGAGTGTGTCATTCACAACTCGAGTGGTAGGCTGCGATTTCTCTCATCAGATCTGGAAGAGGTTAGAAACTTATTTTGCTTCAAGAATTCAAGCTAAAATTAGGCAGCTGAAAAGTAAATTGAGCCATATGAAAAAGAAAGGATCGGTTAATGACTATCTTTTAGAGATAAAGAAGGTGGTAGATGCCTTAATATCTGTAGGAGCACCAATTACAGATCAGGATCATGCAGTTCTTGAAGGTTTTCCTGAAGAATATAGCTCATTTGTTACGTCTGTTACAACTCGAGAGAATCCGATTTCAGTGTATGAGCTTGAAGCAATGTTGTTAGCTCAAGAAGAAAGGATTGATAGATTTAGGAGGATTGAATCTCCTCAGGCGAATTTAGCTCATTCTGGTGGATACAGAGGTTATGATGCAAGAGGAAGAGGCAGAGGACGTTTTCATGGCAGGGGAAGTTTTAAAGGAAGAAGTGGATTCCAAGCTAGAGGAGGTTTTCAAGGTAGAGGAGGTGGCAGATTTTTCTCGAGACCTACTTGTCAAGTTTGCCACAAGTTTGGTCACTGTGCTTTGGAGTGCTGGCACAGATTTGATAAACAATATTCCTCTGATTCTCTGCAGCAACACCTTCCTCAAGCTAACTTGACAATGAGCAACTACAGCACTGCAATTGCCACTCCAGCTACTCTTCAAGCTACTCTTCAAGATCCCGACTGGTATCTTGACTCTGGAGCAATGCACCATATGACTCCTGAAGCTTCAAATCTTGGAATGAAGACAGATTATACAGGACAAGAACAAGTCCTCATTGGCAATGGAGCAGGTTTGAATATTAGTTCAGTTGGAAGTTCATTAATTAAACCATTTAACTCTAAAAGATCTTTTAAATTGCAAAAAACTTTTTCATGTGGTTCTTTTTACTATGTCCATTTTATTGATGCATTTTCTAGATACACTTGGTTATACTTATAAGAAGTAAGTCTCAGGTATATTCAGTTTTCATGCAATTTAAGAAAATGGTTGAACTTCAACTTGGAACTAAAATTAAAGCTCTACAAACTGATAATGGAAAATAATATATTGCCCTAACTAGTTTCTTGAAGGCTGAAGGAATTGTCTTATTGTCCACAAATTTTCATGTCCTATGTTCATCAACAGAATGGGACTGCAGAGAGGAAGCATAGGCACATAGCAACCATGGGATTGACATTGTTAGCTGAAGCAGCCTTACCACTCAAATATTGAGGAGAAGCTTTTGTTACAGCAGTTCAACTCATTAATCTTTTGCTCACTCCAGTTCTGCAGTTTTTATCTTCTTCTGAGAAGCTTTTTGGTAGCAGACCAACCTATGATTGATTAAGGGTTTTTGGATGTCTTTGCATGCCTCACACCAGACCTTATCATAAGCATAAACTTGACTTTAGATCAGAACCATGTGTATTCTTGGGGTATGCTCCACAACACAAAGGATATAGGTGCCTCTCGAAATCAGGAAAAATCTTCATCACTAGGGATGTAGTGTTTGATGAGTCAATGTTTCCATTCAAGGATCCTTCTCTTGGTTTTCTATCCTCTAATCCAACTGTTTGTGTTACTCAGCCTTCCTCTACTGTGCCTGCAGTTCCTGTGATACCAACTTCTTGTCCTGTTTCTGTTTCTACTTCTACTAATTCAGTTTCTTCCTCTGAATTAGGAGATGGAATGTTGCCTCTTCCAGTCTCACCAGCTATAAATCAGCAGCTACCATCACCAATAGTTATAGATGTACCTCCTTTGCTACCAACTCCAGTTAATGAACATCCCATGATTACTAGAGGAAAGAATGGCATTAGAATACCTAAAGCTCTTGCTGCCATTATCACTACTTCTTCAGAACCTAGAAATGTAAAGCAGGCTTTATCAGATCCTAAATGGAGATCCTAAATGGATGTTGAATATGCTACTTTGATGAAAAATAAGACTTGGAAATTAGTTGAGTTACCACCTGATCGCACCTCAATTAGAAGTAAATGGGTCTTTAGAGTTAAACATAATCCAGATGGAACCATAAGCAAACATAAAGCCAGATTAGTAGCACTAGGCTTTAGTCAAATTCCAGGATTTGATTTCACTGAGACATTCAGTCCAGTGGTTAAACCAACCTCCATTAGACTTATTTTATCTTTAGCATTGTCCAAGGGCTGGGATATTAGGCAATTGGATATGAATAGTGCCTTTCTAAATGGAGAGCAAAATGAAGTGTTTATGCAACAACCTAAGGGATATGAAGTTGGTGATGGCTCCCTTGTGTGCAGGCTCACCAAAGCCTTGTATGGGTTAAAGCAGACTCCTCGAGCCTGGTACCAGAAACTATCTTCAGCACTAATTCAACTTGGTTTTGTCTCTACCAAGTCTGATACTTCTTTATTTGTAAGACACTCCTCTTCCACTATGTTTGTATTAGTCTATGTTGATGATATCATTGTCACTAGCACTTCCAGCTCATATATTTCTCTTCTCATCAGAAACCTCAATGAGAAATTTGCATTAAAAGATATGGGCAGGTTGCATTATTTTTTAGGAATTAAGTGTCCTATTCTGGTGATAGCAGTATGTTCTTATCTCAAAAGAAGTATATTCATGATTTACTAGAAAAAGCAAATATGAGTAACTGTAAATCATATGCTACCCCTATGGCCTCTAGTTGCAATCTCTCTGCTAGTGATGGTTCTGCCTTTGATAACCCAACCTTATATAGAAGTGTAGTTGGAAGTCTTCAATATATTCTCTTAACTAGACCCGAGCTTGCTTATTGCATTAATAAAGTCTGTCAATTCATGCATTCTCCTTTGGATACTCACTGGCAAGCGGCTAAGAGGATATTAAGGTATCTTAAAGGTACCAGCTCTTTTGGATTGCATCTCAGAAAACAGGACAACCTCCAACTCACGGGGTATTCTGATTCCGATTGGGGTTCTGACCCTGACGAAGTGACGATCATAAGTCGACTGTTGGCTTTTGTCTTTTCTTGGGATCCAACCTCTTATCTTGGTCATCTAAGAAGCAGCATGCAGTGTCCAGGTCAAGCACTGAAGCTAAATACAGGGGAGTTGCAGCCTTAATAGCTGAACGGCTATGGATTCTCTCTTTATTCTCTGAGATTCAAATTACAGTTCCTACTCCTATGGTGTATTGTGATAACAGTGGAGCAGTTCTTCTTGCAGCTAATCTTGTGCTGCACTCAGAATCCAAACACTTTGAGTTGGATTTACACTTTGTTAGAGATCATATTTCCAAAGGCAAACTGCAAATCAGTCATATTCCAGCTCATGCTCAACTTGCATATGTGCTTACAAAGCTCGTTTCATCTTCTATATTTCTTGATTTCAGAAGCAAACTCAAGGTTGAAGATGCTTCACCCATGAGTTTGAGGGGGGATGATAGATGTATACGGATTTAGTCTGTTGGAAACGATTATAATCTGTTAGAGGAAGATATAATCTGTTAAAGTTAGATAGAGCTATATATACTTGTTATCTTTGTAATCAACTCAAGATACAAATCTTTTTCTCAATCAATACATTCATACTCTGTTCTCATCTTCTCTCAGATTCGATTTCTCTCTCTCTCTCTCTCTCCTCTCCTCTCTCTCTCTCTCTATCCCCTCTACCTTCCCTATGATACCTTTACACTCTGATTCAAAACCAGTAGTTGAACAACTGAAGATCAGTTCCTCAAATTAAAAACTAAAAACGATAACAAAAATACAAAACACAAGCAACAAATAGTGGTATAGACCATATATATATATTTGAAATTACCAAAGGGTAGTTCCACTAGTGTTGTGGGCTTTGCACGTAATCCATACTTCTTGCACCGCTCATTGAGAGATTTCACCAGCTCATCAAGGTCTGCTTGGATACGATCGGCATGAGCCTGGAAATTTCAGATCAGTAGATGAGATATGGAAACTGTTTCTCAAGATGGATACAAAGAGCTGATGATAATAAAATGTACCTGTAAAGAGCCATCAGCAGTTCCATCTTGTTCCATTTTAGCAATTGCTTTATACAATTCAAATTTTTTCTCCTATATATTAAACAAATAAATATATAGACAGTAATTAGACACAAAATAGACCAGAAATGTATGCTATCAATTGAGGAAAAACTTGTATCTTGTCACACCTGTATGTCACGAAATGTAGCCTCCTCGGTGGTTAACTTGGATGATACATCTCCAACTTGCTTATATTTATCTTCATATTTTTTTCCTAGATTCTCGACCTGAGATTGATACATTGAGCAAATGATAAGTACTATGCTTATGGAGGCAATTAGAACACGAGCAATTCACAAGAAAGATACCTCACGCTTATCAGCAGATATCCTTTCTGTGATCTCATTAAGACGATTGTCACATCTGCTCTTGTACAGAACCTTTTGCAAGAAAAGAAAAAAGAACAAGAAATCTTTTCAGGAAAGGACCAAAAAAAAACAAAAATGAATATTAAGATGGCATTAATAACCACAATCATTAGAACATGGAAGGAGGAGAAGGCAGTTTTTATATGATTTTCTCTTCTTACTATCCAAATTTTATTAGACATAGACGCAAAGGAGAGCAAAGCAACATAACATGCCTATTTCCTACATATCTTTTACTTACGGCCAGTAGTTTGAAAGTATCTGGAGAAGTATCCAGAAGATGAAAGAAGAGGGCATGCCATCTACTATTGAGAAATGTAAGCAAAAAATAATCACAGCAATCAAGTAAAAGACCTTTCAGAAGCCCATTTTGAATTTCCTTAAAATTAATAGGAAGCTGGAATTCAAGAAGCTGATACATGTATGTTTAATTGTATTCACTTACCAATACCAGGACATGATTAACATTTTGCCAATGAATTTGTGATATTTACATTAACCACAATGACATGAGAACTTGGGAAGTAGAATATATGTTCTAATATATAGTTAAACAATAGCCTGCATATATTTTGTTCCCTTAAAGCTTTGTGTGTTGAAGGTTCTTAGCAAGATCCTTTCTTGAAGTGTTCAAGAAATCATGATGCTTATAGCAAGTATTCACAATCAATAGCTATCTCTAAATGCTATATATCAGCCAGAAAACTGAGCAAAAATAGAGCACATATTAAACAGCATAGAGTTTTGATAAGATATAAAGGGAAAAGGCAAGGAAAATACTCACAAGTTCCTGCATTTTTGCACGGTAGAATTCTATTTTCTCTCTGGACTCCACAATTTCTTTCTCAAGTTCTGCTACCTGCAGTTAACAAAAAGAATACGAAGGTAACAATTACCCGTGTTTAATTTGAAACAAAATAGAGTCTAATCAGGTATAGGCTGGAATGGTGAAATGCAATGCAGAAATGACGATTTAGAATATGAGTTTCTCATGCTATCTTCAGAGATAACACTAACAGCTAATAATTTTCATATCTGAAAATTACAACCATCAACATCATGTTGGATAAAGAGAAGAAGCACTTTCATATTGAATTAAATATAACTCTAAAATGTCATCTCACCACACATCATAAAATTAATCAACTTTATATATGACCATACATAAAGGGAAACATTCAGAAAGAATTAGTTTTAAAGAAATTAAGGAACTAATCAATAAGCAATAGCAATTGGACAGTAGATAACCCAAATACAACCAGGTAGTTGATAGAGTTTATGTATGCAAACTTTCAATTGAAATAAAAACAAGAATCGGCAGCAATGTTAGTGGAAAACAAAATTTTAAAGGAGAAACATCAAAATATAAACATGCCAGCCAATAAGCTTATATAGCTCAACTGTAATTGGTCCCAGAGGTTAGATGCTCAACAAGGCCACTTATGCCCCTCCCCAATCCAGGAGATTGCACTTCCTAACATACCTAAAAAAATGCAAAATTTACAGCACAACAATAGAAGTTATGCAAGAAATGAAAATAGAGCAGGTACCTTCTTATCAGCTTCTGTTGCTTCTTGAAACTTTGAATTAATTGAATTTTGCTCATCTGAACTCAGCTGATTTATGAGGTGCGTCTCCAAGACTGGAACTCGGGACTTCTGCTGCTTGTTCTGAGGTCCTTCATCAGACTGAGGAACAGCAGCTGGCCTTGGTGGCCGGCCTGCAGTAGGGTTCACTTGTCGAGCACCAGAGCCAGTCACCCCTTGCTGTTGTTGAAAACCTTCCAAATATACAAAAGATGGTGGAGAGACAAAATTAGAGTAAATGTTTTCCATATATGTAAATGCTTATAAGCAAGAGAGAGAGAGAGAATGAGAGAGAGAGAGAGAGAGCAAGCGAGCAACTAATGCCTGGATGCCAACCTGATGGATTTCCCCAATTTACAGCACCGTATGCAGTGGCAGGTTGGCCAGTAGTTGGTAAATCAAGCAGAATGCTACTTGGAAGTACTCCTGGAAGGGGACGTCCTTCCCTGTGTCGTTCCATTAGGTACAGTGCAATACAAAACTCCCTGAGAGAAAGCATGCTATCATTATCTTGATCGGATAAGTCCCAGACCTGCTTTAAAACCTCTGAAAAATATAAACATGCTACAGAAATCATGATCATGGAATCAGCTAGCCATTGAAAAGCTATAAACATGCCCAACATGTGAAAACTAGAATGATAGAAGTTAGGACAAACACCCCACTGAAACAAACCCAGAGAAAAAGAAAAAAACCAAGCAAATGCAACCATATTCCATGATATGAATAATCAATCATAGTTAAGCTGGCCGCTATGAACTAGAGAAGAAAAAAATCAAAGCACCTAAAGCTAGTTGTCCAAGCAAAAAACAAACATAAGAAATATACCTCTTGGTAATCTCCAACTAAGAAACAAGTTCCGGGCTTGCTCCCCAGTGATTTTCCCATCTCTATCCGTGTCTACTTCAACAAATACTTTTGTATATTTCTGAATATCAGTCTGGGTCATCCTTGGCCATGAAGATTGGGGCTGACCAGAAGCGGGCTCCTGTAATCTCACTGGGTGTCCAGATGAATTCGGCACATTATGTGTTTGGACCGAGGCATGCTGGCTCTGTTTCACCACCGGCTGGACCTGTTGAAGCTGTGGACCGACAGGCTGGATTGCAGGTGAGCTCTGTAAAGAGTCAGGGGAGCTAGTCTTGATAGAATGCTGGTTCCCTCCAGATACTGGAACAGTAGCTGATGAAAGCGGTGAATTTCCAGAAGAAAATCCTTGTGCAGAAGAATCTTTCTTTGGCTGAAATGTGCTTGCAGAAAACATATCCCCTCCAAAAAATGAATCAGAAGCAAATCCATTCCCAGAAGTATGCGCTATTTTAGAATCCTTAGCCACATGATCTGATGACTTAGCACCAGAGGCGGGATATTGTCCAGGTGCAAGAGCAACATTTGATCCAGATGTAGCAACTCCAAACCCCTCCTGAGTTGATGTTGGACTATCTCCTCTAGCCGTTATAGGAGACGATGTTACTGCTGGAACTCCACCCATCCTACCAGTGGATCCACCAATCGGTATGCTACGGGTTTCAGGGCGAGGTACACCAGCAGCCACCACTCCAGGAATTCCTTGAGTGGCAATACCCGGTGCCAGATTAGGGGCAGAAGCAGACATATTTTGCAGAGGCCTCAAAAACGGGCTTCCCTGGGAAGGAAGATTTTGTTGGTTTCTACTTGAGCTTGGAACAGCCCCCCTTAGTCCAAGATTTTGAGGGGATGTAGGATTAACAGGGTTCATCTGTGGTGCAGGTACAGGAGCAGGTGTAGGTGAGGGTGCAGAAGCAGGTGTAAGTGTGGACGAGGGAGAAGGAGTAGGTGTAGGTGGAGGTGGAGGGGTGGAAGAATTTGATTGGGGTGCAACTGTGGCACTAAAATTTATTTGAGGTGCAGGTATTTTAGAAGCAGCTGGACCATACAATGCTGCTTTTACTATTTCAGGTGTAAGCTCTCGCTTACTCTGTGCCACAGTGACAAGCTTAAGGGCATTGTAAAACTCTGCCCGGCCAAGGAAACCACTCTGGCTCTGGTTTGCAAAAGCCCAAATCTGCAGACGAAGCCAGCCAACAAGCGAAGTTAAGCAGTTAACAAAAACAAAAAGCATTATTAAGTACCTAAGTTGCTGCGTTTGCAAGTGTACAGACAGCGCAGGAAGGAAGGATCGATTGAAACTCAGAGAAAAAGCAAACGTAACAGGCATACAAACGGATTACTCCAAAACGGAGTACTCGAATGCCACTAAAACTTGACATATTAAGCAATTGATTATATAGGAATCATGAGCAGAAATGAAAAACAAATAGATACAAAGGTTCGAGTGGGTCTAAGGTTAAGGATAAAGAGTGAAAGGAAAGGACGCAGAGAGAGAGTGGAGGATACCTGGGCAAGGACCTGCTTGGGCAAACCGGAGCCTTGGAAGAAGGAGACAGCTTCGGCACCACTGATACGGCCGTCGCGGTCCAAATCGGCACGTCGGAAGTAAGCATCGAAGAGATCGACATTAGGCGCTCCCGATGCCATTTATTGCACAATTCAACAATAAAAGCACACTGCCAGACCTCCTGATTCCTGATTTCTGATTGATTCCACCACACCGCACTTGTGTGTATTCTAGCTGCGTTCCTGCGCAGATGAGATCACGCACCATACAGATAGAGATCCAGATCCAGATGCAGATGCAGATGAAAACCCAGACAGGCGCACGCACTCTCCGATCTTAAACCAAATCTCATAAATCAATCGATAAATCATTCATTCATTTATCCACGATTTCATTCATTTGCACTTTGCTTCCTTCGATTCGATTCCAATCAGACAACCCCCAAAATTAAAAATCATCCCTCAATTTCCATTTGCTCTGAACGGACAATTTTAATCCCTTTTCCTTTCCATATTTCAAAAATACCACTGCCTCATTTTTCCATTTTTTTAACCATTTTTTTTTCCTAAATCCGTTGTCTTTTTAATACATAAGTGAGTATAAAATTAATTTATATTTGAATGTTTAATAAAGATATTTTTATTTAATTATAAAAAATTTTATGAGTTATAAAAAATATTTTTTTAAGAAAAAAATTATAACTTATGAAAAATAATTTTATTCCATTTTTTAATAATCCTCCTTATATTAAAACATATTATTCAAAAATTGAATAAAATTTTTTAATTTAAAAAATTTCATTTAACCCTAAAATCACGTTCAAATAAGCACTTATACATCGATTATCTAACTTAATGTTAGTCTGAAAATAAATGCTATTAATTTCTGTAAATGAGAGCAAAATAGGGATTTAGGCTATGTTTGGATGAACGTCTAATAGTTCAAACTTCAGTTTAATTTTCTTGAAAGTTCAACATTGAATGTTTGGGTGTTTTCCTTTCAATGAAACGAGAATTTGATTTTGAGATTGAACTCCCGTTTGAGAGATGCAAAAATTCTTCACTTTTTCTTTAACAATTAACCGTTAGAAAAATTAATTACAAATTTATTTCATCTTCACCTATTCTACCCCTCTTATCTTCAAGCTGTTTAAAAAATATATATGATTACTCACATCAGATCGGATCTAGTTCAACACTTCAAACATTCTCCTTCATCTTTCATATTATTTATATAACTTTTTTATTTTATCATTAAATATGATTTATTTTTATGATATGTTGAATAATAAAGTTGATTCAAATATTTTATAATTAAGAACATAAATAAAATATCAAAATAACAATCAAAACAAAATTTAATATCACATTCTTTTTAGTAATTATTCATCTAAAAGTAATTTTGATTAATAATATTCAAACAATATTCATTTTGTCATAACCAATTTTGATATCCAGTTGTCAAACATAATTCATGTTGGCATAAACTCACTTTTACCTAAAATTAATTCTACAAAACCAAGTTGATTTGAACTCTAGTTTAGTAAACACCAATCCATGTCCAAACACACACTTACTTGATAGAACCACGCTTAGGGGTGTAATCGGATCGGTTTGGATCGGATTTGAAGGAAAAATGAATCCAATCCGATCAATTTAAGTTCGGTTCGGATTGGATCGGATGGATCACTTTTTCATAAGCAAATCCGAACTGATAAATACGATTAAAATTCGGTTGGTTTGGTTCAGATCATTGGATGCTCGATTAAACAAAAAAAAATAAAAAATTGCCAAAAAAATACAAAAAATTCCGAAAAAATGGTCAAAAATACCGAAAAAAATTGCCAAAATACAAAAATTCCTAAAAAGTCATTATTAAGGAATTAGAAAGTACTAAATTATATTTATTATTTATTTATTTGTTTATTAAATATACTAACTACATATACTAAATACTAAATATAAATATATTATATATTATTATATATAGATATATAAATTATATATATTTATATCTATTTTAATTTTGATCGGATCAATCGAATGGTTCGGTTCCATCGGATCGAAATTTTTAAAATCCGATATCCGGACCACTCAATGATCAGATTTATTGGATTTTATCCGATCAGACTCGATGATTCGATCCAAACCCTTCGGATCGGTTCGGATTCGTCGGTTCTATCGAGTGGATCGGAACCGCTTACACCCTTACCCACGCTAATAATAGGGACAGATGTCATTATAAAGTTGCTCCACCACATTGCTTTACTGTTATACAGAAACTTTTTCTGCACCCTAAGGCCGCCTTTGATTACTAGTACAGAACAGAAATACATATACAGATACAATTATTTTGATGTTTGATTAAAATACACATACAAAAATACATATACAAATACACGAAATTTTCTGTATTTTGTGTCCATTTTTAAAATAGATACAGAAATACACAAAATTTTCTGTATGTGTATTTCTGTATTGTATCTACGTACAATTCAGTCAAACTCAGCCTAACAAACACCTAAAAGGCTAAAACTAATACAAGAAGCGAGTAAAAAAATAATTTTTTTTTGGTAATAAAACGGGGCTTAAAGCCCAACACAAAACAAAAATGATTACACTGTAATAGAACGAGGTATTAAGACCCCTCTAGCATCATCACACATGATTCTAAGCAATTTTGTCGGTGGTTCCTGCCAGCAATGAAAACCCATTGGAAGGAAAATGGAGAATTTCGAGATCCAATCGGCAGCTCTATTTCCCTTGCGGTAAGTATGCTTAATGATCACCGAGTTCATCGTTTCTTTTATTTCCAAGATCCTTTGC
The DNA here is from genome assembly GCA_013621005.1 of Aeschynomene evenia. Classification (NCBI taxonomy): domain Eukaryota; kingdom Viridiplantae; phylum Streptophyta; class Magnoliopsida; order Fabales; family Fabaceae; genus Aeschynomene; species Aeschynomene evenia. The sequence goes on along the minus strand of CM024269.1, from coordinate 61,095 downwards.
ACAAGTCTGGTTCTAGTCTTTCCATCTTTTCTCCCCTTTTTGATGATATCTGCCACTGATAGTGAGTCTGTTTCTATGATAATGTTTTGAATCCCTTTCTCTTTAGCAACCCTTAGTCCTCCATAGACACCCCAAAGCTCTGCTTGTAAAGCATTGCAGTAGCCAATATTGTGAGCAAAGCTAGCCACTCATTTTCCAACCTCATCCCTTATGATTCCTCCACATCCAGCTCTATTTGGATTGAACATGGTTGAGCCATCCGAATTCAGTTTGACAAAACCATATGGGAGGAGCCTCCCACCCAATTAGTTCCAGTCTCCGCTTTTTTGCAAAGGAGTTCGTTCTCTTTTTTCTCGACTGAGCGAGCTGGTGAGCCAAATCCAACACAATTTGATGCCCTTGGGGGGGGGGGGGTCTCTTGTAGCCTGGTTCATGAACCTCCTTATTCCTCCAACGTCAGAGTAACTCACAGCTTATAAAGAAAAGATCCTTCCAGCTGTGTTCCTCCTTGTAAGCTATTTCTGTCTGTAAATTGAAGTTCACCCAATCCTGCAGATGTTTATCAAAGAAATTAGGGATGAACTTGGATTTAATGAGATTAATCCAAAGCCTAGTAGCCATCGGACAGTCTCTGAAGCAATGTATCATTGTTTCCACCTCTTCATTACAAAATGGGCACTTAGGATCAGTCCCCAATATACCATGCTTCCTTTCCCCTGTCAGCAATTTATTATGCATCATCAACCACATATGAACCTGCAACCGAAGTGGGCCTATCCAATTCCATAAACCAGTCCAAACTCCATTTGGCTGTTGATTCCTCTCCATGCGACACTGATAAGCCGAAGCAATTGAAAAATCTCCATCCTTTGACTCGCCCCAAATGGTGTGGTCTGGACCATCTCCTGGTCTAGGGGGAGGAATAGCCAAAATATTCTTCAACATTTCCTCATTAACAACTTCTGCTAGCTTAGGAATATCCATTCAAAATTTGAGAGAACAAAATCACTAACTTTGCAGTCGCCCATCATATGATGATTTTGATTGATACCCCAGTCAATGAGTCTACTCGAATGATCAACCCATTTAGCCCTCCAAAAATCAGTGTCACTTCCGTCCCCCAAGCAGAGGCAAAGGTGGTTTTTAAACCAAGGCCACAAGCTGACTAATTCCTTCCACAATCCCGAGTCACCCTTCACACTAGTGATGTCCTCATCTTCATTTCTGCCCCTTCCATATTTAGCTGTCATAACTTGAACCCAAAGGGCCTTCTTATCTTTTATTAGCCCCCATAACAGCTTGCCTAAAAAAGCTTTGTTCATTAATTGCATATTTTTAATGCCCAAGCCTCCCATCTCCTTGGACATGCACATAGTGTTCCAGTTAACATAATGCATTCTTCTCTTCTCTTTTGTGTCTCCCCATATAAAATCCCTTTGCATTCTCTCAATGGAGTTGCACACTCCAACCGGGATTAAAGAGTGCTGCATGCGATGGTTAAGAACAGGGCTTATCACAGATTTAGCCAAAGTGATTCTCCCCGCCAGTGAGAGACATTGACTCTTCCAACCTTTTAGTTTCTCACTAACTCTAAGGATCACATCCTTAAAGTTATGTCTCCCTTTATCCCTGTTTGTCAACATAGCTCCCAAATACCTGCCTAGAAAGGGAGCTTCTTCAAATCCACTTCTACTAATAATCTCAGCCCTCATTTCAACTTTCACATTTTTGTAGAAGTGAATGCTGGTCTTAGTTGCATTAACTCTATGGCCAGAAGCCTTGCAGAAAACCTCAAGGCATTTAGAAAGCAAATCCATTTGTTCTGTACTTGCTTCCATAAACAACAAAATATCATCTGCAAAAAGCAGGTGAGAGATCATAGGTCCCTCCCTTCCTGCTCTAATCGGTTTCCACTCCCCTTTATTGTCCATGTCCTCAATCATAGAAGAAAGTTTGTTCATAGCAATAACAAAAATATAAGGGGAAATGGGATCTCCTTGACGAATTCCCCTAGTAGGACAAAATTCTTCCGTTTTACTTCCGTTCCACAAAATGTTAAAGGAAGGAGTAGTGATGCATGACATAATAATCATTCTCAGTCTCTTTGGGATGCCAAACTCCTCCAGTGAGTTCTCTATAAAAGGCCATCGTATTCTGTCATAAGCCTTCTCGAGATCAATTTTAATGGCCATAAATCCCTTTCTCCCTCTCATCCTTTTCATACAATGAGCAAGCTCCTTAGCAATGATGATATTGTCTTGAATATTCCTCCCAGGCACAAAACTGGATTGTTGAGGGGCTATTCTCTCTCCCAGGAAGGGTTTCAATCTTTCCACAATAATCTTAGAGATGCACTTGTAGGTTACATTGCACAAAGCAATAGGTCTGAATTGGTTAATGAATTCTGGGGTAGTTACCTTTGGGATGAGAGCCAAGAGGGTTTGGTTGATCAATTTCAAATAAGAGGGGTTTCTCCACATCATCATGACTTGTTGGGTAACACTATCTCCAATAGTATCCCAATTGGATTTGAAAAAGATGGCAAGGAATCCATCATTACCGGGGGCTTTGAAAGAGCCAATGCAATGAATAGCTCTGAAAACGTCCTCCTTAGTTAGGATCTTGTTCATATCTTCATGGGCACTCTCCGGGATAGGACTGAAAAAGAGGACCGTTTTCCAGCTTCTCATGAATCCACCTATCCCCCATATGAAGCATTTTAAAGTAATTAGTAGCATGATCCAAAATAGTCTCTAGTTCTTCCATCCAATTCCCCTCAGCATTCCTCAACATGTCCACCTTGTTTCTCCTTCTCCTTATGATAGTTTTAGTGTGGTAGTACCTTGTGTTACAATCTCCATCAAGAATTCTCTGGTCTCTAGATTTCTGGAACCAGAAAACTTCTTCATGATTGAGGATGTCATCCAACTCCTTACAGAGGTCCCTCTCTAGTTTATCTAGGAAAGGGTTTCTTCCATAATCCGCTGTCTTTTGAATGCCATCAATCCTGTTAAGGATTTTTGTCTTCTTTTTAAACAGATTACCGAAAGTTTCCTTGTTCCAAACTTTTAGCTTTCCTTCCAGGGAAGCAAGTTGGTTCTGACACAACTCACTACTCTTCCAGTTCTGTTTCATAAAAGGAAAAAAATCTGGATACTCAAGCCACATGGCCTCAAACCTAAAAGGTCTTTGGCCAGCATGATGATGATAAGGCTCAGTATTGAGCATAATGGGGTGATAGTCAGAATTGATTCTTGGCAGGACTTTAAGGGTTGCTTTTACAAATTCAGTTCTCCAATGCATATTTACCAAGGCCCTGTCTAGCCTCTTAAAGACTCGATCCATACCATTAAAAATTGGTCCCCTCCAAGTGAATCTAGATCCAATGTAGCCCAAGTCAATGAGCCCACAGATGTTGATCCAATCAGCAAACTTTTGGCAGACATTCTGATCAATAATGGAACCACTTTTTTTCTCCCTCACCTCCTTGATTTCATTAAAGTCTCCCATTAACAGCCATTTGTCATTATTGCCTCTAGCTATGTCAGTAAGCCTAGGCCATAGATCCCTTCTAGTATTCTCCTGTGGACTAGCATAAATGGCTGTAAAGTAACAAAACATGGTATTGTTTATCAAAACTCTAGCATGGATAAATTGGTGGTGAAGAGTAATGGGCTCCACTTGGATATCATCATTATTCCAAAGAATCCATATTCCCCCAACAAAGCCTCTAGCTTCCTCTACGAGAGAGTGCTTCCAACCCATTTTCCTGATAACATTATCAGCCTTAACTCCACTACACTTTGTTTCCACAAGCACCACAATATCAGCTTTGGTTCTCCTAACCAACTCTTTGAGTGTGCGGCCAAAATTATCACTGGCAGCACCTCTAGCATTCCAAGAGATAATAATCATAAGAAACACCAATAAAAAAGGACAAGAACTGCACTCCAACAAGAAACAAAACTCAATAGACAGCACAAGGCTTCAACACCTCACATAAGCATCATCTCCACCCCAACAGGTGCTTCCTCCTCAACCACAGTACCTTGGGTGGCACAGAACATAAGAGAGAAATCCACTCTCTAACAAGAAAGGAAATTTATAGAAGTGTTATTGAATGCTTGATGTTTAACACATACATTACAACCTATTTATACTACTAATTGATAGTAATTATTGGACTAAACAATTAGAAAATGGAGGTGTGTGGTGTAGAAGAAAAGATGAGTGTATGTGGTGAAGGAAAAAAGGAAGAATATAATGGAGGATAATGGAGGGGTCCTCCATTAATGTTAATGGACTTTCCATCTTCTAGATCATTCTCCCCGGGTTGGAAAGAACTCGTCCTCGAGTTAATTTGTCATTTCATCGTTCAGGTAGGGTGAAAGATCAGCAACATTGAAGGTTGCAGAGACTCCATAGGTGCCTGGAAATTCTACCTTGTAGGCATTATCATTGATCTTTTGCACAATTTTGAAAGGACCATCAGCTCTTGGAGACAGCTTAGCATTAGGCGGCTTTGGAAAACGCTCTCTTCGTAAATGAATTCATACTAAGTCTCCTTCTTTGAAAGTCTGTATTCTGCGATGTTTATCTCGCTGAGATTTATATTTTGAATTATGCTTTTGGATCCTTGTGCGAACGAGCTCATGCAACTTCTTAATCTCCTTAGATCTTTCTTCCGCTTCAGTACTAAACTGTTGTTTGTTTGGTGAAGGGGTCAAATCCAACGGGCTCATGGGACGAGTGTCATAAACTACTTCAAAAGGGCATTTTCCTGTAGCTTGATTGGAGGAGTTATTGTAAGCAAACTCAATCTGTGCAAGGATAAGATCCCACTGCTTCAAATTTTTCCCAACAAAACTCCTAAGAAGATTGCCCAAGATTCTGTTGATTGCTTCTGTTTGCCCATCTGTTTGAGGATGACTAGCACTACTAAATATTAGTTTAGTACCCGTCTTCCTTTGAATAAAGTTTAACAAGGAAGAAATCAGCCTCCAAGTCAATCACCTCTATGCTCCCTGTCTTAGCCCACATAGCCTCTAACCTTCTTTTCATGGCAGCATATCCTAATCTTTTTCCCACCAGCTTAACCAAGAGAGAGTTTTGCCATTTTTTCCTCATATCTTTTCTAGTTTCCTTAGATACAAGAATGTTGAAGAAACCATCCTCTCCTTCTTCAACTGTGAAGTCTTCCTCCCTTCCATACTCTAACTCATCGGAGCTGGAAAAAACATCATCCGAACCCTCATCTGAACCCTCATCTGAGACTTCGACTTCATTGCCAGGTCGTCTGAAAGGATAGCGACTTTGCCTTTCTTGACTGTTTCAGCAAAGGACCTTTTGTGTGCCTCTTTTTCCTTTTCCCTATCCACCTCTTCCATCCACTCGTCCTCTCTAGCCCTCAGAGAGGAGGAGCCTGTGAATCCTTCCTCATCTTGTCTTACTTTTTTCTTACTTCTCTGAAGCTGATCTTTTTCTTGTTCTGTTGTCCTATCTTGGCCTCATCGGAGGCCCCCTCTCGTCGCTCCACCTCTCGTAGCCATTTTTTCTAAATTATTTATTATTATTATTATTATGTATGTTTAGGTCGGTATGGTTATCTGTTGTTGGATCTGATATGCTTTCATGATGATATTAGGGCTACTCTTCTTGGCCCATTTTATTAGTAAAAAAATAATTGATATGGGCTTCCGATGCTTCAATAATGGGGCTTTTCAATGAAATGAAATTCAGGCCTTCAAAAACGCCTTAACATACTTCTTTCACCCCCCCGCCCCCAAAAAAGGTGTCTGGAAATAATTAGTTTCCCAGTGATTTAGGGTTCTTACTACTTTATATGATCAACAAGTAGTTTGTGTGTGCGTATGTGGAGCTAGCATTAACAGACCAGACGAGCATCAAGATTAGAAGAGGTCGATCTGATACGATACGATGGCAGCATGTTTCCTGTGGCTGTGTCCGTCTCCGTCCCCATCTCCATTGGATTTCTCTGCCAGTAGCAGCAGCGGCAGCAGCAGCAACTCCATCACGATCCCCACGCGAAAACCACTATTGAGGATCAGGTGCAACCTCTCCGTCCCCTCGAAAACCAACGCCATAACCATTACGGAGCCAGAACCCGTCTACACCTCTGTGAAAGCGTTTGCTCCGGCGACGGTGGCCAATCTCGGCCCGGGGTTCGACTTCCTTGGTTGCGCCGTGGATGGGCTTGGCGATACAGTGTCCCTCACCGTGGACCCCCACGTTCACCCCGGCGAGATATCCATCTCCGATATCTCGGGCGGCAACACCGCAAAGCTCAGCAAAAACCCTCTCTGGAACTGCGCTGGAATCGCCGCCATCGAAGTCATGAAAATGCTCGGCATTCGCTCAGTGGGCCTCTCCCTCTCCCTTCAGAAGGGACTGCCTTTGGGGAGTGGGCTGGGATCCAGTGCGGCGAGCGCAGCGGCCGCCGCTGTTGCCGTCAACGAGATATTCGGGAACAAGCTGAGCGTGCAGGATCTTGTGCTGGCGTCCTTGAGGTCGGAGGAGAAGGTGTCAGGGTACCATGCGGACAACGTGGGGCCGGCAATCATGGGGGGTTTTGTGCTGATTCGAAGTTACGAGCCGTTGGATTTGATGCAGCTGAAGTTCCCAGCGGAAAAGGAGCTGTTCTTCGTGCTGGTGACGCCTGAGTTTGAGGCCCCAACGAAGAAGATGAGGGCAGCGCTGCCGGCGGAGATTGGGATGCCGCATCACGTGTGGAACTGCAGCCAGGCGGGGGCTCTGGTTGCGTCGGTGCTGCAGGGGGACCTGGTGGGGATGGGGAAGGCACTGTCCTCCGATAAGATTGTGGAGCCCCGGCGTGCCCCCTTGATTCCTGGCATGGAGGCCGTGAAGAGGGCTGCTCTCGAGGCCGGCGCCTTTGGCTGTACCATCAGCGGTGCTGGCCCCACTGCCGTCGCCGTCATTGATGACGAGCACAGAGGACTCGAAATTGGCAATCTCATGGCCGAGGCTTTCCTCAAGGAGGGCAATCTGAAGGCTTCTGCCAACGTCAAGCGCCTTGATCGGGTTGGTGCTAGGCTCATCAGTAGCTCCAACATTTGAAAGGAAAACAAATGAAATAATTTGCTTCTCGTCTATTTGTGGCCGCCCTTCATTCATTCTGTTAGTCTAGTGAGTCTTATTCAGTGATGAGAAATCAGGATGCTGACCACTAATTGACTAAACGCACGCTCACTCCTTCATATTCCGATGTTCATTACAATTGCATTCATGTATGATTGTCCTGTACTCTTGTCGAGATGATTGGGAGATGCATCTCATGAATGTTGCTTCTTTACCTGTAGATATCCTTTGATTAACGTGCACATTCCCATGCTCCTAGTGAGCATAATAATTTGAATGTTTCGCATTCACTTTTTTGTTTACATGAAGGCACTTTTCGGGTTATGTGCTCTGGGGAGAAGCCGATACTTTTACTACTGTACTATGGTAACGTATTGTGATTGCTTGTGTTATTTGTAGGCCGTGTAGCAGCATCACTTTAATGATAATAATAAGAATATGCATCGGGTGATTCATATGGCACTTAGTATGTTATAAGGTTGCATCGTTTGACTGTGCCAAAGCGAAGGTTGTTGATTATAATTTTTGTTTGTGGTAGTGCTGCCTGTGCTGGAATTCATTTCATGTGGTCTTTCAGCCAGCATTTGTTTGTTGAATTTGGATTGGCTCCCCTGTAGAGCAAGTTGGCGACTCTGTTAATAGGAAATGTATTAGGGGAGCCAAATTTCAAGAGCCTGTGTTTTTTTTTTTTTTTTTTTTTGCCCATGTTTCTAATTCTCAGTCCCTACCATCACCCTGCAAACAAAAAACATGGATAATATTATAATGAATAGAGTACCTAGAAGAAGGAAAAGTGTTTGCTAATGTACTCTGATTATTGCTCAATGCTTGTTCATGGTACTTGTCTGAGGATCTGAGCTCTGGGATTGTTATTTAAGTGGCTTCCTTGTGATTTCTAGGTCTAGCTTTAGAATATATTATTGCAACAGGTTGGCTACATGAATCAGGATTCTCAACCCATCTCATTTGCGTTGTAAGCTTCTTGAATTTGATAATGAAGTTCCTCTTTAAATCCCTAAGTTTCTAAGGCTGTTGAATAAGGTTTCCTTTATATTATAGGTGAATTCTATGGCTGAAAGTCTCTAGTAATCTGGCATTTGTAGCCACAAGCTAGCCAGTGAGTATGTATCATGTATGTGCATACAACAATTTGGTTGATAAATTTGCATCAGCCAGCTTGCTTGATCTAACATTGAATTCCTACTTGTAACATGCGTACCAGAGACTTTTTGATTTCAGAAGAATGGATCTCAATAGATTTGCCAGTGGCACGATAAATGCTGGACTGTCGTGCATCTTTGATCAACGAAGCAAAGCAGCCTTATAGTGTGAGTTCAGAATCAAAAGAGAAACATTAAACCTAAGCAGGGGACTGCTTATAGAGGAACAATTGTGAAACAAATTGATGCAATGAACTCAAAGGCATGCTTTAGGCGTTCTTTTGTTTGTTTCTCTTTTCCCTCCTTCTTGATACTTAAGAAAGCTCAATAATAAATTGGTTTCCACTAATTCCTGTTTTACCTTTTCTGTCAAGAAACAATTACAGAAGGTTAAGGATCTATTTGAAATACAATCATGTTTGTCATACAACACTGGGAAATGCTATATGTACACTACTGTAATCTGTCACCATCCGCCACCACCAAAAAATTAAAACAAAATAAATAAAAAACTCAATCAAATAAATAAAAAAACTTAATCAAATAATAAAGAAATTAATTTAATAACAGCTACAAATTGACAAAATAATGTATTTTGTCCATTTTTAGTATCAATATGTGTTATTTTAATAATAATTTAATGATAAAAGTGCTATTTTTAGGAAAAAAATAATATATTTTGTACTATTTTTTCATTCTCACCATACTCATAATGAATTTATTTATTTATTTAGTGAATTTTTAATTATCTTTAAGTTATTTTTTTTGTTATTTCTTTGGATTTTTTTATTTATTCGATTGAATTTTTTTATTTGTTTAGTTGGGTTCTTTGGCGGTGGCTGATTGTAATGGTGTACAAATAACATTTCTCAACATAAATATATCTATTTAGTATTCAATATGTGTTATATATAATACGTAATGTGTATCATACGTATATGTGCTATACATATAGTACACATTATGTATTATGTATAACACATATTGAATATTAGTTTGACGTATTATGTATAACACACATTGAATATTAATTAGATGTATTTCTGTTGTACTACCGTCTTTATTGATTTGAAATATGTGGTGAGTGGTACGTACTATGTAATAGAATGAGATGGAACAAATCACTATTGATCGAGTATCAAAGAATAAAATACATAAAATGGAAACAACAAAAACCAACCTTACTAATATTTAATATTTTTTTATCTATTATATTGATGATGCTTTTAAAATTCTTTTCATCATAAAATCCAACAAAGTGTATGGAGGCTGTCATCACAAATTTGAATAAGAAAGCTTGGGAACTGATCCTCTATGTAAAACTTTCACATCATGCAGATTTTGGCAAATTTTTGTCAGTAATTATAGATTCTTAATATTTTTTTTATAGATCAGTAATTATAAATTATTGAGTAAATAATCGCTTATAAAAAAAAAGAGTAGTAAATAATCAATTTGGTTGTTTTATAGTTGATATTAACTTGCTCTTAATAAAAAATTTTAAATCAATTTAATCATAAGATTTTAGAACTAAATTAATGTTTAATTACTATAATATCTTAAGAGGAAAGATTATTTCATGTGCTTTTGTGCAGTTTCCGCCATTTTGATTAACTAGGTAAATTGCTTATGATTTGGATTATAGGATGTTTAACATGAGTATCTGTTTGTATCTACTCTTTTTTTTTTTTTTTAAATAACTGTTTTTTATTTTACTTTTTCGTATAATTATCAATTTTTCTTTCTTCTCTTTTTGTTTTTACCTTCTCGTCTAGTAAATAAAAAATTATCTATCATCTATTTAAAAATTTTAGACAACAACAATTAAAATTTTCAATTATACTATTTGTAAATTTCCTTCAATATCCTATAAAATTTAAGGATACAAGTTACAAGTACCTTTAATTATTTGTATTTGTCTCACTAATTTAAATTTTCCAAACTAACTAAACTAATCATGAGGTACTAATACTCATAGAGTATCGAAAGAGAGATATAGAGGAAATGTGATTTAATAATTAAAGAAAAAATAATGGTCTTCTGTATTTATAGACATCGGTACTCATCGGATAATAATGATTGTGATTTAATAATTGAATTGATAAAGGATAAAGAAGGACAAATGATTTTTTTATAACAAAATAAATCCCCAAAAATAATATTATAAAATATATCTAAAATATTGAGATTTTCTTAATATTTCTTTTGCATATTTAAAAATATATAGATATTTAAATATGAAAAATATTTTATGTACACTATTTTCAGCCACTATTTCAACCACCAATATATTTTATATAAAATACTTGTATATTTGTATAAAAATTTAAAGTTTGATTAATTTACCTAATTCATTTATCTTCTCTCTTATAATATAATTAAAGACGTTCTCTCATTCAGTCACTTCTTCTCCTTCTTTTTTCTTATTCAAACAAGATACATTCTTTCTTTTCCTTGCACTTTTTCTCATTTTCCTTCATCTTCTTCTTCTATTTTTTGTTTAATTCTCCTTCTTTTTCTCCCCGTTTTTGTTTAGTTCTCTCTTCTTATACTCTTCCTTCTTTTTTTTTATGAGAGAATACCTATTTTAGTCCTCCAAAAATATCATTGTGGGACAAATTGGTCCTTCAGAATTGAAATGTCCAATTTGATCATTCACATTTCAAAAAGGAGGACAAATTCGTCCTTCCGTACAACAAAGAAATCATTGTACGGACATGTACGGAAGGACGAATTTGTCCCCTTTTTTAAAATATGAAGGACCAAAATTGGACTTTCAAATTTTGAGGGACTAATTTGTCCTGTGATGTATTTCTGAAGGACCATTTTAGGTATTTAGTTTTTTTTTATTCTTTGTTCTTCTACTTCTACTTCTTCTTTTTTTTCTTCACTCTTGTTGGTTTCATATTTATTGTTTTTTTACTCTTCCTCTTTTTTATATGATCATCGTCTTCTTCTTCTTTTTTTGTTATTTTTAATTTTTATCTTTTTAGTTGGATTATTTCAAAATATTAATTAGATTATTTATATCTTAATTTTAACTTTTGAATTTTTTATTCTGATTTTTACATTTTTTATTTTTGAATTTTAATAGTTGATAAGAGTTGAATTAGTTCAAAACATTAGTTGGATTATTTTTATTTTACTTTTAATATCTGAATTTTTAATTTTAAATTTTTATTATAATTAAAATTGTTAGCTAGATTAGTTCAAAATGTTAATTGGATTACTAATACATTAAAATTGAATTATTTGATAGTAAATATTGTATTTTTACTATGAATATTGCATTATGTGTCAATTATTCTTTTCTTTTCTTATTTTCTTTATTATTTTCATCCTATTTAAAAATGTTGGATTATTGATACGTTAAAATTGGATTATTTAAAGGTAACTATTGAATTATATGTGTCAACTATCCTATTTGAAAATATGTTAGATTATTTTAGGGTAAATGTTGGATTACAATGATTTTAAAGTTTTATTATTTGATTGTAAATATTGGGTTACTATAATTAAAGTTGGATTAATTTATTATAAATGTTGGATTATACGTGTCAATTATTCTTTTTTTTTCTTATTTTTTCTATTGTTTTCATTATATTTAAAAATATTGGATTATTGATATGTAAAAGTTGAATTATTCAAAAATGTTAGATTTTTGATACGTTAAAGTTGAATTATTTAAATGTAATTGTTGAGTTATATGTGTCAACTTTCCTATTTGAAAATATGTTGGATTATTTGAGGGTAAATGCTAAATTACAATGATATTAAAGTTTGATTATTTGATTCTAAATGTTGGATTACTGTAATATTGAAGTTTGACTAATTGACTATAAATGTTAGATTATATGTGTTAATTATTCTTTTCTTTTCTTTTCTTACAATTTCTATTATTTTCATTATATTTAAAAGTATTTGATTATTAATATGTAAAAGTTGGATTATTTAAATTTTTTTTATTATTATATTTTAAAGTTGGATTATTTAAATGTAACTGTTGAATTATATGTGTCAACTAGCCTATTTGAAAATATGTTGGATTATTTGAGGATAAATGTTAGATTACAATGATATTAAAGTTTGATTATTTGATTGTAAATATTAGAGTTACTATAATATTAAAGTTGAACTAATTGACTATAAATGTTGAATTATATGTGTCAATTATTCTTTTCTTTTCTTACTTTTCTATTGTTTTCATTCTATTTAAAAATGTTGGATTATTAATATGTAAAAATTGGATTATTTGACTGTAAATGTTAGATTATATGTGTCAACTATGTTTTTATTTTCTTTTCTTACTTTTTCTACCGTTATCATCATATTTAAAAATGTTGCATTATTATATTGATACGTAATTAATGTTGAATTATTTGAATGTAAATGTTAGATTATATGTGACAATTGTTCCTTTATTATCTTTTCTTACTTTCTTTTACTGTTTCCATCCCATTTAAAAATGTTGGATCATTGATACGTAAAAGTTGGATTATTTGGCTGCAAATGTTGGAATATATGTGTGATCTATCCTATTTGAAAATGTTGGATTACTAATACGTAAAAGTTGGATTAATTGAATAAAAATGTTGTATTATTGATTATAAAATGTTTGATTAAATTTTAGGCGCGTGAGTTCACTCTCCCAAAATGAGAGTAAATATTTAAAAGTTAAGATATACATAATACGTATTTTTAGTACCATGGCTGATTTTCCATGTACACGTATCATATCTCTTTAATTATTGAGGTAGTATTTGCCATTGTTATTAGAACCGAACTGATGATCGACTTGGTTAAGGTATTGGGTCACTAGATTGGTGATTCAATTTTTTGAAATTAACTAAATAAATATAATATAGTATTATCCATATTATCATATATTATATTTACCATTATTTGTATGATATAGCATAAGTTGAGTGATTTAGGCTTGATTTGGTAATGCTGTGGCTCTCAAAAAGCTGCTGAGCTCTTTGAGCTCTCAAAAAGCTGCTCTCAAGGAGCCACACTATGACCGTTTGGTAAAATAGTTCAAAATTTGCTCTCAATAAGCAGAAGCCATAAGTATGAGTTTGGTAAATACATTTTATAAATGCTCTCAAAATATAAAATTACTATAATAGACATAAATATTAAAAGATATTATTTTTACTTTTATTTCAATTAACATTTATAATAATTAATAAAAAATTACCAAATGAAATAGCAACAAAAATTATTATAATTAGGGTGAGTTACAGTCAAGGTAATCAAACTCGAGAGTCTAAGCAAACTCGTGGGAACTCCGTGAACTCGACTCGTAAACTCGTACGAGTTTACGTACCTATTAAAATATGTTTAAAAATTATATTATTAAACATAGAATATAAAGAAAAGGTAACATAAAACTATTACATAGAATTGAAAGAAAGGTATCATAAGCACATTGCAAATTTATAACTCATAAACACAAATAGTCCAACCAAATCAAATTATACATTAACTTAAATTAACACAGATTAACGTAAGTTAACACAGAACCCGAATGAATCATAATAGAACTAGAATGAACAGAATCATAACATAATTCAAAATTAACTACCAAAAGAGAACTAGAACCCAGAAATTACAGATGTTATCAATAATCACAATTATTATATATATTGGTGTTAAGATTGATTGCAATTCTTGAGGCTTTCTGAAGAGAGAGGTGAGGTAGTGTTGAGGAGCTGCCAGATACAGATGAGGTGAGGCGGCGAGTGAAAGAACCGTGAGGCAGAGGTGAGGCTACGATAGGTCGGAGGTGAGGTGGTGGGTGACGTTGAAAAGAAACTAGAGTGAGGGACTAAGAAGAGGCTGAAGCCATGAAGGATTTTAAAAACCTAGATTTGTTAAATAAATAGGGGTATAATAGTGATATTTAGTGTATAATGGTCACTTTAACATTAAAATTGATGTCGTTCTAGTAATTTTGTGTAGGCATATCAAACTCGTAAACTCTCTCATAAACTCGCGAGTTTGACCGAGTTTGCACGAGTCTGCTAGAGTCTACCCGAGTCTACCAAAAAGAGTGTTTACATGTGAGTCAACTCGTTTCTATGGTCTAGAATCGTAAACTCGTAAGAGTCTACGAGTTGACTCGAGAGTTTGATAACAGTGGTTACAGTACAAAATGAATAATAAAAAACACTATGAAAAAGATGAAGCAAAGAGAGAGAGAGAGCAAGAAAAGAGAGAGGTATATTTTGTTAAAAAGAGAGCGGGAAAAAATAAAGAGAAAATAGTGTAAAATTGGATGTAGTTAATTAGGGATAAAATTGGATATTTATTAAAATTTAAGGTTAATTAGTCATTTTACTTTTAGAGGAGCTAGAACCAACTTTGAAAAGCCACTCTCAATGGCTCCTAGGAGCATCCTTGGCTCTCAAAAGCTAGGAAAGCTCCTTGGTTTTTTGAGTTATCAAACACTAAAAAGGAGCTTATGCTTTTTGAGAGCAGAAGCGCTTGCTCAACAAACTTTACCAAACTCACACTTAGTGATGAAAAGCACCATTTTCCTACTTAAATATCAAAGATCAAGTCTCATTAGTTACACATTTTGCAAATATTAAATTGTACTCTAACTATTCTGATCAAACCAACTGATGCAGTGCGACTGTTATAACACTGGTAGTTTGGTTGTTTTCACAAGCTCATTTTTAGTATGTTTATCTTTTCTCATTGGAAACATTCTTTTATGATTAGCCTAAATCCAAAGAAGAAAGTAGAAGAAAAAAGGATTAGCGGCGAGGAATCTAACCGTGATTATAGTATTAGTGTATAATGCTTGATTAGAAGTTTCGCCTTTCTAATAATCCAAAAAAGAACTATTAATTTTGTTATCCTTGAAAGATTCAAAATTTGTGGTTTCACTAATATCCCTTTATGGCATACAACAAGAGAAAGATAAAATGAAAGCTTTCTACAAGAGAAAATTAAATTTAAGTTTCTCCTTTCTCAATCTCAATTCTCAACTCGTAGAAAAAAAGAAGCATCAAAACTTTTAAAATTGGTTGCAATCCAAATAAAATCAGCTATTAATGGCAATTTGTTCTGCCTGCTTTGCCCCAACAGAGAAGAACTCAATGATGACTTCTAATGGCATGCCCTTGGTTTCTGGAACTTTGAGGAATACAAATACCCAAGCTATGGTGCAGACGATAGCATACATACCAAAAACTCCAACAAGCCCTGCAGCACTAAGCATAACCGGGAGTGTGTAGGTGACAATGATGTCACATATCCAAAAGGTAAGAGCACATATGGCAATGCAGAGGCCCCTAACTCGAGTAGGGAAGATCTCTGCACAAAGGATATTCGGAATTGGCCCAAATCCCATCACAAAGCTACAGAAGTACACAACCACACTTATGGTTGAGATCGATGCATTCACCGTACTCCCCAAATCCACCAGACTCCCTAGGACTAATATCAAAAGAGATGCTATCAATACTGGGATTGTAGTAAGCAGCAAAGTCCTGAACCACACCAAAACCAAATGATAATAATGACATATATAAGAAAAACGATGGAAATGAAGTACATAGTATGTACAATAAAAAAACAGAACCCTCAAACATGCAGTGTACATCCACCTATTCAAACATTAATCTTATGATTCAAGCAAGAATCAACAGAAAACGATAGGGGAAGATAGATGGACGGATACCTTCTTCCAGATATATCCATTAGCCTCATGGCAACAGCTATACAAGGCAGCATCAACAAGGTTGTTATAGTGCTAATTAGAAACGATGCAGAAGTAGAACTAAGGCCCAAGCTCGAAAGAAGATAACCAACTCCTGCCTCCTCAAGAATTTGAGGTGTATAGTAGAGGACCCCATTTATACCGGAGAACTGCATGTTCAAATTGGAGTAATATAATGGTCGAATTTGCATATTTATATAATGGTCTTTTTCAAAAATTGTTTTAATATGTTTTTTATTTCTTTAACTAAAAGGAGCTCATACGCTTTATAATGGTCTTTTTCAAAAATTGTGTTAATATGTTTTTTATTTCTTTAACTAAAAGGAGCTCATACGCTTATAAATCCAAAGAACATCGACTTCAAGTTTTTCATAACCTTTTCATATTGTACATTTAAAAGTGACTTACTCTAAAGAAATTCCCGACTAAAGTACTTTAACTCGCATCACTTTCCAAATAACTAATTAAAGTACAAGTATTCTCAAAAGTGTACTTTTCTATAAACCAATACCTGCAAAAATCACTCTTCATAAATTCAAAATCTAACAACAATCCCAAACACACCATGTTTGAAGTTCATAGAAACCATGTCTGAACAGAAACAGAGAAGGCATCATATTTAAATAAATATTTAAGTTGTATATGAAGATGCAAAAATGTAGCAAAGCTAGGCCGTGAAATTAAACCCTACCATTGCCTGTTAAATGTTTTCGAAAGAAAAAGTGAATAAAAATTAAGAAAAAGGACAAGTAAGTAAGACTTGGATACAAACCACTGTAATTTGGCATATCATCGGGGCAATAAAAGAATAAGAGATACTGAATGACAGTGATAACATGCAGGGAAATATTTTGAAAAGAAAGGATGTCGTTACCTGTTGAAGAATTTGAATCCCCACCCCCACAATCAATGCTTGCTTCACCCCAGGTTCAAAAAGATCACTCCAACTAGGCCCTTTTGCAGTGTTCTCTGATGGATGAATCATAGCTGGTCCAACTGGCTGCTGATGCATGGGCTCTTTGGTAAAAAGAGCTGGCTGACTCACAAGAGCGGCAGCCTGGACTATGTCGCTGTTAGTTGGAACATCACCACCCTGAAATGAAATTTGAGACCCTTGTCCAGTACCACCCTCAGGGTGTAAATATATTCTTTGGAAACCACCTTCCTTTTTTCCATCTATGCCTTCTCTTTCGGTCCATTTCCATGCTAGTTGCCAGCCACCACCAATCCCTGTATTTCCTGCAGGTTCTCCAGCATTTCCTTGCAAAAGACTACCTTGCCTCAAGCTTGAAAGGCTACGGTGGGCGGTAGGAGGAATGTCCTTATCCAGACTTGTAGCCTGACGTGAGATTAGTGGACTCTGCAAATGATCATCAGAATCATCACCAGCAGCATCAGACGCATAATCATCGGCGTCTCGGGCAAGGCTTTCTTCATCCCAATCTTCATTCTTGGGTTGATTTCCTCCAATACTGAACATACTTCCAAAGTGTGGAAAAAGGGCACTTCGCATGCTTCCTGTTTCTGGGAGCCTCTCATGGATGCTATCAAAGAGCTTGACTACAGGATCCACCAAACCACTCTGACTTGCCATACTTCCTCTCCGAGATAGAAGACCAAGGGAACTTTGTCCAGGAGCAGGTTTGGCAACCCAGGACAGACCTTGATCTGGCCCATACAATTTGATATGCTCTTTTTTGGCAAATGGATCCTCCGCATCAGTGAATTCATTGGCTGGAGCAATTATGTACTCTTCTATAGCTGTATCACCCCCGATTCCAAGACCCTCAACCAGTAAAGTCATCTCACCTGGTCATGGCCACAGACAATTACCACGAAAATCATACATATGCGCAAGATTAAAATCAATTAAATGCATATACACTAGGCCAATGAACACAAAATAACTTGAAGTTGTCAAAATCATATTACTCTTCAATTTGAAATAATCACATTTTTTGTACAATGGAAGTTTCTAACAACAATGATTGAATGTTGCAACATCACTCAAAAAAGAATAAGATGTTGCAATATCACTCTTGTTGTATCAGGTCTCATACCATATAGTCCTTTAACACAGATGAATTGTGGCCCAAATAAAACTTGGGGAAATTGATTAATTAAAGAACCAGCATTAGCTCGGTTGCATTCAGATTTAGAGTTTAAGTGACTTCAAAGCAATCTTACAGGGCTTAGTTTTTCATTGTACTTATATCATGACATGAGTCTAATAGTATCAAGCTACGATGTGAGTTGAAATCGCTTGGAAATAAAGACCTCAATAGTTAAAGCAATTGCACAAGTAATTATGATATACAAAAAGAGCATAAGCAACCAACCAGCGACATCTTCCCTGCCACGAAGTCGTTGCAAAACCTTCTTGGCCTCGGCCATGCGGCCTTTACTTACAAGCCATCTTGGAGATTCAGGCAAGAAGAAGAGGGTGAGTACAAAATAAAGGAGAGAGGGAAGTGAAAGAACACCCAACATGAGTCTCCAACTGGGGGCCTTGGTGAGAGACATGCCAAAGACCATACAGTAGGAGAAGAACATCCCAGCAGAGCCAGTAAACTGCGGAAGCGTGTTGAGGGATCCCCTAATCTCAGGTGGAGCTGTCTCGGATATGTAAAGGGGTACCAGGGTAACAGAGAGACCAATCCCCAGCCCATCTAAAAGCCTTGCAAAGAGGAGGATATAGACATTGGGAGACCACCACATGACAAGAGAGCTCGCAAAATAGAGAACTGAGGATATGATCAACATAGGACGCCGGCCCATCAAATCTGACAAGGCTCCAGAGCACGTCGTGACCACCGTTGCACCGATCAGAGACATGGCCACAATTAGACCTTCTACTGTGGGTTCACTTTCCAATTTAAACTCTCTCTTTATGTACAGAATAGATCCTGCGTGGGTAGCACCAACACAACATGAACATGAAGTACATCAATCAACCATATACTATTATTGCTTATTATGATTGAGGGAAACAGCGTATGACCTGCAATGGTGGCATTGTCCCATCCTTGCAGCATGTTGCCGATAGCAGCAGCTACGGCTACAAGAACAGCTCCACTCATTTTGCACTTGAATTGGCAGTAACTAAGTGAATCAGCCTCTGAATCAAAAGAGCAATTAAAATAACGCAAGATTGATCAATAGATCATTAACAATAACAAAACAAGAGATGTAGTAAGTATAGTATATTCAGGCTATGGCTAATTAGGGAATGGATGAACAGATCACGATGATCGAGCCTTGTTTCCCATCTTTCCAGGCCCAAATTAATGAGACTAATCAATCACCTTGTTTTGTTTGGGGATGTTGCTTCCTTCAACTCTTAAGCATGTATGTACACCACCAATCTCAGACGCAGAAAAGAAAAAGGACATGAGAGAATGAGGGGGAGAGCTCGCTTTTTTGCAACTATTAAAAATTAGTTAATTAATTAATTTTAACTAAGAATTAAGAAAAGGAAACATTAGGTAAAGGTGCAGGTGCAGATGCAGCAAGGCAAGGAGTAATGTACCACCCTAGCGCGACTAGCTAGACCAAGGAAGCAAGAGAATAAGAATAAGAATAGTATTAAACAAGTAAGTAAATAATAATTATGAGGAGGAGTATGGCGGTATGGTGGGGGCGATCCTATTCGCCAGGTAGAATTAGAGAGAGTGACACCCTGTTCTTTGTGCAATAGAAACTCCCCATCGGACATCTGCCCCTTCTTACTCGCTTCACCATTGGAATTATGTTATTCTTAATTCGTCAAATTTCTCACATATACTGCGCTTTAAACTCGCTTTCTTTTCACTAAATTAGTACACAATTAAAAACCGCATTTTGTTTTTTTTGTTTCAATTAAATCTTCTTTGTATGTCTTGCTCATCTATATAACTTATGATCTCACTGAAAGCAAAATCCACGTGTTGCTCTCTTCTTTTTATAGTGCTTTGTTAAAAAAATCCTGATATGAAAAGAGAAAAAAGAAATATGGCCTACTATCAAATTAAACTAGCTTAAGGTTCTAGGGACATTGATTGCAAATGTTGCGTTATAGCCTTACAGGTAGAGATTATATATTTTACTACAGATAAAAATGTACAAATATTGTAATGTATATACATATATTGAAAAAACATGTGATGTATTACAATTTAAATTATATACTTTTAGATTATTTTTATTAATTATATTAAATATAACAATAAATTTATGAAATACAACTATAAAAATTGTTATAAAAAACTTGCACCGTAATATTTTTAGAGAAATATATCACAAATTATTATAGATATATCATAAGTTCATAACAATAATATATATATATATATATATATATATATATATATATATATATATATATATATATATATCCACACACTCTCAATTAGAAATGTTTGAAATCTTAAAAAAACACTTGGGATCTAGTATTTTTGGTTCCTCCTTTACGTTATTTCTAAATTCATCCCTACTCAGTTTCACTGTATATATATAGTAATTACACTATAAAGTGTGGTGGTCTTTCTATCTTTAATTTATTTTTTCTTCTTCTTTTATTCATCTCACAACTCACATAGTTTAAAAATTTGATCAACATATCATCCTCCCCAACCTCAAAATGAAAAACACTTCATAACTTTTGTCGTCCGCTTTGCTATTAAAGTCGATCAAGTCGAACTTCAAATAATGCACCATTTGTTTTAGTTTCTCCTTCAACAGAACCAATAAATTAAACTAGTGTCAAAGTTTTGCCACAAGTTTACGATGAATTTAATCTTTTAAACTTTTTATAAGATGAAATTGAATTTAATTCCATTAGAAATTGAATTCACACTTGAATTTAATTGAATTTTAGTGTTTGAAATACATTAGTAAAATTATAGAATTGAATTGAATTTCAATGTTTGAAATGTTTATAAAATGAATTAAATTTTTTTAATGGACAAATTTATCCTAAGACACTTTGAAATTTGAAGAGAGTAATTTAAATTGGGTAATTTAAAGAGGATAATTTGGACATTTTCATATTTTAAGTGAAATGCCAATGAAATTCAATTGAAATCGAAGATGAATGACTCCGATTTGTTTTTGGACCAAAATTATGGAATTGAATTGAATTCCATTTCAACTTAAATGATTTTCTTTGTTTCAAACACTGGAATTCAATTCAATTCATGTGGGAATTGAATTCCAACGATGTTCCAAACACCCCATTAAGTATGCATACACTCAAATTAAAGGTGTGAGACGCCTAGACTACCGTTTTGTAATGTATATTCTTCGAGTTTTATTTTTTTAAAATAATTTCTCATTTAATTTTTATTTGCACACGAATTAAGGATTACTATTCTTATAAATACTTAATTATCTCTTTGGCTAAACATAAATATTATATTTCACAATATTTCTTGCATAATTTTTCTTGAATTCCTTAAAGTTATTGTCATTGTGCATGACTTTGTGGCTTATATATGACATGTATACTCATTTGTTATTAGAAAAGTATAACAATAATGAATCATTCTATTAATACAACTGTGAAATTAGAAAGTAATTTTGTTAATTATTTATTTTATAGAATCTATATATAATTTTGTTAATTATTTATTTAACCAATAAATTGAAATTAATTGGATTTAAAAGCATAATATATTCAACATCACCATTTTATTGTATATATTGAGAACAGAGCATATTGATTCTTCTTCAACGTGTTATCACCTTCTTTCCTTTTCATGGCTGATCACATTACATCGATGATGAGTCCAACACCTGGATCAACCATTGGAGGTATATCGATCTGCAGAGCCTAGCTCAGCAAGTTGTACAAATCAACTCTATTCAAGTTGCTGCTGCTAAATCCCAATTAATTAAATCCCTTACTGGATCCCACAAGTTCCTACTATGTTCATCCTGGAGAGAATCCAGGTATCAATCTGGTATCCCAAACTCTCAACAACTAGAATTACCACTCTTTGGCGCAGTCCATGTTGTGTGCCTTGGAATCAAAGAACAAGATTTCATTCATTGATGGTAGTCTCTTGAAACCTGCCAAAGATGATGCAACCTTCGAGGCGTGAGATCGTTGTAATACGTTCGTAGTGTCTTGGATTAAACAATCATTGAGCATTGAGATTGCTCAGAGTGTACTATGGAATGAGAATGCATTTGATCTATGGTCTGAATTGAAAGAAAGATTTTATCAAGGTGATGTCTTCAGAATTGCAGAACTGGAAGAACATTTATTTGTTACCAAGCAAGGTGAACTCAGCATTACTTCTTATTTCACAAAACTCAAAGCAATCTGGGAGGAATTGCAGAATTTTCGCCCCATTCCCTCTTGTTCGTGTACTCCCAAATGTGAATGTGGACTAGGCAAAGTTAGAGATTACATGAAAGATACATATGTTGTGCGATTTCTTCGTAACCTAGATGACCAATATGCAGCAGTACGCTCTCAAATCATGTTAATGAAGCCTTTTCCTTCAATTGATGATGCCTTCTCCCTTTTACTTCAACAAGAAAGACATTCCCTTATAGTTCCGATGGATGTTGGTGAGTCCAAGACACTACTCTCCTTTACTGATCAAACCCAATCCAATAATACAGTCTCCAGAGGGAGGGGTCGTGGTAGAGGAGGCCGAGGTGGAAGAGGTTTCAAGCTTCTCTGTTCTTACTGTCAACGACCTGGTCACCTTGTGAACACTTGTTATAAGAAGCATGGATTACCACCTCATTTGAAGCAACATGCCACCAATAATACAGTTGCCAGTCCAGTGAATGATGAGGAAAGCAACATTATCACTCTATACCGAGATGACAGTGAGAAGGAAGTTTTATTCACTCCCGAGCAAAAACACGCCCTGCTAGCTCTTATCCAACAACAAAGTGCTCATCCCACTCAAACCATCAACAAAGTCTCTTCCCCTAACCCATCTTATTAGCTTGTTATTTGTACCAGTTAGTTTGTTATTTGTATTAGTTCCCTTCCTGGTAGTTTTTCAGTTATTAGTTGTTAGCTTGTTATTTGTCAACTGTCATATAAATAGCACAATGTGCTATGTTCATAGTGTGATTCATCATTCACAGAATTATTTCTTAATCTTCTTGCCTTTTCTCTCTCAATTTCTCTCTGTTTCTTGCTCTTCGAGTTATTCTTTTACAGTTATTGAGGAAGATTTGAGAGTTATGATTTAAATTTTGACAGTATTCATGATAAAGCACAATGGCGTCGTTTGATCCATATAACGACCTTATATAGTGAGATAAAGTTTTTTGTTATTGTTGTTTAAATTTAAAACTAAACAATTATAAAATAAAAAAATATATATACTTCTCATTTAAAAATAAATATGAGTCGGTAAAAGCTAAAACAAAAATATTAAAGGCTGGTACTCAAGGATAATAATGTCAAAAAGTTATCATAAAAGTTTGTTATTTATCATGACTATAAAAAAAGTAATTATTAATTTATTTTAATAAAGACACATTTTTGAAACAAATGGATTTTATCCTTTGTATGTGCAAATATGATTCATTGGGTCTAAATACGACTTTATTTTTCTTTTTTTATGTACTTTTTACTTTTTCTTCAATGTGGATTGTAATCCTTTTAGTTAGGCTAAAATCACATATAAAAAAAACAGATAATTATAGTTATGCGAGTTCGTGTGTTAGATGTAGCAAAATGGTTGTTGTTGGCCTAGAAATAATGAGGGCTTGTATGACTTTAACTTTATTTTGAGTAAATTCTTAAATGGCGTTTGGTTCACGGATGACTTTTTTTTTCCGGGAATGTGTACATTTCTGGAAATTCTATTCTCGGGAATCACTTTTCCAGAAATGAAGCGTTTCGGTGTTTGGTTTGTTCGGAAATCTTATTGAACTTTCTCAGGAATGAATCAGATCCTGCATTTGGTTGACAATGACATTCTTGGAAATTTTTGTAAATTTTACAAATATATCCCTAACTATTTAAAGTGAAGAAAATTAATAATTAAAAACTAAACAAATAAATAAATAACTAATAATTAAATAATAATTATCAAGAATTAATAAAAATATTTGTTTCAAATAGATAAATCCTTCCATCAATATTATTTAAATCAAAATACCTCAAACAAAATAGTTCAATTAACTGAAATATTCAAATAGTACTTATAGAATGTATTGGGGTAGGTAGATTAAAGGTGGATAAAAAAATAAAATAGCACTCCCTAAACATTTCCATGGAATGAGAATGTGAGATTTCCATAGGGAGGTGAGTTTCAAATGGTGGGAATGTAATATTCCCGGGAATGTTGATGCAAAAATTCGAACCAAGCGTGAGAATATGAGTTTCCCTTGAAACATTTTCGAGAATCTTGAAACATTCCCCAACCAAACGCACCCTAAGTCACTTCTTGACAACTTTTGAGTCGGACTAGGACGAATAACGTTTGTTACTGAGGGTCAAACTCAAATTGTGTCCCCTGTTCTTGCATCTGCGTAAAAGAAACCAGCGTCTTATTTCAAAACTTTCTCCAAATACTTCTTCCTCGGTGTACTCACTAGCCTCTCGCTAGTGTACATCCATCTGTTAGATATATTAGTGATAATGGTATATTTGTCATTTAGTCATTTGTATTAGTGTGTCTATATAAGACATCATCTATTTGTATTTTCATAACACAATTCATAATTCAATCATTTCACATTCTCTTTTCTCTCATTTCTCTTTGATCTTGGGCAAGATACCATGAGTTTCAACATGGTATCGGAGCCATAAGATCCTCCATAGTTATTCCTATTATTCCGCTGCAATTTCTCAGGAATTCTATCAATTGATCTTCTTGCATTTAATTTTCTCAGTATTTCCTTCATTTCTTGGATTTCAATTTCATCCAAAAAAAAAAAAAGACTCATTCTGAAGTGCCCAGCACTGACACCATCGCGACATGGAATTTTTGCAAGATTGAGCTTGGTTTTGAGGAGTTCTATTGGCCAATGGAAGCACTGTTCTAGCCAAAGGGAAGCAATATTGAGAGAAAGATCCTGTTTGATCTCCTTCTCAAATCTCGTTTCCAACTTGTTCCATCACTATCTTGTTGCAAAGCCCATCATGGTCTACCATGGCCGCCTTTGTTCAGCTTGGTGGCTTCATGTCTTCCACCTTTGCTTCTGGTTTATCTTCAGATCCATGGTTGTGGTGATTTCTTTTTATTTCAAGAATCTCTGCACTTTAATTTGCATGCAAGAGTTTGCCATCTACAATCTGATATTCACTATTGACATTAGTTTGTTTCTTGCTGCTATTGACTTCACGATGAGCATTTTTCGGTTTTCTTCTTCATATCTATTGGATGCATTGGGTAATATTCAAGATTTGATACTTGTGTAATATGAACTTGTTGATGATTTGCTTTTATGGTTCAAGATTTGAAGACTTATTGATTATTGAAGATTAATTGTCACAATGATGTTGATTTCTTATTCCTTTGAGTGGTTGAAATTAGTCCAACATTTAGTTATGTGATTCTTGGATAGCTTTGGCTTTTTTGCCTTGAATCTATTTTTGCTTTTACCCTTTACAAGACAGATAACAAAAGAAGAAAATAGCCTACATTGGCTTTGAAAGCTACTGCCAAAAAAATAAAATGGTAGATGCACGTCATATGACGTTAACCTTTCTTTGCGACGTGTATTGTGGAGATGTCGATGGATAGATCGAAGAGACCCAAGAAGAAGGTCGAAGACATCCCGAACTACGAACCATTGCCGTTGCTCGATCCCAAGTTGGGACTTTCTCATACATGGAGCCACAAAGCCGATTTTTTGGAACGTTATCTTGACTGATGTCATCTCGGCGACACAACTCCTATATCATCATATTTTCCGAGGAGCGGCATTTGACCGAAGATCATCCCGGCAAACCGACTCACTCTCATCATATTGATACACTTTCAGATTTTATTTTAGTTTGGTATATCATTGTGTTCCATTTGAATTGTAATTCATATTTCAGTTTTATTATACTTCATTCCCAAGCTAAACATAGTCAAAATTCTCCCATGTCTAGCTTGAGGGGGTGTTAAATATATTAGTGATAATGATATATTTGTCATTTAGTCATTTGTATTAGTGTGCCTATATAAGGCATTACCTATTTGTATTTTCATAACACAATTCATAATTTAATCATTTCACATTCTCTTTTCTCTCATTTTTCTTTAATTTTGGGCAAGATACCATGAGTTTCAACACCATCATTAGAATTTTTGTGGTTCAAACTTCAATTATTATTAATTAGTTTTGGTACGATAAATGTTATACTATACGCGCGAATAGTATTGTTACATGCTTGATAGATAATTATTATTAGTTAACGTTAGGCAAAGAGAAAACTGGGATTGACAGGTGAAAGAAAGAAAGGGACTATGGTCTGCTAATTGGTTGAGACAACACCTAGGATCGCTCATACATAGATCCTTGAAGTGTTATAAAGGGACAAAAATAATGAGAAGAAGAAAAAAAGTTAAAGAAAGGTTGAGACAACACCTAGGATCGCTCATACATAGATCCTTGAAGTGTTATAAAGGGACAAAAATAATGAGAAGAAGAAAAAAAGTTAAAGAATAAAAATTTTGACTGAAGAGACAAAATATGGCATATCTGCAAAGGATCATATATATGCAAACCACAAGGCTAAGGTATACAAAGTAAAGAGCATATTGTATCAAAAGAAAAGGAAAATAATTAAAAATAAAATAAAGATTTAATCAGATCCAAAATCTATGAGATGTTTTATAAAAAAATATTTTTATTTTTAACCTTTGAAACTTCATATGTCATTTTCTTTAAGTCCGTCTGGTTTTTGTCAAAACCATTAACCATTCCACCAAAGAGGAGGAAGAATAAAGAAATGGATATGATATGAGCCAAGAACAATGGCGCATATGCTCCCACAGATCATAAGTGTTTAATTTCAATCATACTTATCTACAAATGAGAAGAGCTAGTAAACAGGTAAGCTCTGATCTTTCTTCTTCTCTGCCTCATGTATAGGCTCAGAAGCAACCTCATGTATGTATACTCACGACAAAATCAAACTGCATTAATTTTTTATTGTACACTTAGAATTATTGTTAATAATAATACTTATATTGTATCAAAATTTTCTACACACCACTGGTAGTTATAATTTGGATAATACGGTTCTGCGTCAGTCAAGAATTAATTTAGCTCAATATTTTTATATTGCCATATAATTAAAATATATTATCTATATAATTTTATAAGCAAGTGAATTAAAAACATTTAGCTATTATATGTAATAAGACTTTATCTAATCGCATGATTGTAAGAAATAGAAAAGTTTTATAATAATGTTATAGATAGAAATCAAAACTTGGCATTTCAGCTGGCTCAGCAATAATTGGAACTAAAAAATAGGAAGGCAAGGCATAAAAGAGAGAGAAGGCAAAAAGAAAGCCGCGTGATATTTAATTGAAAATTCTACAGAGAGAAGTGGGCGTAGCTGGTCAGCACTGACCTCCGATGTTTCTAATACAAATAATTAATTATTATATAATAGTACTGAACCCATTCTAAAATTAACAAGTACGAAAAAATATATATATATAACCTTTTTTCTGTGAGACTAATCTTCTGGAGATCTGTCGGGGCTACAGGAGAAGGATGAATTGAAGCGAAACCAAGTATGAGTGGTTGAGATTATCCATCCATCCATCCTTCCTTCCTTCCTTCCTTCCTTTCCATTTACACCTTCTGGGTCTGGTACGCAGCTCGATCGATTAAATCCTCTCGATTTTTATTATTATTATGAATAGTATCTTTTCTTTTTCGTTTTTTCGTCTAAGAGTCTAGCTGTAAGAGGAATAGATTGCGTGATATGAAATGAGTTGATATTTGATTTGGTTGTGATTTTGATTATTATTATTATTATTATTGTTATTATTATGTTTGTGAGCACCTCACATCACATCACAATACAATCCACAGCACAGCACAAAGGAAACTGATGAGAGATCTTTGGATGAGGAAAAGGGCGTAATATATATAAATATATATATATAAATTGTATTGTTTCATGGGCAACACATGCCGCGGATCTTTGAAAGGAAAATATATTCAGGGCTTCAGTCAGCCCGAAGACCATTCCAAACGCAACACTCCATCTGATCGCTCCGACTCAGAACATCACCAGTACCACCTTGCTAAACAGAATCCGAACTCAGCAGATAACATTGGTTGCGGCGACAACAATAACAGCAGCAACAATCCACCCTTCAAGAAGGACACCATCATGCGCCGAGGCCTTGATAACCAAGCGTATTATGTCCTGGGCCACAAGACTCCCAACATCCGTGATCTGTACACTCTTGGCCGTAAGCTGGGGCAGGGGCAATTTGGCACCACCTATTTATGCACTGAGAATTCCACCAACATCGAATATGCATGCAAATCCATCTCCAAGAGGAAGTTGATTTCCAAGGAAGATGTGGAGGACGTTAGGAGGGAAATTCAGATAATGCACCATTTAGCTGGTCACAAGAACATTGTCACTATCAAGGGTGCTTATGAGGATCCCCTCTATGTTCATATTGTCATGGAGCTCTGTTCTGGGGGCGAGTTGTTTGACCGCATCATCCAGAGGGGCCACTACACCGAGAGGAAGGCTGCAGAATTGACCAAAATTATTGTTGGAGTTGTTGAGGCATGCCATTCCCTCGGGGTTATGCATAGAGATCTTAAGCCTGAAAACTTTCTGCTGGTCAATAAGGATGATGATTTCTCTCTTAAAGCAATTGATTTTGGCCTCTCTGTTTTCTTCAAACCAGGTATCAAGTATTTCTTTCTCTGCTCTTCTCTTTGCAATACGCCATTTTTTTCTCATTATTATCCCCTTATATTTCTGCATACCTTTAAAGAACAATGATATTTTTATTTTTGTTTCATATATTTGTAAAGTGTAACTTAGGTAGGCACATTAATATGTCAATTATCATAAATGCCTACTTGTTTTCTTGGTTTTCTATTCATGCTTCTGAGTTTTCCTTCAAAGAAAGTGTGCTGATGTATTTAAATAACAATTTACTACTACTCTTTTCTTGAACTTTACTGGCATTTCGATTCAGGATTATAAATAGTTACTAGCTAACTCTGTTACATGCTAATTACTGTTTGTTTGATGATTTTCAATTCAATCTTAATGCCTCAGGTCAAATTTTCACTGATGTTGTTGGCAGCCCGTACTATGTTGCTCCTGAGGTTCTCCTCAAGCATTATGGGCCTGAAGCAGATGTGTGGACAGCAGGTGTTATACTTTACATATTACTTAGTGGAGTGCCACCATTTTGGGCAGGTATATGTTATTATTAACACTCTTTCTGATCCACTCCTTCAGTTTTTTCATCTGCAACACAACTGAAAGTTTCTTCCTTTTTGGAATTCAGAAACCCAGCAGGGTATATTTGATGCTGTTTTGAAGGGACATATAGATTTTGACTCAGATCCGTGGCCTCTGATATCTGATAGTGCCAAAGGTCTAATTAGAAAGATGTTGTCTTCTCGGCCTTCAGAACGGTTAACGGCTCATGAAGTGTTATGTATGTTCATCTGTTCCACTAAACTTATCATAAATGAGGTTCATAATGATGTATTAAATAGATGGTTTTTCCTTTTAAATTAGTGTCGCAACTAGTTAGCATACTTGCCTGGTGGATGTTATTACTGAATAAAAATATTAGAGGGTTGAACATTGAAGTGGGCCTTTACCTATGCTATTCGGACTTTCAAAGACGCATTCAAATTGATTAAAGAAACAATAGATGGGTGATTAAACTCTTACCGGCGCTGCCTTATCTGTAGCAGACACACCTTAGAAGAACTAGCATGTGTTTCTGAATTATTAGACACATAGAAGTCGTTGTTTCTTTGAAACAAACATGTTTTAGGCACGAGCCTAATATTTTTTTTTTCAGCTTCAGCTATATAAAACAAAGGAATGGATTAACTTTTGCAAATATTCAGAATATTGCCAATTTTTATTTCAATGTGCATTTTTCTGCATTGTTATGCACGATTTAATCTAGTTTGTAGATCAAAAGGTGTTAATTGTTGTACTTGTTTAGGCCATCCATGGATTTGTGAAAATGGAGTTGCCCCTGACAGAGCACTGGACCCTGCTGTTCTTTCTCGTCTCAAACAGTTCTCTGCAATGAACAAGCTAAAGAAGATGGCTTTGCGGGTAAGCGAAGCTACTGTGTGCTCGAAAATTTATTTGTTTAGGAATGTATGCTGAACAACATTATGAAAAATAGAGAAAAAGGCATTCTCGGGATGATGTATGAAGTTCTGCTGTTGGCTTGTCTAGTCAACAAGCTTTAATGCGCCTCTTCAAAGACAAATGAACCTCACCTTATCAGGCTTCTGTACTTACTCTTCATTTTCAATGGTCTTTCATCTATTATCTTTTTGTTTGATTGAAACTTGGTAACTTTATTTCTTATATAATTAAGCAGTCCTCCTATCTTTCAGTTACTATAACTTAGTTCTGATGAACGTTGCTGTCTTTGGGCATTACATTTTGGTGTCACTAATGATCAATGAGATAGGAAACTATAATTTCTTTTTATGTTATTTGCATAGGTAATTGCTGAAAGTTTGTCCGAAGAGGAGATTGCTGGTTTGAGAGAAATGTTTCAGGCTATGGATACTGATAACAGTGGTGCAATCACTTTTGATGAACTCAAGGCTGGTCTAAGAAGATATGGGTCTACCCTTAAGGATACAGAGATACGTGATCTTATGGAAGCGGTACGGTGTTATTTATGTGAAAAGTATACTTGTGTTCTGTGTGTGCACTGCTGTTCCTTATTTTGCCGATTCTTTTTTAAAAATAATCTTTTAGCTCTTCCAATATATTTCTTCTTTGTATTTTTCGCTCTTTCATTGCCCTCGTCACATGATTGCCCCCATTATTAGTGAAGCATGCTTAACATGATTTTATTGTAGAAAACCAGAGGACTATGTGGTCATCCTTTAAATTAATAATTTTCAGCCTTTCTGTATGAACTGCTACTTGTATGTAATCTTTGATTGTGTTCCATGTAGCTAAAATGCGTGTTATTTCAGGCTGATGTGGACAACAGTGGAACTATAGATTATGGGGAGTTTATTGCTGCAACAATTCATCTCAACAAACTAGAGCGTGAGGAACATCTAATTGCTGCATTCCAATATTTTGACAAGGATGGAAGTGGTTATATTACTGTTGATGAACTCCAACAAGCTTGTGTAGAACATAACATGACTGACGTTTTTCTTGAAGATATTATTAGGGAAGTTGATCAAGATAATGTAAGTCATTTAGGCTTGTTCTGTAGACAGAAATCCCTGGTTTCCATTTTTTGAAATCTAATTATAATGTTATGTGGGGGAAAAAGATTTCATGTTGTAAACAGTATTAATTTGGTTTTATGCTACATTAAATGTAGTTTCATATCAAAGTTTTTAACTTATAAAGATAGTGTTTTATAAGTTTCTGGCATCTTAATACAACAAGTTTAGATCATTACTACTTTTGATTTACCAGTATGAATTTGTATTATATTGCATCTCAGATTATTTGGGTGGCAATTAGAATAAATGTTACATTTTGAATTTGTTACGTACTGGTGGAAGCAAGCATCTCTGTTTTCAAAAATGCATATGCAGTGTCTTAGATAAAATATGATTTTTACTGTAGACACTATTAAGTTTCATTAAATCCTCAAATAGGAAATGGAGAAAATGATAGTAATAGTTTTATAAAAGCATCAGGGTTATGCTAATTGCTTAAGGGTATTTTTTGCGAACTTATGAGCAATGATACATAGCTAGAAACCAGAATGTTTACATAATATAATGATTGTTGTTGGATGTAACAAAGTGTCAAGAACCATTTACACATCAAAGACTCAACAACAAGCATGCAGTGACATCCTTTTGACCAGGGAAAAAAACTGGCTCTCTAGCATTTATATTTTGTTATTAGGGCTATGATCTGATAGTCAAAGACATGTGAGAGAACGTTGTGATGATAAATTATAATCATTACATTATAACTTTGTTATTAGGGCTATGTTTATTTATTTCTCTTCATATAATTACTTAATTGAATTTAAGCTCCTTCACCCTCTTCTAGTGCAATTATGCTTCATTGTTTTGTCTTTTTCCTTTTTCAGGATGGAAGGATCGATTATGGTGAGTTTGCTGCCATGATGCAAGGAAATGCTGGAATTGGAAGGAGGACTATGAGGAACAGTCTGAATTTGAGCATGAGAGATGCACCAAGTGCTCATTAGCTTCTGATTGTGCTCCATGTGCAGGTACTCTTGGCATTAGGCCAAAGTAAAACAGAATTTTATATATCTCCAATATAATATTTTTCTCCCACTTTATATATTCCTTACTATTGAAGAAGTTCTGTGTCAAAATACATCCTCAATAAACTTCTCTAGATAGTCAATCAATACCCACAATGTATAACAATCTCCCCTAGCATCAGTTGTTAGATCCCGCTGCTTTGATTTCTTTAGTGGTATTATGACATTTGATTCTTTATCTCATTTAGTTTAATATTCAGACTGTGCTTTTGTTACCATTACAAGTTCATGTGATGAAGAGATATTGATGGAGAAAGAAATGTTAATGATGTTATCATGTGGGTTGGAAGTTGTAAAACCAGTTTCCGTCATAGATTTTCTATTGTTGAATAATGCTTCATCAGTTATATCTTGATGTAATTCAACAAAATAAGTTATCTTGCCTTATGCTGGCAGTTTTTGCAAATGAATGTTAGCTTTGTGTTGCTGATAGCAATAAGTAATGCATGGGAATATTCTAGAGCGTTGCTGTGAATATTCTTCTCTAATTCATTTTTCCCAGGAAGGTTTTAGTTATTATAGTTACAAGTACAATATTCTAGAGCTTTCGCTCCCTAGAGCTATGGATCTGAAACAAACTTGTAATGGTAAAGTCTTCTAGTTGATGCTTATGCTTGCTTTCAGTCCCAAGCTCCATGCAATTCCTATCATCAATTAATATAGGGATGTTAAAAGTCCCGTCCAGTATTCTGACATGCAATTTTGACAGGTTGTACAGCGAAGCAGAGAAAGAAGAAAATGGAGCATGGATCTTAAAAAAAGTTGTTTCTATCCTGTTCCTGCCTGCCTAGGGATCCATTCACATTCGAGAAAAAAAAATGGGGATCATGGATGCTCTCGCATGAGCGCTCTTCAAATGTAGTGTTGCATTTATGTGCTGTATAACTGCAAAAATTGATTGTTTTGGTCTTTTTGTATACATATAACATACTCCTGCCTGTTTTCTACCAAAAAAAAAAAAAAACTTCTGTCCTGTTTCAGCGTAACAGCAGCTGTTTCAAGTTGGTCAGTTATTTTTCTCATCTATACTGTGTCTTCCTTCATGTAGGGGCATTCTGTTTATAGTTGAAGAAGCACGAGGATTTTGATCTTTCTGGTTTTGGTTTTGATTTTGAATTTTACGGATGTAAAGTTTTACATGCACGCATGGACTTTAATGTCTTGGGCGAACTATTAAGCCTATTTGGATTATGTAAGAGCACCATATATGCATCTGTGTGTTACGTTGAAGTGATAGTGGACTGTACGAATGAGATGTTTTTAATTATTTTGTTTTTGTGCTTTAAATAATAGTTATATTTTATAGGATTAATCTTCTATACTAATTTTGTATTAGATATCTATCTATACGATTATAAACTGGAATTTTATTTCATTGGTCACAATTTTGTTTTTCTCATTACTTCATCATTATTCAATTAATTTTAAGTCGACTTCTTCTATAGTCCCCAAAATGGGCTGTAACCAGTTTCTTCAACAACAATTATTTAAGAATTTTCTCCTACTATTGCGATTTATTTATTTATTTGAAATGTTGATATTGCGATTCCATCTAGCCAGCACTTTGTGATTTGTCCTAAAATCAATCAATTAATGGGCATAGCACTATTAGTGCAGCCGTTGTCGACCGTGGTGGGATTCATGTGCTCCTTTGGCAGCTAGTTTAGTCAAAGCATACCAAATGATTGGATGCCCTTGTCTGTCAGCTATGGAGGAAGAGGGAAAATAAAGTATTTATCTGTATCTACCATTTATCCAAAAATTATAATAAAAAAGGCACCAATACAAAGCAAAAAATCCTCGCTTCAATCTCTGCGAGTGGTGGTGGAAGGCGGCTCATGTGTTTTTCAGTTTTTCTTGTTATTGCGTTTGCGAGTACATAAAGAGTTAATGACAACTCACTCATTTTAAATTGAAAACAAGTTTCAGTATTTTTATTACACAAATGCTTGGAGCACAACAAAAAATCAGTCAAAACAGCCAACAAAACCCATTTAACACTTTATGGCCCAAATATCATTTTTGATCATGAGTATATTTTTAATGGGCTGGGTGATTGTGGCCCATGTAACACCCCGACTTTTATTAGGTTCTAATTAAGTGAAATTAAGAGTAATTGATCTTAGTTAGAAATTTAATTAAGTTGGAGTGGATAAGTTTCTCTTTGATAAACCTTTATGTGTTGTATGTGTTTGAATTGTATGTATTTATATGTTATATTTAATGTTTTAATGATGCATGAGGGTAGAAATGATGTATGTATGAGTATGGCACGAGTTGTGACGTTTTAGAAGTGTTTTGGGGCAATTTTACAGCCCAGTAATCGATTACCACTAGCTGGTAATCGATTACACTGCACAAATTTACGAATCTGTGCATTTTTACAGACTGTAATCGATTATAGATTCGTGTAATCGATTACAGATTGCGCAGTTAGAGTTTTTAGTGCGTTTTTAGGTCAAGAGTGGGCCCCACAACACCTCTATATAATACCTACCCTAGCCTCCACTCAGAAAACCTAATTTTAACATTCCAAATCACTCTTGGCAGCCTCCATCAATCTTTGTGCCTCCATTCTACTCTCTCTCTCTCTCAAACTCAAAAACCATAACCCTTCCACAACCCCAAATCCATATCAACTCTCATCCAACCACAAAACAAACCATATATTCTTAAACATCTCTCCAAATAAAACACTTCTACCGTTTCCGTTCTTGAAAGAAGCCATTCTTGTACCGTTCGTGGGGCTAGAGAGAAAGTGAGAAGGAAAGGGGTGTCTCTACGCATAGCATAAGAGATCTACGAGAGGTAGGGGTTCTAGACATTCGATATTCACTGTATTTTCATGCATAATTATGTGTGTTTGTTGATATTATTGTTGATGTTCGTTTTTCCCATTATGACTCATAAAAGGGTTACTTTTACCGATTGAATTTAAAAAAGAAAGTGTTTTATGGATGTAAAAGTGTTTTCAAACTTATTCCACCGATCGATTCCTTTGTGTCTATGTTTTCTACCGATTGAGGTGATCCTAGATCTGAGTTTTAGCCATTGGCTTATAAAAATTGTGTTTTTGAAACCCTAGAATCTGATTTCTCGCGTTCGTAATCGATTGCACGGGTTCGTAATCGATTATGAGCTGAGAATTTCCAATCGCGAGCAAACAGGGCACTCTGGTAATCGATTACAGGGTCTCTGTAATCGATTACAGTAATCGATTACATTCCCGATGTAATCGATTACAACGCTGCAGATTTTACGAAAATTAACTGTTTTGACCCTTTTGTGTATCCTAATGTGTTCTACGATCCATATGAGTGTTATATATGATTTGTGCATGATTTATATATGTTGGCATGATTTATTATGTATGTTTACGTGTTGTTATGTGATGTATTGATGCTATATATGTATACATATACCCTGTAAGACATTAATAACGGCAAAGACGTCAAAAAGGACGCAAAGATAAATTTACAGTTATAATAAAACACTCCCGTCTTTGGATACTGATGGTGTTGTAAATCAAGGGATGACAATCTTGGTGAATAGCCTCATTGGTAAAAGAAGACGGTACCCCCTCTCTCCATAGTATAGGATGAGCTCATGCCTAGGGGCCGGTGATGTGGATGAATACAGGAGGGCGAGCAGTGCCAAAGATTGATTAATGCAAGATAAAGTTGTTTGGCTAAATGTATTATGTTATCTTATGAGTTACCAATTGTATATGTATAAGGGCACTAGTACACTACACCAAGACTTTACTTTTTATGCCATATTGACTGTTTAATTAAAATGGATAAGACGCACTTAGGTAAGACGTTTCGGGAAAAGACTTCTTTTAAACTAATACCTGAATTGAATGCATTCATATTTCACCTATTTCTTAATTAAACCCGGGGCGGCTTCCTCTACTGAGTCACTTCCTAGTGCTCACCCTATGTTTTTCCCCCATATTATAGAGGAGCAGATAGAGCAGGACCATGGACCTAGCGAGGAGCAGACCCAACTTTAGTTTATTTTCAGTCTTCCGCTTTATAGACCTATATACATTGAATTGCATTTCAGTTATGGATTCATTTCAGTTGTTTGTGTTATTTATTTGAAGTCCGGACCTATGTTAGCCGGCAGCTATTTATTTGACATGTATTTATGGTGGAATCTCATAAGTCATTGTCTTTGGCTTATGGGATAAAGCCTAATATTTATTCCTTGTGTGTTCATTGATTGTTGGGAGTTATTTATTTGATAGACTATTCAGTTTATATCTTGGCATGACTTATTATTTATCGATTATGTATTCCGCAAAGCCCTTATTTTTATATCGTAAACGAATTGCGAAAATTTTACTCCCGCCTATTTTCCGCGTATATATATTTTAAAGTAAAGAATAAAACATGATAACAGAAAGTGACCCTTAGAAATAGCCTAAAATGACTTAAGCATTAAGGACTATCTAGTAGGGGGTTACATTTTGGTATCGGAGCAGGTCTATCCTACAGGGCTTGGGGTAATGGACCTGTTATTCTATTATTGCATGCATGGTAGCTATGTCATGCATAAAGCCTCTTATGTGTCTTAGTTAGTGTTGAGGTGCATGACCGTTTTGCTTGACTGTCAGAGTAACTGTGCATACTTAGCATTGATATGGAGCTTGATCAACTCGATGTTGATTGTTTTGTGTGCATAGGGACATGACACCTAGCAGACGTACTAGGAACGTTTCTTCCACCATGAAAGACCAAGGCGCTCCGGCAAGGACATCTCATGGCAAGAAGCACGTGATGTAGTGCAAGAGTCATCATAGGCAGCCTGATTGTTACAGTCAGGAAGAGGGTTCTCAGCACCTACGAGTCTCCGGTTCCTGTGAGGTTAATTCCCTCATGTACGCCGGGTCTCTCGATCCGAGTGTGACTATCAACTGGATCCTCAAGATGGAAGAGGTGGTTACAGATATGTCATATCCAGAAGAACAGAAGGTTGCACATGTCGCCCTTATGCTAGTGGGTGAAGTTGGAGTTTGGTGGTCAGATGTGTGCAATGTGTTGGAGGTTGTCGGTACCTCCGTTGGTTGGGAACAATTCAAGGTCCTCTTTCACGAGAAGTATCTTCCGGAATCAATCATGCACGCCAAGGAAAGGGAGTTCCTCGCACTACAACAGGGTACGATGTCAGTCTCATAATATACTAAGAGGTTCAGCGAGTTGATTAAGTTCTCCCGTTTTCCGTCGAGTGAATTGGTTGAGGCCACCAGATGCAGCAGGTACTTGTGTGGGTTGAGGTCTGAGATACGGAGCATGACGATTCTCTTGGAGATTCAGGAGTTTTCCGTTTTGGTGGCAAGGTGTTGTGCTCTGGAGAGCGTCCTGGAAGTGATCAAGTACACCGTGACTGAAGTAGTGGTAGCAAGCGCAGACCCACCAGGCCAGAGCTCACAGTCTAGGCGCCAACCCCCGCACCCGTTTTCAGCCCTATGGCCAGTCACCAAGGACCAAATCTCATCCTCGACCAAAGCAACAGCAGAAGTGCCCAGCCGTAATAGCACCCCGAGCGTTACCCGCCCCACTACGATGTGCCACGTGTGACAAGCTTCACTCTGTGGCTTGTCGCTTCGGTCAGGACGTCTGTTATCGCTGCGGTCAGTCAGGCCATTATGTCAAGGATTGCATAGGTACCGATCGACAGCCTTCTTCTTCCTTGATGCCACAACATGAGGGTCGCGTGTTCACGGTCAGCCCAGAGGACGCGGAGCGGTCAGACAATCTTATCAGGGGTAAGCCTTTTATTTTGAGTATTTGGCTTATATGCAGTTTGCTCTTGTTTGTTACGGTGATGACTAGTCTTAATCATCATTGCTTGAAACCCATTTAGTACGGGAGTACGATGGGAATTGTTGTGTGATGCATGTCTAGGTCTGAAGCTAAGCCACTTGTAGTTTTGTTAAAGCCTAGTTGAGGTTAGTTAGGGACAATCAACCTTAGTTAAGAGTGGACTGCCTTGGCTAGTTAACCATGGATTGTTACTCATCTCTGGTTGATCTTGGCCTCCATATGATTTTCTGTGTGTTAATCACACTCTTGTTTTTTTTAGAAAATAAAGTGAAAAGTGTTTTTCGAAAAGGGTTTTACATGTGAACGAAAAGACATGTTTTCTCAATTTGTGCTCAGCCCATGTTTTCAAGAAGATATTGGGCGAATCGATTTTAATAAACAAGAGTGTTTTTGCTTCAACCTCTTTCACAGCCACGATGGGACACTCTTAGGAATGATCATGTCCTTCTAGTTGAACCCTTTTTCCTTTTAGGGATACCTTACGTGCTCACATACATTGATAGATGTAAGCCCTTACACCTCTAGGTACCCTCTCTCGTACATTAAAACATATGAGGCCTTGCACCATTATTAGGTTCCCGTCACTGCCAACTACCAAAGATATTCCTTGACCATGTTCTGTCCCGTTTCACTCCGAATTTCGAAGACAATACCCTCATAGTACTCTAAGTTGAGGAGTAACCCTTCCCTATCCACACCATTTGCACGATCCTAGAGAAAGACAACACTCCCAAAATATAACCTACTTCTCCTTAGGAAACTCTTGGGTTGCTCACATATGTACCCACACGAACCTCATCACTACAAGCCACCATATATGTCCCAATTCTACCAAACCTCAGGATCCATTAGTCTCCCAAACACCACACTCCTACCGTTAAGTGTTAAGGAAGAGTCTTCCCTTTTACGTATGTCGTTAGTAAGACCTAATAGAATCATTGAGGAGTCATGTAAGAGTTAGTTATACCATACCCCATCATGCCATCATGAGCACATTCCTCCTAGTGGCTTTGGATGTACGTCAAAGATATTTACGCCTATTCTTTTGTTTTTGTTTTCAAGTGATTTTGAAAATTTATTAAAAAGATGTTTTGTTTTCAACTTTGACTTTAGAAAATGATTCCATACCCTATCGACCTTAAGGTATGGAGTTCCTTAAGGGTCTTTTCACAAATCGTTCAGTTGTGAACTTGAAAATTGTTTTTGTGTTGTTTGAAAATACCTTGAGGATCTCTTACTCTGTCAGTTGTGATTATGAGTCGTAGGGTCCGATGTGATTTCCTGGTTTTTGTGGTTATTAAGATAGTGTGTTTTGGGCATGGGTAGATGGTTTCTGAAGTAACAGTATAATATAACTTGAATGAAGTTTTCGAAAGCGATTTCCTTATATGTCTTGTGAAAACTTATGTGGTTAAAGGCCGTAGGAGTAAAGGTAATATGCTTTCATTTGAGTGGATGTGAGAAACCTAAAGTCTATTTTGAGAGTCTAGAATTGTCTTTAATTGCAAAGTGAAAAGGTTTTGAGCTTTATAATTAGTTTTTGGAAATGAAGTAAATGTGTTTTGCACTACTAGGAATTGGGAATCAACTTGGGTTTCAATAAATAAATAAATAAATAAAAATAAAAAAATTCTAAGATGTTGTTTTGAAAATAGAGATTAAGCTTCTCGAGGAAAACATTGTGTTGGATCTTGGACTCTAGGAACGTAAGCATCAACTTGTCATGTAAGGTTGTGGAATCGTGCCTTTATCTTGGAAAATGTATTTCGGTTATCCTTATGTTTATGCAAGCTGATGTTTTTGTTCTTGAACTTGTTTTCCACGTTTGAGATGGTTTCCTGTGACTTAGTTTGGCATTAGGAACCTATCTCTCTTAAAACTTGTCTTGTTTAAAACTTATCCGGTTATCCCAAATGATTTTCTTTTCGGTCTACGGTTTTGGACGTAGAAAAGTCTTATCACCCATGAACGTGTTTATGATTTGGAAATGATTTACTTTCAAAGTTGTTTGTTTTATATGACTTAAAAGCAAAGTTTGTTGTAGATTTTGATAAACCAACAAAAGTGGTTTCGCGTTTTGGCCAGATTGGCCCTAACCAAAAAGTTGAGTTGGTTCTTTTATGTATGGCGGCCAATGTGGTCTAGTTTCCGCATAACCTGTTTGTTCGGGTTAGCTACTTGTGTGTGGACTTCCGCTCGAGTCTCCGCGAGGGTAAGAGCTGGTATGTCATGTTTTGTTATTGTGTCAATAATGTCGAATTTCGGGACGAAATTCTTTTTAGGGGGGGGAGAAATGTAACACCCCGACTTTTATTAGGTTCTAATTAAGTGAAATTAAGAGTAATTGATCTTAGTTAGAAATTTAATTAAGTTGGAGTGGATAAGTTTCTCTTTGATAAACCTTTATGTGTTGTATGTGTTTGAATTGTATGTATTTATATGTTATATTTAATGTTTTAATGATGCATGAGGGTAGAAATGATGTATGTATGAGTATGGCACGAGTTGGGACGTTTTAGAATTGTTTTGGGGCAATTTTACAGCCCAGTAATCGATTACCATGGTGATAACGTGGTTTTTACCAATATTTTATGCCCTTAATTTGGATGATTGTATGCAATTCTTAGCTCTATTTTGGCCTCTTATTGTATTTAATTCAACTTGGGATTAATCTGAGCTTAATAGAAATAAAGGCTAAAACAACAAGTTTTATGATGTTTTTACAATTCAAGGATGACCTTTGCACTTGATCTTGGATATTTCGTATTGTTAGTGCAGGTCACAGGTATTATTGGAGCTGTAGACATCAGGAATTGAGCAAGAAGCGGAGCAGTGAATTTCAGAACAGGCATCGAGCGCTCCAGCTCCCGTAGCTCGCCCCAGCGCGCGTGACCCACTTAACCTGTCACGTGCACAGTGCTGGCGCTCCAGCGCCCGTAACGCGCCCCAGCGCCGCGCCGCAACTCTGTCACAGCAGAAACCCTATCTGCACGAGTTGGGGGCCCAAATTGATTAGGGTTTGGAGGCTGCTCATCCTATTTAAATGGAGCTAATGCATCAGAAACACACACCACTCACTACCTCCACTTTTACTTATTTTCTTTTCCTAGTTAGAGTTATTGTTCTTCCCATTAGGATTTCCGTTTTCCTAGTTTAGCTCTAGCTCAGTCATTTGCATTTCAACGTTATTCGTCTAGCCCTCTTTGGGTTTTGTAAGTTACTCTTTTATCATTAATTCAATTATTCATTTTTCCATCTTGCCAACTTGCATTTAATTTATTGCTTTGTTCTTAATTGCTTTCTCTTATTCCAATTTATTTCTTGCCTTTTAATTTTTTGCCATGAGTAGCTAAGTTTCTTGGTGGTTTATGAGGTTGTGAATTTCATTGGGGTAATTTGAGACTTTGTTCTTAATCTTGCATAAGTTTTCATTATCAACCCTTGGCATGTAATTTGAGATCTTAAATTATGTGTTTAACCCTTTGTCTTGGCTTAGTCGATTGAGTTGGCTAATTCATTGGCATATGTTTATGTGTTAGTTGATTAATTGATGCATGACATATTAGGAATTGATAATGAGTAATTAATTGGCTGACTAGTCTCTTTAATTAGATTAATGTGATTGAGAACTTAATCCCACTGCACCCCTAATACATCCGTATAAATATGGTTACCCTAGAGCTCGTTATGCATATAAATATATATTTATAATTTAGTAATATTCATTTCCCCTTAAAATATTAAAATAAATACATAAAATGTAATACTAAAAAAAGTGACGAAAAAAACAATTTTAGGTCGACAAGTTGTATCCTGTGCCGATGTATCCTCTGTGCAATGAGGAACTCAAATCTACGTCGTTGTTGTAGAAAAATATGCGTGTTAGATGTCTTTTAGAAAATGTTATGTACAGATCGACATATTTCGCACAAGTACGTGAGGATTTATAATATCTGAGGATGATTAACTCATACAATGAGACTGAGAAAAATCAATAAATTTTTGTATTCTTGATTTTAATTTGAAGAAAAAAAATAGTTTGAGTTTTGATTTAAAAGGAAATGATTTATTTGATTTTTAAGAGAAAAATGTATTTTTAGGGTACAAGACGTGTAATTTGCACAAGTATCCCATAATTTATAATGGATGATTAATTTATATAATGAGATCACAAAAAATTTTGGTTTTGATTAAAATTTAAGAAAACGAAATAGATTGAATTTTTTTTTTTTGATTCTCAAATAGATTGAATTTTATTATCAAAGGAAAACTTCTTTATCATTTTTAAGAAAAGATTATGTGTTTCTTATGCAATAAAATAAAATCTAAAGTTGGTCCAAGAACTAACAACCTGATTTGGGCCAGAACCACAGACAACCTAACCCCCTTTTTTGCCCAAGAATTAACAGCCTGATTTGGCCCAGAACCACAAAGACAACCCAACCCCCTTTTTTGTGTGTCTCATTAAATAATAATAATAATAAAACTAACCTCATACACCACACACTCAGAATCTTAGATCTAGGTTATTTAAAAAGGAGAAAAGAGTGAGGGGAAAAGGGAATGAGGGGCGCCGCGCCGCATCTGTGGTGGAGGACAGAGGGAGGCCGCGGCTTTCCTGGCCGCCACTAATGTCTTGGCCGCGAGGGAACACGGCCGTAGCGATGAGAGAAAGACGGCGGCGGATGTGACAGAGATTTGCTGCTGCTGCGTCTCCGACCTCCGCCGCTGCCGGCCTCCGCCGCTGCTGCGTCTCCGGCCTCCGCCGCTGCTGCGTCTCCGGCCTCCGCCGCTGCTGCGTCTCCGGCCTCCGCCGCTGCTTCTCTAGTGCGGTCGGGCGAAGATGGTGAGTTTTGGTGATGGTATTTGGACCGGAAGTAGTGGCGGCGGTCTAGTGGAACTCTTGACAAAAGAGGGGAGGCGGCGAATGGAAGAGGAACAGCCGCGGTTGCTGCGGTCCACTGTGGTGTCTCTTCGCGGTTGTGGCTGGACGGCTGAGGAACAAGAGGCGCCGTCGCGGTTTTGTTGTGACTGGAGGCGCCATTGCGATGCCGTAGAGAAGGCAGTGGCAGGCATTGGCCCTGGTTCTGCCGCTGGTCACGGCGGCGCCTCAAGAACAGTTACTACTTCCACCTCTCCCATCTCCTATTTTTATGTTTTTGGGCGTTTTTGTGTTTATTGTTTTTTTGGACCTTTTGGTCTTTTTTCAGTTTTTGGATTGTTGTGTTTTTTTGGAATTTTTTTGGTCTGTTTGGTTTTGTTGGGTTTTATTAGTTTCTTTTTGGTGTTGTTGTTTTGTTCTGTTTGGTTTTGTTGGGTTTTATTGGTTTGTTTTAGCTCTTAGGATTTTGTAGGGGTTTAGGGTGTTAGGGTGTTAGGGTGTTAGGGTGGTTAGGTTGTTAGGGTGTTAGGGTGTTAGGGGGTTAGGGTGTTAGGGTGTTAGGGGGTTTAGGGTGTTAGGGTGTTAGGGGGTTAGAGTGTTAGGGGGTTAGGGTGTTAGGGGGTTAGGGGGTTAGGGGGTTAGGTGTTAGGGTGTTAG